>CAJGYO010000004.1:95368892-95801392 GCA_904845875.1 Miscanthus lutarioriparius | reverse complement strand
TAAGTTACTCCCCCGTTCCAGCATATAAGACATGCACGTATTTAAAAATTCAAACTTTGTCATCTTTGACTAACAATTAGCGCTGCTTGGCTAAGAATGCGAGCAGCACACCATAGCCTTGGAGCGCTACCCCCGTAGAGCCAAAAGTGTCCACCCGACGCTACTAAGAAACTATTACATAACACTTTTTGCGACGATATAGAACACAGCCCGCCATCAGGATGCAGCGGCTGCCCACAACAGGGCGAGGCGACGGTACCCCGCCTGGCACCAGCGATCTTTCTCCTCTCTCATTTTGCTCACATATATATAGTCTATGCGCATATATACCTTTCCTACACTTTTTACGCTAAGAAAGAGTGATGAGTATATATGCACAAAGAAAACAAACCGAAGACAGAGGAAAAGAACCCATGCATACATGCCACAACTATGGAGTTAATTAGAAATTAGATATAAGACCAATCCAACGACGAGGAATATATTCTGCACTGGCTGGTGGTTCACATGCGTCGATAGAATTTTTTAACACTTTTTGTAAACTAATTTTAAATTTAATACTGTTTATTTTTTCAAAACTAACACTTTTGGCCGCGCCTATTGCCATGGCGCGGCGAAACGACCGGGGCGAGAGGGGTGACATGGCGACGACCGTGGCGCTGACCGATGATGTGACAGGGTTTGCCGCGCCATAGACCACGGCGCGGCACTGACGCGCCAAGTCCTACGGCACGGCAGGACCTGGACGCAGACAGAAGACCAGCCTCTATTGCAATTGAACGGGAGCTGCTGTCGGTGAGGATCGGCAGCGACACGATCATGGACCCCGGCTTCTCGTCGCAGCTAAACGGCACTTGCAGCTCCGACCCCAACGCATTCGCCTTCCTCGACCCCTCGCCGGTGGGCTTCAACAACGCCTTCTACCGGAACCTGCAGGTCGGCAAGGGCCTCCTGGGCTCCGACCAGGTGCTCTACTTCGACATGAGGCCGCGCAGCACGGTCGACTACTACGCGTCCAACCAGGGTGCCTTCTTCGGTGATTTCATGGCGGCGATGACCAAGCTCGGGAGGATCGGGGTCAAGACGCCGGCCACCGGCGGCGAGATACGCCGGGACTGCCGGTTTCCGAACTAGTTGCTAGTTAATCTCACTGGCAGTGCTGCCGCGACATATTGAAATGAATATGAAGCAAATAAATGGAGTCCATGCGCAAGTTGACAAGTTGCCACATAATATTTTCATTGGTTCATGAGTCTGCAAGTTTCGGACGACAATATTTGTTCGACATAAGTTCGACATAACCAACTAATTCCCAGAAGTGTAAGGATCTCTCGGACGCCTCTGTCTCTTTGGATTTGTAGGCAACACATTCTGAGTGTAGCCAACGTCGGTGTGGTCGCGTTGCCGGTGCGTACGGCTCGTACCCTGTAAGTATATGATATGAACGATTACTTATAATCTTTATGATTGTTAGTTCATAGAGCCTACGGATTTAAAGAAACTATCTTTGTTACTACCTATGAGTCTCCTTGGGTACCAAGCGGGGCACCACCTAGCTGAGACATGCCGATCTCCTCCTGCTGCCAATCGTCCCACTGGTGGTGCTGTATGCGGAAGCCCGAGGGGTCATCGTCGTCATCGTCGTCATCGTCGTCCTCGTTTGCAGGGTCCTTCCTAGCACTATGATGTGGTGGTGTACGCACTACGGAAGCGGCACCTGTCACCGGCTAAGAAGAGCCAGCCAGTGTCCTCAAAGAGCCAGAAGACGTGCCACCCGACCGCGCCGGGTAATCGGGTTCCACCCAAGGAGTGTCCATGCAGCTCAACTTTTGAGCTAGCTTCCTGTAGCTCCGCTTCACCTTCTGCATAAATAGACATTAAAGTTAGTGCATTTCCCAAACACATATACACTAAAGAAATATTTTCGGAACGAACAAGTTTATGTTTACCTCCACAAAAGCCTCGAGAACGCCTGGCCCCTGCCCTCTAGACTCGTAAAGCCGAAACGCTGCTTCGTTGGACATCCTTGACAATTGTGTCGCCTGGGTACAGAAATGAGGTTGGACAGTTTTAGTATACATACTTAATACCAAATGGATAACAAATTGTACCATTCGAGTATCTTACCATATATCTTTAAAGTGGGGCTCTCTGTAGTTGTGTGTCGTCCCTAGTGGCAACGTCGTACACATCTTCGATCACATCTTCCTCGTCGTCCTCATCAATTGCCTCCTCAGTGTATGGGAGCTTGATATGTGTCCTCGTAGACCTGTGAAGCCACCGCAGGTACTCATCGAATGTGTGCTGGTCGTGTGGGGACCCGCATCGGCCGGCTGCTAGTCCTTGTTCTGCCATAACTGGATGTACGCATTGTGTGTCACGTGTCAATCCTTGGTCTTGTACCTTTTCCTGCGGTCATACCTGCAACAAAACGATTGTTAGTTGTACCATACACACCTCTGAATTGTAGCTTTATTATTAATCGATAACGCACCCGTGCAATTCTTGGTTGGTGGAGTAAAGCGGTGGTGGGTAGCCTTTCATTCTTCCAAACTGCCTACAAACCCTGATGGGTAAGTGAATCTCGACCACGTGAAAGAAAATAAGAGGGATGTTGCAGCGATACTCGTCTGACTCATCCCTAGTGACAGGACTCAGATAGTATTGGAGCTCTGGAGCATCCCAAGGACACCAATGCACCTGAACATTTTGTAATTGAGTTAGATTATGATATAGTGTACATCGAACAAGACACATGTATGATAGTAAAGAGAGCGTAACCTGGTGCTGTGTTAGAACATCGAGACAATCCGTGTACTCCCTGTACTCACGCCTCGCATTCCCTCTAACTAACTCTGCTTGCGTCTAGATATACAGAGCTGTAGGGAGTGTATCCTGCCCATTCCAATGCTACATTGAACACGATAATGAATTAGCCATTAATAATTTCATCATATGTAACTGCCTCGAAGAATATAGTGAACCGAAGTACTTACCGGTAAACTAGTAACAAGGGGCCTCCCAACGGGCCATCGTTCCCAACATAAAACCTGGAGTAGGTAGGAGCAACCCCCAAGGTTCGCATACCCTGAGGTGCGACGGCAGGCAACGCATAGTTGTCCATACGTCCATGCCAAGACTACGCTGCCCCAGCTGTATGCTGCTATGTTATTCCACGGCTGGCGTAGTATGTCAAGGAAGATCCAGCTGATGGTGTTGCCCAAGGCGTCTAGGAATAGGAAAGCACCAAAGAAGTGACAGAGCCACACTCTAGCAAACCTGTCGATCTGAGCCTCATTGGCCTGTGGGTCCAAGTAATCAAAGCGCTCTATGATCCATGACGACGAAACACCGAAACTTTTCCTAAAATTCACCAAAGAAAATGAGACCCGATGGCTGCAGGAAAGCAGTGCAAGTATTGAATAGGCTTGAATTGCTCACTTATTTTTCTTGGAAACTTCGTTGTCCGGTGGAAGAAAGCTAGTGAACTGAGCCATCAGCTCCCTCCAGTGATCGTTGTCAACTATACCTATCACTGGAAGTCCCCCCAACCGAAGGCCAAAGATAGCCTTCACATCCTGCATGGTCAAGGTCATCTCACTGCAAGGTAGGTGGAATGTGTGGGTCTCAGGCCTCCACCTGTTATAACAATAGAACGACTGTTAGTTACCTCAAATTTGTTATAAGAATGTTTACGTACAATGAAGGCACTCGCACCTGTATACAGATGTAGTAAGTAGTGCTAGGTCAAGGGGCAGAAGACCGTAGTTGACAATACGAACAAGCTCGAGGAAGCTGGCACGCAGTATGTACGGCGCGTAACGCTCGTCCCACTGGTGCACCCTGGTGTGCGTGCGGGGCCTCAAAGGAGGCAAGGGCACCTCTGGTCGGTGTTAGTCAAGAAATGTGGTCGGTGCGGTACGTCGTACTCCACCTCAAGAAGGGGGTACAACTGGTGCTGCGTGGGAGGGGCCATCCTGTTACAAATTGATAAACAAAGGGTTAGAGTATTCAAATTAACATTATGTAGCATTGTAAAATTTGAACTACTTGTTATGCAATACAAACACAATATGAAAGCACATGTATATATTCAAAGTAACATTAATAGACATATTAAACAACTTCACTAGGAAAATAAGCAACTTCTATGTTTGGACCTGCTGCCCTCGTCTTCTATGCCTGCGGGCGTGCGTGGCACGGCGGGCATCCGTGGCACGGAGACCACACGCTCACATAGCAGGGCGGCGGCGTGGCTCCCTTTTGTGGCCGTCGGTGAACTCGTGAAGGAGCTCGATGGTGCCATCTTAGTTCTTAAGGTAAGTGAAAAGCGTCTTACTGATCTTAGGGTTGGGGATTGTTACCGGATTTGGGTAATTTGCATTCCTAGGGTTCGGATTTGGGCAAAAACTAGGGCTTAGTGTTGAAGTTGATTCGACTTCAATCCTTCTCGATGCTTAAGCGAAACCCTATATTCTGATTTGGCTTAAAGAACTTTGAATCAGACAAATCCGAGGCTATTTAGATCTTAACCAAACACTAATTATGTCTTAGGGTTCAAGAATTAGGCTAAGCGGCTTCTCGGATACCAATTGTTAGAACTTATACTTAGACAAGATCTTAATTAACCTAATTACAGGAACGCCTAAACTAAAATTAGCACTTAATTAGGACTTTAATCAATCTTACTCGCTGCTGGGGTGCGTCATCGTTGTGGTCGTGCTGGCGGCGTCGTCGTGGTGGCGTGCGGGCACGGCAGGTGGCCGGCATTCATGGCGCGGCCGGCGCGGTGGACGCGTGCCGGCATGGTGGGAGTGGCGATGGGCGCGGCGTGCGGCGTGCGGGCGGCAGGCGCGGCGGGCATCGTGCGGCGGCGAGGTGGGCAGGCAAGGCGGGCGGGTAGGCGGGCAGGCGAGCAGGCAGACAGAGGGAGGGCGGCGGCTCACGGGTGATATTTACCTACGCCTGCCGCACCGTGGGCTATGGCGCGTCAGTGCCGTGCTAAGATCGATGGCGCGACAAACCCTGCCACGTCACCGGTCAGCGCCCCAGTCGTCGCCATGTCACCCCTCTCGTCGCGCCACCATGCATGGCGCGGCATAGGCGTTTCGCTATGCCATGTCAATAGGCGTGGCCAAAAGTGTTAGTTTTTTTAAAAAATAAACAGTGTTAGATTTAAAATTAGTTTACAAAAAGTGTTAAAAATAAAAACAATTTCCATCGATACACATGTACCCCTACATGCATGCATGACTAGATGCTCAATCTGGCTAGATAGATACATAGATGCTCAACCAATGCAAGTCAGTTTTCAGAAATAGGAATGTCTAGCCACCTCATCCGTGTATATCGTAATAATATATATACTTGGTAAGTGCGTAGTTGTCGGATGAATTAGCTCCGGTAATGTCTAGCAATGTGATCGCGTAGATGGAATTAGATGGTAACACACGAGACACAAGAATTTATATTGGTTCAGGTCGCGGTGCGCGTAAAACCCTAGTCCAATAGTGCAGTTGCTCTTCTTGTATTTGTATGCTCGATTACAAGGGTTGTTGCTTCTAACTACTTTGTAGATTGGAATGAGATGAGTTGGATCCTGATCACAAGGTCCCTACCCTCCTTTATATAGGCAGAGGGGGTAGGGTTACAATGAGGGTGATCGAGCTAACATATTGGATTCCTAGTTTGTTACACGGAATGCGCAACAGATTGATTCTAGCTACCATCCCGATACGCCAATCTTGGATATTCTTGGCTTGCCTTGGTCTTCATGTTGATTGACTGCCTCGACTCTTGTGGGCCTCCTCCTTGACGGCTCCTGGGCCGATAGCTTGGACATAGTCGTATATACGGGGGGGTGCGGTACCCCTGGCCCATATATCCGATAGTAGCTCCCGTAGGACTTAATGACAATCTAACTGCTAGCTTAGCCCTCGGGTTGTCGCAGACCCCTATAAGTTTCGAGTACTATGAGTACCAGCAAGCTTTTCCTCGGGTGCTGAAGTTCTGAGCAGTGCAGCTTAATATTTTCAAATGTTGAAAACCAGTATGTATTTGCTCGAGTGCCGAGATCGCTTCTCGGGTACCGAGAGCCTTCCTCGGGTGCCGAGGAGCATGGTGGTAGCACCATTCATCAATGAATGTAGTTCCCTAGGCACTGTAAATGCTCGGCTCGGGTGGTAACACCTCATGCTGGGAAACGTGGTTTCCTGGGCGTGGCCCTCGAGGCATTGTCAATGCTATACTCGGATGGTAACACCACAAATCTGGGAGCGTGGCTCCCAAGATGTTGTTCATGCCGCAATCGGGTGATGACACCGCTTAGCTGGAAGCGTGCCTCTTCTAAGGCATTGTAAATGCCATGATCAGGTGGTGACACTGCTTTTGTCGAGAACTTGGTTCTCGATGCGTCTTGGTATGCCGCATAGGCATTAGTTGCTGCATGTCATTGAGTCCTACCTAAAGAATGGATTAGTAGGACAAGGTAGTTTGTACTGCTTCAATTTCTCATGCAACAATGCTTTAGATCAACTGATTTTAGGATGACGATTCAAATCGATGTTTGTCCGATGCCAAGTGCTTCACATTTTTCTTCGTGGCCCGCTAAGCAGCGAGGTCTCAAATTTTTGTGGGCATCTTAGAGGGAAGTGCGAGGCCATTGTCTCATAGCCTAGAGGCAAACATAGCAATGTCCTGGGTCATGAACCACCGTGGGCGAATAATAAATGTGTGAACCTCTGTCAGCAGTTGCGTATGTTACTCTTCGAGCTGATAGCAGGCAGAATGAGTGAGCGTCCATGTGGAGGCAAACATAGCAGTGTCTCGGGTCAATAACCACCGTGGGCGAATAACGAACATGTGAACATCTGTCGGCAGTTACGTATGTTACTCTTCGAGCTCATAGCCGGTAGAACGAGTGAGCGTCCATGTCCTAATGAATAGGGGCGATAGGACTAAGCCTAACAATCATGGGCACGTCATAAAACTCTTTTTCCACATTCCAGGAGCTCATACTTTGGTTACAGCCCTTGGCCAACCAGTTTCCTGATTTCCCGCAAAGGGGCCCACATCCGCTGAAATAAGGTACTTCGAGCTCGTTTGGGTACTCGGGAGACTTACGTGACACCAAGTACTAGAGGTTTTAGGATCATACTGGTGACCCTCCCGAATACCCCCTGACTCTTGAGATGGCAAGGTCGGTAGTAAATGAATTACTACCGCCTACACCTGCTGAAGGGGTGTGAACCGGTCTGAGTACTCGATCTGAGTGTCAGATCACTCGCCTACAGTGGCTCGTGTGATGGTGCATCAGGTTTGGGCCATCAAGCCCCACGGCCTCCACTATTACATGGATGGGTTTCTTCTCGGTGAAGCTGAGGCATCGGTTTTGGCGGCCTATCTCCCCATGCGTGTTTCTCGGAGGCCATGCCTCTTAGAGATCATGGGGATGTGGCCTGGCCTTAATCCTCACCATCACTTGGACATGCTGCTGGGATTCCATCAACAGTGCGCATCCCCTGTCTATAAAAATAGAGGAAGAGAAGGGGAGTTAATATGCCTGAATTGTAGCTTTTGCACACTCACCTTTTATTGTTCGTCGGATCCTCCCCCTTCCACCAGATCCTGGACCGTCGTTCATGGCCAGGGAGAAGTGCCCGAGGGAGGAGCCAGAGGAGGGGCGGGCTGAGGGATGCGTGCCCCAAGGCCCTCGGATCCTTAGCATGGGCCTGCTGGGATTCAGGTAAGTATGAATCCGCCCTTGGATCTCTTCTTGAAGGATTCTGATGCGTCACTCAGTGCATTGCCATTCCGATGGCATCCTTGATGTCATGGCCTGCCGCACCCCAGGATGTCCCATCACCATCGCAGCCTCTGGTGGTGTAGGCTACTTCGTCATCGGGCTCTCCCTCCTCCGATGATGAGGAGTTTTATGATGGCAGCCAAGACGTCCACACCATCGCGCAGGAGTTAGACGTGGCCGACCCTATCCATTGTGGTGAATGTCGGGAGGTAGGGCAGTTGAGGGCATGTCTCTCGAAGGTCAAGACGACGTTTGGCGCTGCAGATGAGGAAGTGAGTGCGGCAAGGGTCACGGATGTAGCTTCCCATGCGAAGCTCACCGATAAGTGAGGCTTCATCTTCCCTACGTCTTGTTTGGAGTTGTCCTTGTCCCACTGTGATGGGCTTTGAGTCCTCGCTCTTTTCAGGCATGCGGGAGCAGTTGACTGCTGCAAAAGCTGAGGCAGTAGACCTACACCGGGCCAACAAAGAGTTTTTCGGATGATTGGTGGTGGTGGCTCGTCTGCGGTAGGAGTTGGCTTCCTAGGCTCGTGGCTCCACTGCCTAGGCACGGGTCAACAATAGCCGTTATGCGGTGCTAAAAGAGGCGGAGACTGCTGCCATCGAGTTGGTGCCATCGGCGGGGCCAAGCTTCCTAGGGCAAGTTCACGACCTTCCGGTGCGGATTAGGGAGGTGGCGACACATGGCATGCGTCATGGGGCTATGGTAGTCCTAGCTGCCGCCCATCTCCGTCTTACGCTAAGCCAATGACAGCAAGTAACCGAATCCCTTTTATATAAAAGAAACAGTTCATCATCATTTAACCATTTAATAAAGATAAATCTAATGAACATATTAGATCTCATCTATCGCTATTGCCAGTGGGACATGAGGCAGAATCATGTAGGCCGTAGAAACAACAATAGATTCGACGACCCTAACTTATTACTAATACTAGTGGGGCATGAGGCAGAATCATGCAGGCTATAATACAATAATAAGATCATGGGGCTAACACATCTTTCAACCTATCTTTACTTCAATGGTCTAGTGACGTGAACTGTTCGTGAAAGCACTCGATATCGGCTAAAACAGCCGATTCAGGCATAGCGCACAATTAAGGTCATGCCATATCAGCAACAAATCTACCAAGTAACAATCCCCACTCCACGGTGCTAATAGTGGGGTGTGAGGCAGAATCACATAGGCCATGATAACAGGCCATAAAATGGTTTTTGTTAGCCAACAGATCTATTCAAGACAAAACATGTCTTGATCGCACACACTTTGTGCGATCAAGATTGACATAAAACGACCGATAAAGCATAACTCATCATTTAAGATACGTATTAGATCAGTTTAGATTAACAAACGATGGGTTAAACAGGATGTAAGGCCGATCTAGATCAATCCCAATCGAGCGAAGTGATATTGCTGTAATTAAATAAATAATGGGAGCAATAAACAATATCGGTAACTTAATGAATCTATTCGAAGGAACACCACCCTTAGATAGAGCCGATAACTTGATCTTAATCTAGTTCGAGCAGTGGAGGTCGATCGGATCGATGCAACCTTACTTGAACTAGACAAGAGTCGATAACTAGTTTATACCAGAGTCGCAGTGGAGGTCGATCGGATCGATGCAACCATACGAACAGAAGTATAAGCCATGACGGTACTTACAGACAAGCAGTGGAGGTCTACCGGATCGATGCAGCTGTACTTGTTGAAGAACTCGCCGACATCTACTCTACTCCTACTCCTAAGGGGTGGCCGGAGCCAAAAAAAGTAAGTAACTTGTATTTAATTGATTATGTGTCCTTTACAATAGCCGGGGTCGAATATTTATACTCGGAGCCTAAACATGAATTCTACTCGAGCACGACTCGTTACAATCTTCGGCATAGAAGAAAACATTCCTAATTTAAGATAACTTGGACCCTAATCTTTCCCTTTTTGTAGAGTCCGATATGTAGTTTCCTGGCGCCAACCGTAGCTCATCATCGCTATCTGCTGACGTCATCCAAAGAGATCCGATTTTAGAGTCATATCCGAATCAGCTGATATCGATCCTTATGCAATCGATTCCTTCATGGACACGATTTTGGAAGCCTTCGAATTCCCGCGTTCCTCTCCTAATTTTTGGTGTAAACACATGCCCCCAATTTTAGAATAAAAGTGATTTTATTCTAAAATTCTTATTTATCCGTTTACCACCGCAACCGTTCTATTTCGAGATATATGCATGATTCCTGACTTCTCGGCCTGAGTTTTATATAATATCTCAATAGTATCTCTTCCAACTCACTCGGCCATTTTGCCTTTTCCCTTTTCCTTGAGCAAATCTCAATATTCGACGTCGTTATCGCCAAGGCCTCAAACCATAGCAAATCTTATGTTCTATCAAGCCGTTATTCAAGTGTTCTTCATCAGACTCAAATCTACTTCGGCTTTAATGGCGACCAGCGACCACGTCCCTGAGGTATGCCTTCCGATTTTTTCATCCTTCGAATACCGGCTGTCAGTTGTATTTCTTTTCTCCTTAACTTTATTCCATCCAATTTTTAGGAGATGAGGAATGAAATCTTAATTCCATCGGCTGTTGCTTCCAATGTTTATTTTCTCGGGCCTATGGGTGATCCTGATCCATCTGATTTCATCCATCAAGAAACCAACCAGATCCCCTTCAAACAGTTTGCAGTGGATTTATCCTCTTGGAATACCAAAACTCACTTTAGAAATTGGCCTAAAATGCCCAAGGGATGAAGAGATTGGTTTCGTAGGGTATTCGAGAAGAAGGGCGGAGATTGGGAGGTGTATGATTTAAATCAATGTTTGACACTCGTTGTCCGGGATGGAGAGGAATGATTCACTCTTGATTTCCGCATCTTATTTCTAGTCCAATGCCCTGAACGCCTTCATCTTTGGTCATGGCCCAATGACCATTACCCTAGCCGATGTTTACATGTTGACCGGCCTTAGAATAACTGGATCAATGCAGCCTTATGAATTGGAGACGAATCAATTGTCAGTAAGAGGGAATATGTAGCTTTTTGAACATGTGGCTAGAGAGATTCATCTTCTGTGGGTCGTCTTGTGGTCCGACTTACAACCATAAGCTTATGGCAGAGCATCTGGCAGTGGGCAAGGAAGTCCCCCTTGGAAAGTATCTGCTACGGGCTTATCATCTGATGTATTAGGTAATCTTTACTTGAGCCTGGTTCCAACAGATTCAAAAAATGAATGGGCAAGTTATATTATGAACCATGTTGGCCCGAATCAATTGGTTGAATATGTAGCTTTTTGAACATGTGGTAGAGAGATTGAACGTGGGTCAGACTTACAACCATGCTTATAAGATTGGGCAAGAAGTGTGAAAGTATGATCTTAGAAACCGATGTATTAGGTTTCAAGAATGAACTAGTGCATACTATCAACTTGGTGGTTGATGAGCAATGGTTATAATATGCATAAGAAGTAAGGTTTGAAGAACCCCGTTCCTTCCTCCAACTTTGATGAGCAATATAAGGGTAAAGAAGGAAGAACCCGCCAGTGCTCGAGCTACGGCGAGGCTGTATCGGCCATAGTAATCGATGTTGATGTTGGCCATATCTTCAAGAAATTTTACAAAGGGTTTGATGCAGAAGTCCTGACTTGGCTGCCATACGATGAGGAAGAAAACAATGAGTTAATCTTTCCATTCAAATTCTGATTTGAATCAGGCTGTTCGGATGAGACAGCGGCTGCAATCTTCAATTCTTTCATCAAGCCCTACGTCCTTCCAGCCAAATTTTGTCATGGCCGTGGCAAAATGGCTACAAGTTCCTTCACTCCAGGCAACCTTCCAACTTATGAATTTTACAATCCTTCATTTGTGGCCCGTTAGTTTGACTTTGGTCAATTGCCTCCACAACTGTTCTTCAAGAACACACTGAAGCCACGGGAAGGTATCAGTGAGGTGATGGAAGCCTCCAGAGTCTTTCAATTGGGATCATATCCTCCTTCCCTTTGCTTGCATGACTAGATTAGGGCTATCTTATCTTCCACTCTTTTTGATTCCTGGTAGCAAGAATGGCGCTCCCACCTCTTCTATGGCTGGTTCACCCTTTGTGCATAGCTCTGGACGGGGAATTTGCTTTTGATAGTGAGGTAACTTTTTATTCCCTTTTCAGAGAAATTACTTGGTGAATTCTCTTGCCAACTGTTCTAACCGACCCTTCCAGGATACTGAATTTGATCCTCCAAGTTTGGATAGGAAATGGCATCCTATAGATTATCAGCCACCATGCCTAGTCTCAAGAATAGGGTCAGCCGCACCTTCACTGAAGAATTTGATGAAAACTCATGCTGCCCCCATGATCGTGACATACCAATCTTCAAAGCGCAAGGTGGTCCAAGGGATAACTCAAAAAGCCATTACTGGGAAAAGACTTCGTAGAACGAGACCATCAGCTGCTCAGGTAAATAATCCATATTCTTCTCAAACTGATGTTCAACTTTTGATCCCCCTTTTTTATAGTTATCAACCATTGCGTCCCAATCTGCCCTGGGTGCGGAGCTGCTGTCCCAGGCGTTTGATTCAGCACCAACTGAACCTTCATCGGCTGATTCTCACAAGGAGCTGATTTTAGTGGCAATAACCGATGCTCCCACAACGGCAGAAAATGTGAGTCTTTTCTGTTTTATCCTTGATGATTGTTGGAGTATTTTCTCAAAAGTTCCTAATTTTATTCAATTTTCATCCTTCATTTGATTCCTTGCCATATCAGATACTTCCCGAGGAAACACCTATGCAGGAGCAGGAGTCTGACAGTCTCCTTATTGAAAATAATCCTACCATTGCTAATATCCAACTGTCAATTCCCCGGTTCAGCACACAACTGATGGTAAGAAAGTCATATGCTTAGCTTGTTTCTCTACAACAAACATGAACTAAAAATCCTCCTTGAGGTTTGCAAATGTCAACATTGAGAGCTCAGAGCCGATTCAACCAGACATCATTGGTACATCATCAGCTGTTTCTCCTCTCCTGGTAGAGGCTATTATAGAGAAGGTACTATATCCTCTTTGCCTTCCATTTGTTATGAACTGATTTAAGCCTCCTAATCAAGATTCCCTTATACACAGGCACTCAATCTTTTAGCCCTGAGTTACTCTTTTAATCTTGAGGAGTATTTTGATGAAGATGAAATTAGCTCATCAACCACTTCCTCCAAGGGAACCTTGTCAGAAGAGATAAAAAATCAGCTAAGAGATGTTCTGCCAAAATTTGAGAAAAATATAGCCGATTTGGTCCAAGATATTGATCTAATGCATAGAGTCTTCTTGGCTATCAAGGGTAATCCATCCCCAGCTCTTTCTAGAGTCTTGTCTCCTTTTTTATCTTTAAAGATCAGGTCCTGAAGGTGAAACAGGCTCAGAGGAATCTGTCTGATCGTAAAACTTTATTGGCCAAGGGGATCTCTAACAGGCAAGAGGCTAAAGAATTATCACAGCCGATTGATCACTTGAAGAACTCCTCCATCAGCATCGACCCAGAATTGTCTCAACTGGAAGCCAGGCGTGTAGAAATTGAGAAGGAGCTAGAAAATATGAAGGCTGCCATTGATCGTCATAAGTCCACCCTGGCTCAAATACCTGATGCCATTCAACAAAAGAAACATGAACTCCTAGCCAAAGTCAGAGAAGGTAGAGCGATCCGAAGTAGCCTCGAGAGCATTCCTGGATCAACCGAAGAAGATAAACAACAGATCGCAGAAGCTGATGCTATTTGGCTAGAAGTGTTGAAAGCGATCCAGGATGTTTTAGACTTGTAATCCGTGTATAAACATATGCCTTGTGTAGAATCAATGACAACCACACTTTCCGTTGTCTCGCTGTGTTTTTTCTTTGTTCCGGCTAAAGAGCCAATTTTGAAAATAGCCGATTCCAGACTCTCGATCTTAATCCCATTTAGGTCTGAAAACATGGCCTTTATTAAGAGAGCGCTCCGATCTTCTATCCTTAGTCATCCAGCGCCAAATTCTCCTCGGTATTAGTGAGGTGACGCTTCGCCTCCTATTAATTGCGGTTGCCTTTTACACGTCCCGAGGCGTCCACCTCTTCGCTCCGTGGCTTCAAATACCGGCCGAGGGCTCTAGCCTCGAACACATCTACACTTGCAACTGCTCCTGTTCCTTTGCACTCTTCCACCCCCGCATACTCTATAGCGGCCTTCCTCCCTTCCTGTAGATCCGATCAATCTTCATGGCCGGTGAGGAGAACCACGGCAAGCGCGTGGTGGAGGAGGTTCCGGAGGAGAACATGCCAGTGAATCAGCGCCTCTAACGCATGAGGTGAGATCAACATCTTCTGCTTGTGACAATGAACTATTCTGATTTGTCTATAGATTCGTTTTGAATGATAGTCTCCGTCCTCTTCCTAGGGCCGGTGAGCCCTCTAATGTTGTGTCTTCTGCGCCGGCCTCATCATCGGACTCCTCCAACTCGTACAATGGCGATGATGCATGGCGCTTCCTCCGGGAGTGGAGGGCGGCCCAAGACCGCTATTCCGAGGCAACTCGGGAAACGGCCAGCTCGAGATCCGCTTCGAGGTTTCCTAGGCGGCCCTTCACGCCGCCGAAGAAGAGGCCAGCGCCGTTGAGGCGTGGCTGGCTGAATCAAACACCATGGTGGCGGGTAAGATGAATTCCAGAAACGCCTTCACTCTGATTTCCACTGCCTTTATCTTGATAGTCTTTCTGTTCCTATGATTGCTAGCCCTGACGATGCAGTTGGAGTCTCTTCAACTGGCGGCGAACGTGGCCACGGACGTCGTTAATGTTCGGGGTTCCCTCATCAACGCTTGTCTCCAAGACATCCTGACTCACGTTCAGGAGATCGCCCTCCATAGTGTTCATCATGGCATGTCAATGGCGCTGACCGTGGCGCAAGTCCAGACCGGGTACAAGCTCCATGCCATGGAGACTAGTTTCCCAATGGGCGACGGCCCTGAGGAACATGAGGACCAGATGGAAGAATTCATCGTAGCGGCGGAGGCCATCGTGGACATCACATCCGCTCAGGATGTGGTGAACAAGGTCTTCGATTAGATTGTACTTAGGGTAAACAAATGAATGAAATCTTTTGCTCTTCTATGAACGTGTCTTAGTGCAATGCCCCTGTATGTGTCATGAATGTTTTTGCTTTTATTCTTTGCTCTAGAGGCGATACATATCATATCGGCTTTTATGTCCCTGAAGTTTCTTCATTTTTGAACTAGAGGCGATACCTTTCCAGTACCGGCTATTAGAGCCGACGATTAAACGAATCGGCTATCAAGTGTTAATCAAATGCTAGTATAATATTCCTTCAAATATTTTCACCGATCACTATTGACAGGTTGTATCAGAATTTTTCCAGACCAAAAGTTAAACGATCGATCGATCCAGAGCAAGTATCTCGTTAAGCGAAACAAAATTTCCTTTAAGAAATCTATCAACTCTGAATCACACTTACGATTCGACTTAGCATTCACATACATCGGCTTAAGCCCATCTCTAGGACCAATGCTTATTTTTTCCTTAATCCAATGGCCGACGTGAAGTCATGACTATTTACTAAAACAAACTCTCAGAGCCGATTGCTTGCATCAACTGTTGGCTTTCATTGCTGATTTTAATGAAGCCTCCTTCCCATAACTTGCCAGAAAAGCATTCGAAGTCTCCTAGTTCCCAAAAGACTGGATCGGCTGTTGCGATGCTCACAGACTCATCGGCGTGAACTAGTTCGACATCATATCCATGCCATTGAATCAAACACTAATGCATGGTCAATGGTACACAACACTTCACATGAATCCAATCATGACCAAGGAGCAAATTGTATGACCCTTTTCCATCGATGACGAAGAATGTGGTGAGCAGAGTCTTACCCTCGATTGTCAGTTTGACATTCATTGCCCCCCGAGTCTTAGACGCATTACCTCCAAAGTCCTTAAGCATCATGTCAGTCTCAATCAGATCTCCTAGTCCCTTGCCAAGTTTATGAAAAGTGGTGTAAGGCATGAGATTGACAGTAGCGCCTCCGCCCACCAACATCTTGTTCATTGGCTTCCAACAACAAAACCTTTTACATATAAAGCCTTTAGGTGCCGATGCTTGACTAGTTTATCAAATATTGCTTGTTGTATAACCGTTAACTTGGCAACTATCTCCTCATACTCCGATTTGTCGAAATCCAAATAAACTTCTTGATCTGTTGGAGCTCTTAACTCTGATGGCAACAGAAAAGTCATTTGAATATTAGCCGATGGTTGTTTTCTATCGGCTGTTTGCTTAGCACACCATACTTGAGGTTTACCGGATGCCGGGGAATGTTCCAACTCTTTATTCCTTAGGCGTTGCACCCTTCTCTTCTGGCTTCTTGTCAAACCTCCTGGACATCACTGGCCTTCCTGCCAAACATATTCTCTCTCATTGCCTTCTTCTTCATAATCAGCCTAGTCTTGATCAATAACTCTTTTTCCTAGCCGATTATGAACACTTTCATTTTTAAGCACCGATCCATGTTATTATGGTGATATGCATCTTGAGTATGGATAGATCGGCGGTTGGCTTGAGATTGTCTAAACTCCCAATACTGATCGCTGCACTCTGGACAGTTACTCCTGGTAGGCAACTTCAAACCTTTATTCTAGCAATGTCTAAAGAAAGGACAATTCCAATGCAATTCAGTTTGCTTTCTTTCGTACCTCTCTTTTTTCTGTTGACGCTGGTATTCTTGCTTTTTCAACCAACGTTGATAATCCTTTTCCTTCTGCCGCTGCCATTTATTCAACAGAATTCGATATGTAACTCATGGCTTTTTCGCCCCTTCTTTTCACGTTTCTCCCTGCTCATATTGGCTCTTTTCCTTGTCGCAACGTCTTTTAATTCCCCTATATTCGTCGACCGATATTTGCTTCTCGAGATTGACTGTTCTAGCTTCTCTTGATTTGGTTGATGTTAGGACCTTAGTCTTTCCTTTGAGCAGCCTAGCATCAACCATGGTTTTGATCTCCTGGGAAAGGATTATTATCAACTTTTATTTTCCGAGACGTATCAAATTTGAGCCTTTCTTGCTGAATAGCCCTCAGTTTATGCTGTCGGAAAACTCTACATTCATTAGTGAAATGAGAAGTAGCGTTATGGAACTTGCAAAACTTTTTATTCTTCAACTGATCAGGGGGCAACATAACATGATTATCGGGCAACTTGAACTGTCCCTTCTCAAGCAAGAAATCGAAGAGCTTGTCTGATTTTGTGATATCAAAGTCATAGCTCTCATCGACTCCTCTTCTCCAAGGATTTGGCACCATTACTGTCTTTTTATCCTAATTCTATTTAGCCGTAGTAACCTCCTCTTCTTCATCTTCATAGCCATCATCAACAGAGTATGGATTATAAGCTTCGACCACTGTGGTACTCTTCTGGAATCGGGTGTCTCTACGCATACTCTGGAATTGGCTATTGAGCGCTGCCACCACTATAGGAAGACCGAGCATCAGTGATAAAATGTGGTGGCGAAATCTTGATTTGTCACTGATTCCCATGTTATTAGTGACCAAACTAATTTTCATCACTATTGCGTCGATTATTAGTGGCAAACTACTATATCGCCACAGGATGCACCTTCAGTGGCGAATTTAGTGATGAAACATTAATTTGTTACTAACAAATAGGTTAATTATGACTAAATATTTATTTCCTCACAGTTTCATCATCTATCAGTGACAAAATATTATATCACCACACGGTTCAAGGTCAGTGAGAAAATGTTGTGGCAAAATTATATTTTTTCACTATTTACCATCTTAATTGTGACTAGACAATTTCCCCCACTATTAGTATGTTTGTCTGTGACAAAATTTTGCATCACCACATGGTACCTGATTACTGAGAAATTTTTGTGGCAAAATATTCTTTTGTCACTTGTTACCAAGTTAATTGTGAGCAAATAAATTTTCTTGTTATATAATATTTATATTAGTGATAAAAACATGTGTTCCGTATGATAAATAATTAGTGGCAAATATTGTATAATCATGGGTCCCACTTGTTAGTCAAACTCCACCTTATCTTCTTCCGTTTTTTTTGAAACAATATCTTCTTCCGTTTTCTGCAGCTGCAATTACTGGATGGAGCATCTCCGGCCGCCCCCAAGCTCAGAGCTCCGCCAAGCGCCGACGAGCTCGCCCATAGTCACCGGCCGTCGATGCCCTTGCCCATGGCTGTACCGAAGCTCGCACGTGCAGCGCTTAGCAAGCTCTCCCACGGCCGCAGCCGCCTATCTCGACGAGTGTCTCCGGACGCCCCCAGCTCGATGCTTCTGCTCAGCGCCGACGAGCCCGCCCATGGTCTCCGGCCATACCGCTCCCACCCGGATCCACCGAATCTCGCCTCGCACTCGACGAGCTCGCCCACGGTCGCCGCCGCCAATCTCGACGAGCTCGCAAAAGGTCGGATTCGCTGCGTCCCTGGCCGCGGCCATCTGCGCGCGAGGAGGAAGACGCCGAGCCGCTTGCTCATGCCGTACTATGAGCTAGGTACGGTCATCTGCGGGCATCAACACGGGCAGGCATGCGGGCAGCCCACTCAAGCGTGTGGCGGGCGGCCGTGTTTGGCGGGCGGTCATAGCTCGGGCGTGTCCGTAGTGGAGCACTGGAGCTTCAGGGCCGCCTGTGCAGCTAGCGGCTCGTGTGGCCAGGGGCCTAACATGGCGGCTCATCCGAGGTCATAGGATTGGATAGTAAACATTGTTGCTCTCCAGTTTAGATTATTTGATCAATTCACCATATTTGTCTATTCGATTCTCTGGAGTTTGAATGTAGGCTAGAAGCTCAATTGCCAAATGCCTTAGTGATGTTTCAGTGGCATTGATTGGGCACTTGAACCTTGGTCATTGCATACGGGAGAGCTGGACCCCCTATGTTTAGTTACATAATACTAGTATATTATGTTGTAATTTTGTAATTGAAGTACAAATTAGACCTCTATTATCTTAGGTTTTAGTGACTTTATGTACCAGTTAATTTGGTTGTGGGAGCAAAAAGACACAAGTTTGTCTTGTAGGGATCCAGAACAGAAGTAAAATTAGTGAGAACGAACAAAAGCAAGCGCAAATCCGGATGGCCATAGTAATACGTGAATTGACAATTTGTGAATGAATAGCTTGTTTATAATGAATATATATCATATTATCAGGGCTTGCAAAACTGATAAGTATTAGGAAATAAAACATAGCTGAAAATGCCAGAGTGACCATGATATCCTAAATGCTTATTTGTTTGACACTACTGTGTAGTGTTTGTAAAGCAAGTGACCAAGGAGATGAAGCTGCATCTCATATATATATTCCCTATAGAAATTTCAGCTTGATTATCAGTTATTTGCTAGTCGTCATCTATTTCTTCTTCCGATTCACTGTCTTCGTCATCTGAATCCATGTACTCACCACCTTCGCTGTCATCACTTTCAGATTCTTGTTGCTCATCTTCATCCTCAATGTCACCCTCGTAATGGAGTATCGGATTACCTTCCACAGCCACAGGTATACCTTCAGCTTCCGCTTCAACTTGAGGTGTGTCCAATATACTTGTGTCATCATCTTCTATTGTATTTGGATTCGGCACAGTTATTACTTCATTTTCTTGGCAAGCTTCAGGACTGGATTTACTTGATTTAGTAGTGGCATCTGCTTCATCAGTGGGAGGAGTGTCAAAATAATCATGAGGTTTAGTCTTTACCATGACATACCATTTTGGATCTTGAGTATCATTCACATCATATACTTGCTCTGCTTGCGAAGCCAAAACATATGGCTCATCTGTTGACAGCCTGCGAGTAGTATTTATCATTATGAACCCATACTTATCTTCTTTAACTCCCCTTGTTGTATGTACATCCCACCATTCACATTTAAAAAGAACAACCTTATGAGTCCCATATAAAAGCTCCACAATATCTGTCAAGACACCAAAGTAATCTTTGTTTCCAGTTCCTTCATCGCCCTTGACAAATACTCCACTGTTTTGTGCTTGAAATAGGGCGTCTCTGTCCCTTGTGTTAAATCTCCATCCATTGACCATATAACTTGAGAAATGTGTCACTCTAGTATCGGGTCCTCTGGGCTCGTTCGGCTGGTTGAAAAACCAGCCGGATTTCACTGTGCGCGGATGAAAAACACTGTTCACTCTCTCACAAATTTCTCCAGATTCATCCAGATTCCTCCAAATTCCTCCCAGCGAGAAGGATCTCCTTTGGAATACATAGTTGATATCTACATGAAGCACAGTAGTTAATTAAGCTACCCTAAAGAAATAATGTAATAAAAACATCCTTATACTTACATGGTTCTTGAACCACTGAAAGAACTCTTTCTCATGCCGCTTGTCTACATTTTTGGTGCTCTATGTCCTTAAATATTCCTTATGAATGCTGTGACATAGGAGAATAGATGTTACAAAATTGGAGGTCCACAGTTCAATGAACATCTTAGGAGTGGCTTACCTTGTATATGGAGAAGCCTCTTCACAGTTCTTTAGAACGTAGGCTTGTGCTTTGTTCAATTCATTCATCTCCATCTCACAATATCTATTCCCAATAAGCCGTCTTCCAATTTTGGCAAAAATCTAGAGCTGTGTGTTGCTATTGTTATCATCACTGTCATCATTACGGCTTGGCCTGTTGATTCTTGTCTCAATTCCATGCAAGTACATAGAACAAAGAGTCACACATTCCTATAACACTACAGCCTCAGCAATTGCTCCCTTTGGACGAGCTTTGTCATGTCATCCTGCAAGCCAGGTGATGAACCATCAAATGATCCCAAGTTGGCATTCACAGCATTTCCAAAATCATTCACCATCTCACGCAGAACATAGTCATCATGATCTTCCATGTTGTGGTCACTGTCTTCTGAATCTAACACACTCTCTCCATGATGATCCCATACTCTGTATTCTTTCCATATTCCATTCAGCATGAGATGCTCCATTATAGATATCTGATCAGCAAAGTAATTGTTTTTGCAGATTCTACAAGGACATCGAAGAAGCTTGTCCGCACTGCAGCCAGAAAAAAGCAAACTCAATAAATTTTTTAGCTCCTTCTTCGTATTGGGGAAGCCTCCTATTGGATATGTCCATCCAACTTTTGTCCACAACCATCCTGTCATTGAGGAATGAATTGTTTACAAAACTACAGTTTGTCAAGTTATTGAAGAGCTTATAAAAATGAAAGATAAATATAGGTTGTGTATGCAGAACAGAAGACCCAGAAAATATTCAATGGGCTATCGGTATTTGGTATGCATAACAGGTACAGTCCTATGGCTGTGCTATGGGTATGGCAATGACAATCAAGATGGAACAATCGAGCTACACAGAGGTCCTGCATCTGGCTGCTTCAAGAACAAACATGTGTACGGTCTTGAGGAATGACAGTGCGGACAACTTGTATTTTGATCAAAAGTATTACCTGTCGGCAGAGGTGTTGGACATCAGCATCTCACCTCTGCACCAGTGGATCGGTGGAAAGAAGCAAATGGATCAACAGGCGGTGGCCATAGCAGTTTGGGGGCTGTTTAGGGTTTAAGCGGTAGCCATTGAGTATTGAGTTCAGATTCGTGGGCTACCTTATCTGGGTCCAAAAATGTAGGAGGTTTTCGCTCTATTTTCTTTTTCTTTCTATTTTTGTGGTGAACATTAATGCCGATGAATAGGGTAGGCAACCTGGTTACTTGTTAAGGACTTGATTTTGTATTTTACAAAGATTTAATAATTAATAAAGCACCATAATTTGCTTTATTAGTCATCAAAATGAGTGAGTTATTTGCAAACAAAATGTTTGCCAAAACAAAACTAATATGGTTCGAATGTTGATATTTGACATGATCTTATGAGTAGAAAACTATGATATTCTATATTATTTTTTTATAAATATTTAATCTATGATCTAAATAATCATTTGTTTATGATTTTTATATATTTAATTATTAGTTTAACACTGTATTTGTTATATACTCAATCTTTAATCCTAACTTGTTTAATGATATTATTCTTATAAAACTACGTATAAAAAGGTAGATACATGATAATAATATGGGTAGCAGATGCTTACATGCATACACGCACACTCGTCCAAATTAATCACCACACTGGAATAAATTCAGAAAAATAGGAGCAACTACATCGTGACTAACATGGCTGGCCAGGTTCCACCATAAGAACCTAAACAGATGAGTCTCAATTCAACTTGTTTAGTTTGGTCCCCAACTTCTATATATGCAAGATCTAGTTTACAATTTTTGACCTGTTTGGTCGCCCTGTTGGGCTTGTTAGATAGGCTTCTTGAAGCCACCGACCACCTGTTAGTCAGGCCAGCCTGGAACGAGGTGGGCGGCCGTTTTCGTGAAGCCAGGCCTGAGCTAGCCCTTTTATCCGCTCGCCTCACCTCCTGCTACAAGATAAAGCAACCAACAAAAACGTAACATTTCTTATACCGACTAAGCTAGGTCATGCAACCAAACAAGTTCATCTTGTATTGTTGAAGCCAGGCTTGAGCTAACCAGGCTTAATTGGCTAACCAAACACACCCATATTGAATATCTTTGACTGACCCCCTCTATGTATAATTTCTAGCCCCCCAAGGTTTTGAGGATACACTGGCTATGGTTCTTGGCTATGTTATAACGCTATGAGGAGCTCAAAGACCCTTTAGTACATTCTTGCCAGCTTTTGCAGCCAACGTCCATGGAGTTCTTCGCCTCCCACATATGTCTTTTTATTTGTTGAAATTTAGTTATATGGCATTCAAAGAACCTTTTTTTTGGAAAATACCATGGAAGGACCATTTAGAGAAAACTAATTGTCAAGTGATGCGTCTTATTCGAAGAGATTTGAAGTCGAATTTTATTCACTATCTAAAAAATAACAAAAATATTTTTCCAATAAACACACATTAAAATAAATTTGGTATTAAAAATTATAATTTCTAGTAGAAATATTATGCACCTTGTTTATATTTTTTTCACATTATATCTCTAGTAGAAATATTATTGGCCTTGTTTATCGTTTTTTTCACACTGAGCGCACTCGTTTCCTCTTAATAATTATAATTGGCGAAAAATTGTTCCCTCCAAATATCCATTCACCTTTCCCTCCAATTAATACGTGAATTTTTTTGACTCCCGCCATATTGCATTGGACATCAAGTATATATATACATACATGGAGTCCTTTCCATCATCTACGGATCTACCAAACAATCAAAGCCAACTGACGGAGAGAAATAGGCGACCACAAAGGTGCACTGCGTACTACTACTAGTATTTTTTTGCCAAGTCTTCCTCCATCCGGCCATCATCATCATTATTAGCCGCCAATGATTACTCTTGTCCTGTGTCAAAGCCAAGGCCATGTATCGCCATGGTGCACGCCCAGATGCCTCCGGTGGCTAGCTACCCCACGGATTCATGATGCCGATGCGGAAAATCCACCACCGTGTTGATCCGTCGTTGCGGCCTCCGATCCAGTTCGTCGTGGCCGCCGCCGCCGCTACCACGACCGCCGTGCCCGCGGCCAGTGCCGCCATCGCCACGGCCACGGCCACCGTCGCCGCGGCGGCCACCGCCACGGCCGCCGCCACTGCAGCTTGCACAACTGCCATCGTCGCCGCCTCCGCCATCTCTACACCGCAAGAAGATGCGATACCTCCAATTCCATACTGATATCTTGATTTCGATCTATGAATGTGCATCACATCCATACCATATTTGTACTGGACACCAACCTACGACACCCATTCCTCCAGCCCAGTCCAACTTTATATTTCTCAAATTATTTTTTGACAGATTGTTTCCATCCTTTGTATGTCTCAAATTATTATTTTTTCGTCAGATTGTTTCTTTTGGTAAAATATCCATTAATTTGATGGCTATGTTTCTCCATCAATTCCATTGTTGTTTCGCAGGAAAATGGCTCCACGGGTGCCTCCACAGGTGCCTCAACCAACAATTGCTGAAATGGATACAGAATTTGATGAGCTTGCCTCTGTTTTATCCAAGGATCCAAGGGACCAATTGACCTCTGGTATAGGTTTGTTTTATACATTCAGCACCACCAAATATTTCTTTGCGTAAAAATTATGATGTATTGTAGCATGTTGCGTCAAAGGAAATTAGGAAAGCTACAATTTTCTGCAGCCTCGTTTGTAATATAATGTTTCTATATTGCTTCTAGTGTATAAGAAAACTTACATGATCTTTTGTTAAGTTCATATGATGTGTCTTCTAGTTATCAGCAACTCGACTTATTAGTACTGATAGCGATTCCATTAATAATCTCCATGAGAACATGCAAGTTCTTGACTTCTTGTTTAATTGAATGCACCATTACTTGTTCATAGATCTGAATGAGAGCTACTATGAACAAACACATGGGGTTTGTGTTCATGCCGATGTCAAAAATCCTAGTTATATTACTTGCAACTGTGTTCACTTGCATTACTTCGTGTGCTAATGGTACAATAAAAGATAGCCATTTCTGTTGTATTTAGTTATGTAAAATTTACAAAATGCCCATTTTTATTTCTACAGGTGAAATAACAACCAGGTTACATTCACGTGGCTTTCGAACTGACAATGAACGTGATCAATTTGATTCAGATGTGGCAATGGATGAAAATAATCAAATAAATGCTGCAACACACAACACTGAAGGTGTTTTGCTAATCTAAAACATGCTTCTTTACACCATTGTTTATTTCGCTGATTTAGCTAGGTACTGCTATGTTGATCTACATTTATTTATTTATACGACATAATAACAAGTGCTACATTTAGCATGTCACAACCTGTTATACTAATCTAAAATTTGATTCTTGACACTATAGAGTACAAACATTACATTTAATTACCCTTGTTCTTTTCCCTAAATTAACTAGGCCTTGCTAAGAGTGGAAGAAAACTTACAATTAACAATCAACTTTGCAAGAGAAGAGCAAAAGGAAAGCATATTGATATAAAGTTCCCTAAATAATTTGCAAAAGTATGTGGAGAACATGCTAGTTTATTTAAAAGTGAGATAACAGTTCTTGTAAGAACTGTACCACTCCAAGTGAAGAAGTGGAGGGACATGGATAAGTTTCATCCTAGTACTACTACATCTGTTTGGAGAAAACTAAAGGTGACCTACTTTTCATACGAAATGAACATATTTGGCATGCATAGGTTATCATTGCATTCAGTGGCTGGTTATTACAATATATCTTTGATGTACAACAAAAGTTTCCTGAGCTTTCAGAAGAAGATAAAGATTGTGCCATGAGACAAGTAGAGAGTCAATATAATAATCGGCGTTACCGTCTACTTCAAACTTATCGAAACAACAAGCCAAGGCCACAACATGTCTCACCAGAAGGTTGGCAATGGTTGATAAGGAATTTGTGGACGTATGATGATTTTCAGGTACATACAACTCATGTCCTAAATTACAGTGCTGCATAATTGTTAATGATACATTTATGCAATTTGTAAACCAGAAAAGGAGCAACCAAAACTCTATCAATAGAGGAAAGCAAGAGATGGGGTCCAAAGTAGGAACTATATCAATTGCTCAAATCGCTTACGATCTGGTGAGGAAAATAGTTACTAGGCAGATTTTTTTCTATTACACATTGTTCTGAATTAGTGAATATATGCTTTTGTTATTCCAATGCAGCGAGACCCAGAGACTGGTGAATGGCCTACTGCTATGCAAGTTTGGAGGGCTACATATCAAAAGGCTGATGGGACATGGTCCATTCCAATGGGTGAAGAAATAATGGTATGACCATATTACTACCCTTTCTGATGGCATCTTTGGGTTTCACATTTGTCAATCTGTATCCTACCTTTTGAACTAGGATTAGGTGGAAGTGGTGTGTTTTTTGTATGAAAAAGTATGGTAGTAGAATTATGTATGACTCTTTCATGGTTATTATCTCTGCAATGTAGTCTCTGTATTGTTCATTTAATGAGTTGAAAAGTCTAGGCACTACGAAATGTTTGCAGTATCTCTAATCATGAACAATATCATTTTTATTAAGCTGTTTGTAAATTTCATATATTATTTAATTTGTCTGCAATTTTCAATTATTAGATAACATGTTTGCATATTTTTTTAAACAGTAGCAACTGATGTTACACTATCCTATAGCTAATTTGTGCTCATACCTATGATTCATTATATGAACGCTTTTCCCTGTTGTGTAGTATATGAGTTCTTAATTAGTTTGTTTTTCATGCTTTGCAGACCAAACTACATGAAGCTGCTGGGATACATCAAGAAAAGATTTCTTCTGCGCCCATGCCAATAGTAGAGCACTTCGCACTAGTTCTTGGTCGAAAGCCAAACCATTCACGTGGTGTTGGCATTCGTGCTGTAAACCGATTGGCTAAAGAAAGAATCAGATTGCAGGTGCAAATTGAGGCTTTTGAATAGTGTGAAGCTGCAGCTCGAGCACGTGCAGATGCTACTGAGCAACGTGCTGAGGCTGCTGAGCAACGAGCACAAGCTTTGGAAAGCCAAGTTTCCACGGTGGTCGAAACAAATGCACAACTGCAAGAAGAGTAGCAATCCCAACATGATGAGCTGAGTTCTTTGCGTCTAGCACAGAGTGGAGAAGTTGCTCGCCTAGTGAGAGAACAACTTGATCATCAAATGGCTGAATTAATTGCATGCATTGGTGCCTCGCAGCCTCCAACATCTTAGAGTTTAAACACTTTAGTTGAATAATTATTGTGAGACTTTAAAATAGTGTCAAGAGAGTTATTTTGAGGTTTGAGTGTTCTTAGTTTTATGTAATTCTTGAATGCCAAATTTGAATTATTAAAATAAATATTATTGGTGCAGATTTGAAATAATCATATTACTATGATGTACATTTGTTGAGCTATTTTTGTCACTACAACAAGGATAATAATGATAACTTGGTCGCCACAACATCTAATGTGTTTCACACAATTGAAACTTATCTTGTGACAAAACTTGTCCTGACTAATATTTTCCTACAAATGCTATGTTTTTTGTGATGAAACTATTGATACATTTTGTCTTGTCAGTTCTTACAAAAAGATATTTTTTTATGACAAAGGTTTGTCACCGTAGTTTACATGTGAGGATTAGTTTGCATCACAAATGAAAAGTATTTGTGTTAACAAGTTACCACTTTTTCCCATACATATTGTGATACACAATTAGACACAACTATAATTTAATAGTGAGAACAAGCATCAACACGACAAACTCAAGTAATGGCAAAACTTCTGTCACTAATATGTAGTCTTTAGTGACCACAAAATTTGTCACTTTTACAATGGTAATTGTGACAATTATATTGCCATAGATTCTGTATAGTTGTGGCAACTATTATCACCACTAAAAACATTATGAGTGGCATCATTTTTTGCCACTAATGCATATGTTTTTGTGACAACGAATGAGCCACAAATGGTCCCGTTACTAGTGGCAGTATAATTTGTCACTAATGAGTATGGTCATTTGTGGGGAACAAAAATTCATCACTAGAGTATCTGTGAGGTGAGTATTTGTGACGACCAGTGGCGATTTAAAAATTCGCCACAAAGGCTGGTTTGTGGCGAAAAAATAAGCTTTTGTGATGAAAATTTTCGCCACAAAAACCCTTTGCCCTTGTGGTGCACTCGTTGAGCCAATTGATCCAAGTTGTCAAATTCTTGTCCTAGCAGTTTTTCTTTCCATATTGGCAGCATTCCTTGAACGGCTAAAGCAGCTAGCTGATCATCAGCCAAGTTTAATGAGAAGCATAAGTTCTTAGTCTCTCGGAACCTCTAAAAAAACTCAGTGTTCGATTCATTAGTCTTCTGCCTTATAGTTGTCAGATCGTTAATTTTCTTTTCTCCTGTCCCTAGTATAAAAATATGTATGAAATTTCTTTTCCAGATCAGCCCAATTGGTAATAGAGTTGACCGGCAGTGATGAAAACCAAGTGAAGGCTGGCCCTGATAGGAACAAGGAGAAGAAACAAACTCGATGGGCCTCCTCAACTGATGCCTCATCCAATTGTGTAAGATATCGACTGACATGTTCTATTGTGCTTGTACTGTCTTGGCCAGTGAACTTAGCAAACTCTGGAAGCCCGTAATTTACAGGAAAAGCAACCAAATTATATCATTCTGGATATGGGCGTTTGTACGAAAAGGTCAGCCCTTTTAGCTTCAGACCGAACTGATTCTTCATCATCTCGGTCACCTTTAGCAACAACTCATCAGCATGTGAATTTTTTTTCTCTAGACCTGCTGACCCATCTGTGGATTGAAATCCCGTGTGCCTTGATACCTTGGATTCGGAATTATATGGAGGGTGTTATAATCTGTGCCATAATAATACCCTTATGGAATCTCTATCTGTTGGGTCCTTTACTGGTTTGCTGCTTGAAGTCTCTGATTATAGACATGAGGATATATATTTCTATGGATCCTTTGAACTGATGGTGCTATTTTTTAAGCCGACGATGGTATGTGGCCCGATGTGCCAAAATTAATCACCTGGTTCTGACCTTGCTCCACCGGTTGTTGCACATGCTGCACTGACGATTCAGGATTATATTGTATCTAATTCATAGTAATACTTTGAGCTTGTTCAGATAAACTCTAAACTGCCTGGACATCATTATTATCAGCTGGTGTTGCTTCTTGATGGCTGGTACTGACTTGATTAGTCCCTTGGATCGACGGATGTGGAATGTTATAATAAGACGACCCAACCTGACCAACTGGAAACCCATGAAATACCTCTTTCATGGCGTTATGGAACGTGTCCAAGAAAGCTTCATTATGGCTTGATATGGCATCATGAACATATTTGTTTACAGCTTTCATAAAGAAACACTTGTCTTCAGCTTCATCTGTATCTGTCTGCCCGTGTAATAGAACTCTTGGTAGTGGATATTTCTGAATAATTGTGTTGTCATGTGTTTTGGTGTAGGACAACAAATACTTTTTCTGAAACTCTTCTATAGCTTTGCCGATGACATCTTTATCTTCATCAGATAGATCTTCATAATATACCATAAGGATGTCGTTGTTGTTGTGAACCGCCATGACGATTGTGGTGTCCCACCGGGCGTGCCAAGAACGTGTTTCGGCACGAAATTTTGTCCCATGCCGAGGGCACACGATTAAGCCGGAAGGGTGAAAGGTCCTAATGGCTAGAGGGGGTGAATAGCCTAATAAAAATTTCTACAACAACACTTAACAAAAGGGTTAGACAATTATGAGGCGAAGCAAGTGTTGCGCTAGCCTACTCAAAATGCAAGCCACCTACCACAATTCTAGTTTAGATGGAGTATATCCACACAATAGCTATATCACTACACTAAGGTAGTGTGCTCTCAAATGCTAACTAAAGAGCCACACTAACCAAACTAACAAGCTCTCACAACTAGTTACACTAAAAAGCTTGACAACTAGTTTACGATAATGTAAAGAGTGGGCAAGAAGGTTATACCACCGTGTAGATGTATGAATCAATCAATCACAAGTGTGGATAACAATGAAGACCAATCACCTCGGAATCAAAGGATGAACACAATGATTTTTTACCGAGGTTCATTTGCTTGCCGGCAAGCTAGTCCTCGTTGTGGTGATTCACTCACTTGGAGGTTCACGCGCTAATTGGCTTCACACGCCAAACCCTCGATAGGGTGCCGCACAACCAACACAAGATGAGGATCACACAAGCCACGAGCAATCCACTAGAGTACCTTTTGGCTCTCCCGGGAAAGGTCAAGAACCCCTCACAATCACCACGATCGGAGCCGAAGACAATCACCGCCCTCCGCTCAACGATCCTCGCTGCTCCAAGCCATCTAGGTGGCGGCAACCACCAAGAGTAACAAGCGAAACCCGCAGCGAAACACGAACACCAAGTGCCTCTAGATGCAATCACTCAAGCAATGCACTTGGATTCACTCCTAATCTCACTATGATGAATCAATGATGGAGATGAGTGGGAGGGCTTTGGCTAAGCTCACAAGGTTGCTATGTCAATGGAAATGGCCAAAGATGTGAGCTATAGCTAGCCATGGGGCATAAATAGAAGCCCCCACGAAAATATAGCCATTATACCCCTTCACTGGGCATAACGCGGGCTGACCGGACGCTCCGGTCAGTTGACCGGACGCTGAGCCCCTAGCGTCCGATCGCTCGTAGTCAGCCACGTGTCTGACTCCAATGGTCATCTGTCGTGCCCGAATGGACGCTCCGGTCAGCTGACCGGACGCTGGACCCTCAGCGTCCGGTCGTTTCTAGTAAGGGTCCAGAATCGATTTTTATCGACTGGACACAACCCAGCGTCCGGTGCTTAACCCTAAGCGCTGTGCAGACCGACCACTTGACCGGACGTAGCCCTTTAGCGTCCGGTCGCCGAGCGACCCAGCGTCCGGTCAATAGACCGACGCCAGCATCTCACTGTTACACATGACCGGACGCGCCGGTCCCTCAAAGGTCCAGCGTCCGGTCACTGTATAACCAGCGACACTAACTCGTTTTTACTTCTAACTTCTCCACCCTTGCTCCAATGTGCTAACCACCAAGTATATCACCTTGTGCACATGTGTTAGCATATTTTCACAAATATTTTCAAGGGTGTTAGCACTCCACTAGATCCTAAATGCATATGCAATGAATTAGAGCATCTAGTGGCACTTTGATAACCGCATTCCGATACGAGTTTCACCTCTCTTAATAGTACGGCTATCAACCCTAAATGTGATCACACTCTCTAAGTGTCTTGATCACCAAAACAAAATAGCTCCTATGGTTTATACATTTGCCTTGAGCTTTTTGTTTTTCTCTTTTTTCTTTCCAAGTCCGAGCACTTGATCATTACCATGGCATCATCTTCATCATGCTATGATCTTTGTTTGCTTCACAACTTGGAGTGTGCTACCTATCTCATGATCACTTGATAAACTAGGTTAGCACTTAGGGTTTCATCAATTCACCAAAACCAAACTAGAGTTTTCAAAGGGTCCGCTCGATAGAACTGGAGATCCGCCTAGCTTCAGCACAGGGATGATCGATCCTGCGCACTCCTCCCGAGACATGCCAGTCAATTTGACCCTGCAATTAACAAAGAGAGAAAGCTAATCAGTAATTTAAGGCGTAACATGCCGGTGTTGCCAGACAGTCCCAAATGTGCGGCTCTGAGAGCCGATATGGAAGAAAATCGACTAAATAGTCGATTCCAGCATATTTATAAGAATAAATCAATTAAAGCTCATGGAAGGTAAATCGGTTATCGCTCATGATAGATCTCGTTATTTAGACAAACATTAGTCAATGGCAATAAGATCTCAACAATAATTAGTTTATGCTAAGCCAATGACTGCAAGTAACCGAATCTCTTTTATATAAAAGAAACAGCTCATCATCATTTAACCATTTAATAAAGATAAATCTAATAAACATATTAGATCTCATCTATCGCTATGACTAGTGAGGCATGAGGCAGAATCATACAGGCCGTAGAAACAACAATAGATTCGACGACCCTAACTTATTACTAATATCAGTGGGACAGGAGGCAGAATCATGCAGGCCGTAATACAATAATAAGATCATGGGGTTAACACATCTTTCAACCTATCTTTACTTCAACGGTCTGGTGACATGAACTGTTCGTGAAAGCACTCGATATCGGCTAAAACAGCCGATTCAGGCATAGCGCACAGTTAAGGTCATGTCTTATCAGAAACAAATCTACCAAGTAACGATCCCCACTACACGGTGCTAATAGTGGAGTGTGAGACAGAATCACACAGGCCATGATAACGGGCCATGAAACGGTTTTCGTTAGCCAATAGATCTATTCAATACAAAACATGCCTTAACCGCACACTATGCGCGATCAAGATTGACGTAAAACGGTCGATAAAACAGAACTCATCGTTTAAGATACGGATTAGATCAGTTTAGATTAACAAACAATGGGTTAAATAGGATGTAAGACCGATCTAGATCAATCCCAATCGGGCGAAGTGATATTGCTGTAATTAAATAAATAATGGGAGCAATAAGCAATATCGGTAACTTAATGAATCTATCCGAAGGAACGCCACCGTTAGATAGAGCCGATAACTTGATCTTAATCTAGTTCGAGCAGTGGAGGTCGACCGGATCAATGCAGTCTTACTTGAACTAGACAATAGTCGATAACTAGCTTATACCAGAGTCGCAGTGAAGGTCGATCGGATCGATGCAGCCATACGAATAGAAGTATAAGCCATGACGGTACTTACAGACAAGCAGTGGAGGTCGATCGGATCGATGCAGCCGTACTTGCGGAAGAACTCGTCGAGATCTACTCTACTCCTCCTCCTAAGGGGTGGCCGGAGCCGAAAAAAGTAAGTAACTTGTATCTGATTGGTTATGTGTCCTTTACAATAGCAGGGGTCCAATATTTATACCTAGAGCCTAAACATGAATTCTACTCGAGCACGACTCGTTACAATCTTCGACATAGAAGAAAACATTTCTAATTTAAGATAATTTGGACCCTAATCTTTCACTTTTTGTAGAGTCCGATATGTAGTTTCCTGGCGCCAACCGTAGCTCATCATCGCTATCTGCTGACGTCATCCAAAGAGATCCGATTTCAGAGTCATATCCGAATCAGCTGATATCGATCCTTATGCAATCGATTTCTTGATGAGCACGGTTTTAGAAGCCTTCGAATTCCCGCGTCCCGCTCCTAAATTTTGGTGTAAACATGGTCTCAATTCGCTGGGTTTGAATACATAGGGGATGAAAAATCAATTGAAACATAGATCTGGTTTTTTGATGAAATCCGCTGGGTTTGAATACATCAGGTATTCTTAGAGGTACCAGTGACTGTAATATAAATGCAGCGAACCGAACTGATTTTTTAAAAAAAGTTGATTTCGAACCGAACTGAATTTTTAAAAAAAGTTGATTTCGAAATTTTCATAATCTATTCGATGAAGGCTTTGGTACTGTTTTGTTAACTGAAATATACTTAGTTTCAAACTGGCATTAACCGAATTAATCAATTTAACTCAAATTCTTTCTGACTATTATATTATGTCTATTTGTATATTTAAATATATTTCTATGAAACTTTATTGGTTAGAAGCATTCCTATTGCTTTTTTCTTTTGTTTTATCATATAATCCATTTCTTGTTAGGTGTTTTTCAATAGGATCATGTTGTTGCATTATCTCCTATAGAAATATAATATGTACTGGGGTTAGTCGATTTGATCGATTATTATTTTTATATTTAGACAATAAATTCTGTTAACATTTCACCAAAGTGAAAATTCTTACCGATTTAAACAAACTTATCTCACCGAATTAATCGAGGCGTAATGCGAGTATAGGCAGCGACGTCTCCCCAGTTCTCCAATCGCCCCCAAATCCGCAAGGTGCGTTGTCTCACTAATCGAGCTCTTGTAAAACTTGGATCTCCGTTAGTTCCTTGATTTGTCTCTCTTCCCCGCCGTAATCTTGGTGTGGTTTCTTTGGTGGACAGCACGGATGGCCGCCGGAGCACTGCGGCAAAGGGCCTCCTCCCACCGGGGCGGCGGCGGCGGCGGTAAGGAGGCGATGCCTTGCTGGGCGTCGCTGCACATCGACGTGACACAGCTCATCGCCGCGCGGGTGCTCGCCACGGGGGATTTCCTGGACTACGTCCGCTTCCGCGCGGTCTGCTCCGGCTGGCGCGCCGCCGCCGCCTCTCCGCGCGGCTGCGGCCTGCTGGACCCGCACCCGCGGCGCTGGATGCTCTTCCCCGAGGGCTTCGGCCAGCGCCCGGGCCACCCCGCGCACGGCGGTCACGCCCGCTTCTTCGACCTCTCCACCGCGGGCGCCTTCGTCCGCGTCCCCATCCCGGAGCTCGAGGACCACCACGTCCTCGACTCACCCGACGGGCTGCTCCTCCTGCTGCGCTTCGAGGACACCGCCCTCCGCCTCCTCCACCCCTTCACCCGTGACGTCGCCGACCTCCCGTCCTTCCACTGCCTTGCCCAGCAGCTGAAGCACCTGGAGGAGCTGCCCAACCGCATCAGGCTGCTGGATGCTGATGTGTTTTATTTCTACCGGACGCTATCCCGCGAGGTTTGCAGCGCCGTCAACATCACGGCCTCGGGGACCATCAATGTGATGCTAGCGCTTGCTCCTATTGGCTGCGTCGCGGTTGCATCAGCCTGTGATGATGTGTGGACTATAAGCAGCTGGGCCTTGGAGGAGAACGAACTGGAGGCGACCCTGCCGTATCAGGGGAAGCTGTATGTGGTGAATCAGAAAGGCGGGCTAATACATGTCTTTCGGATTGATCCTCCGCTACCTTGCAGCGGCGGATCCAGAAAATATTTTAGGGGGCTGAACAATACTGCTGCTCGATCTTAAGTCTCAATCCCCCTACACTATATAACTTTGTCTAAAAATTCATATAGGCTCTACAGTAATTTGCACTGATTCAGTATGGGTAGGAGGGGCTTGAGCCCCGCCCCACTGCTGGATCCGCCCCTGCTACCTTGGTGTGATGGGATGTGTCATTATCTCCACCAACAGTGCCTTCACCAAGGACGGTCGTGACCCTATCAAGCAAGGAAATCTACTTGCCTTCTTTGGTTGAATTAGACTCAGAGATCATGCTTGTCGGCTACAAGAACAGGGCCTGTTCATGCATTTTGATTCTCAAGCTTGCTGATCTTGTCTTGGGTAGGACTGTTCCAGTGACATGTATAGGTGATCATGTCCTCTTTTCTGGTGCCCGTATCCTCTGTGTGTCATCCAATTGGTTGCCTTCCATTGGTCGAAACTGCATCATACACCTCCGAGCGAACTGTCTTGCACAATACAACCTAAACTTTGGTGCTTGGTCGCCGGCTAGTGATGAAGACACATGCTTCGAGCCCGCCAAACCCCCTTGTGAGCTCGTCCATCACATCTTTACCTGTTGCTATCGGAGATTCTGGTATGCATCCTCACTTTTCCCACATCGATTGTTCCTTTGCAAATTTATCCAGAATTTTCGTTGGTGGTACTGTCTCCGGTTCAGCTAAATAGTAGTAAGTAGAGCTGCTTATTAATTGGAAGCTTAAACTGGTGTCTGTAGGTATGAGGGGACTTTTATTTATCTATATGTAAACAACTAGTTTGATTTAAGACACCCTATGACATCAATTAATCTTAATCCTTTATAAGTTAAATACAGTTATATTTCTATTTTGTCAATTACCACCAGTATCTTGTTTGGCATCAATTTGAATTGGTATTTGGTTCTTGGAATACAAGTTTTGACTAATCTGGATTCTTTGTCTACTATACAACTCAACTTATTCTGCAAACACACCTTATTGAATGTTGGAATAAACTGAATTTGATTTTGCTTGTGGTGATATAACTTCACATATGACTAGAAGTTCTGTCTTCAGTTTCATTACGCTATGCTGCCTTTTGCTCTTCTCACTTTGCCATCGATACAACAATCTCCTAGAAATACTCCAACAGGGGAAGCATGCGGAGTGTTTTCACCCTCAGGGCTTATTTGGATGCACTTGTATTCACCTTAATCCACATGCGTTGGAGGGGTGAAAATTAGTTAATTTTCCACCTCAGTATACGTGGATTGAGGTGGATATGAGTTCTAAACAAGACCTCAATATTGCTTTATATGACTATCACCGTTGATGATGGCTTATCTGTTGTTTCCATTGGGCAGGCCTAAAATTGGAAGACTCTTGGCCTGCTGTGGACGTTGGACAGAAATGTTCAGTGTATGTGTCTATTTCTCCAGGGAATCTCTACTCTTGTTGCGCTTGTGTCTCCCTGATGGTTGCTCGCCTGAAGAATTTGGAAAGAGCAGTAGCTGTTTAGTTCACCCCTGTTTTCCTAGTCATCCCCTGTTCAACCTGAAGAGTGAAGGCAATACTCTTCTTCATGTACATAATTCTAAAGCAACGCTTTTGTCTACTGCTAGCTGCATCGCCTTGAAATACTGTGTCTATCGAAGGGGTGATTTTCTACTGAATATGTTACTCCTTCAGTCCTGAAATGAAATGCAAAGTATTGTAATTTTAGAGCGAAATAAAGCCTTGTTTGGATATCTTATGATTATAATCCGGTTATATAATTAAATTATATGATCCACGATTAATTATATTATAGATTAGTAGTATAATAAAAACCCCTGATTACCATAGTCACATAATCTAGGGAAGACTTGATTTTTGGAAATTATCGGTGAAAGTCCAAATTGCCCCCCTCCTCTACCTTCTCTTCTCTTTTCTCACAATCATCCAAAGGGTAAGATAAGGATTTCTCACTTTAACCGACCATAATAATCTGGGGATCCAAACACTCTGATTATTATAATTCATAATCTTGACTATTATAATCTTATATAATTCGGCTATGGTCCAAACAGGCCCAAAAAAGTATAGCAAAAGACTAACTTGTCCCTTATTAATTAGTTAATTTGTTGTTGACTTTGCTTAATTTTTTTAGCAAGACATAGTTTAAAAAGACATGTATGTACGTCACTAATTTTAGTTACCAATTACAATGAGTCATTTCGAACAAAGATTATGTTTAAAAGGCATACATGGATGGGGTTTTAAAGGCAACCACACACGGATAGGGTTGATCATTTCAAAATATACTTTTATAATTGAGAACAAATTTGGAACCTTTGATACTGTATTATTTCATGACGGAGGTTACTGTATGTAATGACCTGTCAGCGCAAGGTTTACTATCAAATTAGAACAAATCACTCTGCTTAAGTTCATGGAGATGAACTCATCAAATCAATCAAAGACATAAATAAAGTCTTGGAAAACGTTGGAATCCCAATTCTCCGGAACTCCAAAATTCCGAGTTTCCGACATCTCAGGGGCAGGAAAGTAATTCTCCTTGAATTGGAACGGAGGTTTTGTTGTTTGATTATACGCACGTGCCATGCCAAACCCTGTAAAAAAAACCAAAGAAAAACCGGGAAAGCACGCCTCACTCGCCCCTCCGTCGCCGGCGCCGCCGACGCCGCCTGCCGCTGCCGCTGCCGCTGCCACCGTCCTTCTGGCCGCCACACCTCCTCCGCCTCACGCGCTCCTGCAAAAAACCTCTCCAAGGGCCAAGGCGGCAAGGCCCTTCCTATCCACGCGGCACCAGAGCAGCAGAACCCTAGATAAACCCTCTCGGAGGCTAAGCCCCGGCGGCGGCGATGGTGAGGGTCCCTCCCGGCGAGTGGGTCCCCCACGTCGAGGCCTACGTCGACGTCGCCCGCCCCGCCGCGCAACACGTACCGCTCTCTTTTCTCTCCTCTCCACTTCCCCTCTCTCCAGTTGCAGCTTTGGTTCAGTTAGCTTGTGCTTTGAGTAATTCGACTTGTAGTATCCGTAATATGATGTTGATATTTCGGCTGCCGGAAGAAACTTTTGGGTCATGTGCGCGCGATTTGATAGAACACCTTCAGTTTTAGATTCTGTGTAATCCTAGTGCAAAGAACTACTGTTTGGTTAAGGTTGCTGCGTGAGGTGAATCCGCGAATGTTGGTGCTTGCTAGCTTAATCTGATGAGAAGAAGGTGTTCCTTTTGCTTAGACTGATACCTGGTTTCATGTGTATGCTAATGCTGTAATGATGTACATGTGCAACAGTCTGCTAGTGTGGATGCGCTTGCTGCCCTGGTGAACAAGGACAACTTGACTCTCTTCGATTTGGTATGCCCCAGCCCGAAGATATCATTTTGTAGTGCAATCCACCATGCTGGGGAAAGCAGGTTGACTTCATTCTGTTTCTCCTTGGTGATTTTGTTCAGGTATCCAAGATGGATATGTATATGACGACAACAGACCACGTTGTCAGATCAAGAGGTTCGTTTATATCTTTTCTCTGTTGTAATTATTTTCCACACTATGTTTTATCATGATTTCTTAAGAGTTGATTCAAAGTTTGAAGCTTCTTTCTAAGTTCGTTAGGAGGTATGGACTATGGTTAGTTGCCAAGCTTTAAGGTGCTATATGGTTGCTCCTAACACTAGTCCCTTAGAAGATGAATAATTCAAATGCTATCCTTTTTGTGAAGACTGTTGCAGTTCTTTCTATTCAAACAAATGCCAACTCTATATGACAATACAAGCACACAGGGGTGTGCATGCCCACATGCAGATTGCCAGTGAAAATGACAAGGAAGAATGTGCCACTTTATTGGATCAGTGATTGCATTTCCAGAATTTTGAACTTTGTTCTGAACTTACCGTTTCAATCTAACCTACTGAACTTATCTCTCTTTGCATCCGTTCCTGATAGATTTTAACTGAATATCATTAACCTGATACTGCTATATGGATGTTTTTTGCTTGCTGGTGATTTACTTTTAAGCTTTTACTTTACAGGAATACTGCTTCTGGGGGAAATATTGTCTCGAATTTCATTTAAATGTTTAGATGTCAATACCATTACAACGTTGTCAGACTTCTTTATATCAAGATTGGTAAGTTTGACGCTTTGACTATGTGAATCATGATTATTTCCTCTCAAATACTTTCCTAGAAATTTTAAGTATAAGAGGATGGAAGAGAAAGAAGTCCGAGTCATGGTTCTATTGAAGTATTTTCTGTATGATTGCATTTTTCTTGAACAATAGGCTGACATGTTTGTATTTACACCTGGTATTAAGTTAGTAAATGTTACCTTCTGTTCCTGCAATTTTCTTGTTGCCATCATGGAGCAAGATGAAACCTAACAAGGAAACCAACTAGGGAAGGTAATGCATTTATATTTGTATAGGTTCTTATTAGACGAAGGCCTTGTTTTATAATTTAATAACAGCAGCAGCAACAATAACAAAACCTCTTTGTCCACATTAAGTTGGGTAGGCTGGAGATGAAACCTAACAAGGGCCACATACAAGGAGAATCTGAAGAGTAATTGGTGTTTGTTGTATAAATAATAGCCAAAAGCCTTGCATTCAACAACATAGCCTTGTTCTCCCTTTCCAAGGAAAGTATCATCGTTGTTTTAGTGTTATCAACCATTAACTGCAATCATCACCTAAAAAATCTGGCACTTTATTTGGTTTCTAAGTTATAATACTTGTGTTTCATTTGTATGAGTCCCGTTTCTGCACAGCAAAACTGTCAAAATTGTGGTTACGAAAATTTGTGTTTAGAGCATTACATGCCAAAGTGAGCCCCCTCCTATCGTGTCCTGTTTAGTGTAGATGGAGAAACTTACATTAAACTGGTTTTCTACATAAGCAGGGTTTTGCATCTCAGTGAGACAAACCTAACTACAGCATTTATTTACTTAGCTGGTTGTTCAATATATTGATGTGACTTCTTTGATTTCATGTCTCGGACCTACCTATCAGTTAGATTGTCTTTTTTTTAAGTTAGGTGGCATATATATAAGCAATTTATCCAAGTCCTTTACCTGATTAAAAAAATTTGCATAGATGAGCTTGAGCATTGGATCAGTTGTGGTATTTTGGTAATTTACCTTTTGGCCCTAGGTTAGACCAATAACCGAAGTTACTTGTGAAGTAGGGTGAGTGATGCGGTTACTGGTCAGGTGCAGAAGGGCCTTAATTCTATTGTCATTCTTGGTGCCTGAACTCTATGGAATCATTGGAATCGTTGCACCTTGCATGGCAGGAGCTTTGCTGCTTGCCGAAGAGGAGGTGCAGCTTTAGGGATTGGCTGGGTTTTGAGGGCTTTCCCTCTTGAATGCCCTAGCTCCTAGTGATTAGTGTTTTTTTTGTCATTTATATTTCAGCCATGGGTGTGTATGTTATCGAAGTGAAGCATATTGGTTGCTTAAGATTGATAAATGTGATAAGTTTCTATTCTTTACCGTTTGGCACCAGTCCTTATCTTAGCAATACTCATGTATTCTTGTGTTATCTTTTCTATATCAGTCAGATTGGCAAGCAATACGAGGAGCCCTTGTTGGTTGCCTGGCTCTATTGCACAGGAAACAAGGTGTTGGTTGTATCGTGATTGCTGATGTCAAAAGACTAGTTGAGTCTTTTTTACAGAATGTTCCAGTGCAGTCACTTGCAACTGCTGACCGCAAGGTTGATTTGATTCTTCAGTGCAAAGATGATTAGATAGGTAGATCTTAAAATCATTATCTGATGTACTGATACCTTTTTCCATCTCTCTGTTTGAATCCAGCTGTGCTTTGAAATTCTGAGCTGCATACTGGATCGGTACCCGGAAGCTGTAAAACAAATGGTGTGGTGATTACTCTATATCTGAACAACACTGGATCACTAGTAGATTGGCAAACATAATTGCTATCCTTACTGGAAAAAGAATGCATTTATGAGTTCTGTCTGTTGATAAATTTTCTAGCTGTTAGAGTAGTATATTGCTCTCTACAATTTCTGTTCTCTTCTGTTAGATGTTTTAGGGGTGTTTTTTATTTTAATCTTTTTTTTTCGATATGTTATAGAACTTTGTGATCATATCTTTTTTGCAACCCCCCTCTGCACCAGGACCTGATCTCCTTGTTTTTTTGTTACTAATTAGTGGTTAAGAAGAAACAGATTTATTGATATCACACACCCATAGACCCTGACCACCACCACCTCCAAACACCCACCCACCCTAGGCAATATGCTCAAGTGTATATTTGTATTTTTGTTAAATAGTAAGCACAGTACCCATTAACTTCACAATGCTTGGATTTGTTTTTTCAAATCACGTATATCAATATGACCATGTTTCTTTGATGTAATATAATTCTGGTTTACCTTAAATTGGACAAATACCTACCATGAAGCATACCATGGGAATGGGAATTGGAAACTATTATAAACCTTTTTTAGATAATGCTAATTATTTGAGAGAATTCTGGCCATCATCACATCTGAGCTCAGGGAGATTTAGTTTCTGTCGCACTGCCAGTTCATTTGTAAATTTGTATTTACTGTTCTTTAGATTTACGCAGAGGCTAAATGTAAACACAAACTTAATTGATATTTCTAGGATGGCGAACAGCTGTATGGGATCTGTGAAGCAATTGATGAAGAAAAGGGTCCAGAGTGCTTGATGCTTTCTTTTCATGTAGTGGAAGTTGTCATGAAGCTGTTTCCAGATCCATCTGGTTTGGCAGCACAGCTTGCAGGGGATGTTTTTGAGATTCTGAGCAAGTATTTTCCTGTCTACTTCACACACGTATGCTAATTGACCAGTTTGATTGTCAATCTGTTTTCTTTGCTCTATCGTTCTGTTACTTAGTAGGTGATCTTTCTTTCTCCAAAGTGGGATCATGATTATGTGTATCATGTCTGTATGCAGGGAGTGGGTAATGGTTTGGATGCTACACGGGAAGACCTCTCTAGAGCATTGATGGTATGAATGTGTTATTTCACTTGATTTATTTATGATTTCAAGAAGGTTTCCTTTTTTATGATTTCAACTAGAGATATGCTTAACATTACTGAGCTCTCTCTGTAATGGAGGAATTGTAGTTTTCTGTTACTAGATGCTTTCATGTTTGTTGGTGAGGAAGGCTTGCATGTTAGTGCATCTTCTTGGCTAACAATATGTTTGAATACTTGCAGCATGCTTTTTGTTCAACCCAATATTTTGAGCCTTTTGTCATCCCTTTGCTTCTTGATAAGCTTTCTTCTTCTCTTCCATTGGCAAAGGTAAACAGCTCCACTTTCTGCATTGCTCCTACTTCAGCAATTTACCGTAGTGAATGCCCTCAGTAATTTCGTAGTGCTCATCTTTTATTTTCTTTGCAGATTGATTCTTTAAAATATTTGGACAATTGCATTCGCTTCTATGGAGCTGATAGAATGGTTAGACATGCATCAGCTGTTTGGTACAAGTTGAAAGAAGTGATTTTTGACCTTTCTTCAGATCAATTGTTAATATCAGAGGCTCTGAATTGTTTGAAGTCTGCTATTATGTATACTGATTCTTCAGATAAAGATCTTTTTATTAATTTGATCTTGTTGGATGAGGATATTGTGAACAAGATTCGCTCTGTATCAAGTGTGGATAAGTCCATATTGAGTTCATTAGAGGACCTGGCCCAACTGCATGCACTTGGAAGTGTTATTTCTATTCTTGCTGAATCATCTACATATTTCTGTACTAGAGTTCTTCAAGAGCACTTTGTACACTTGGTAGATATTGTGGGAACCAAAGCTGACTATGAATCTCGGCAGTTGAATGATTGTAATGGATCATCTTCTGCTCCCGTCAACTATGGAGCACTCTATTTATCTGTTCAATTGCTTTCATCCTGTAGAGAAGTGGCTTTGGTATCTTATAAAGATTGTTCTTCTGTTAAATTAGCAAAGGAATCCTGGTGGCTTATCTTAGAGAAAAAGCTGGAGCAGTTAATCCATCTCCTTCGATCCTTTTCTCGATCTATGCAGCCAATGTTCAGACAAGAATATGTCTCTTGTGCTGGTAAGTTAACATCTTAACTATGAGTGTACCACAGGCACATTTTCGACACATTGACCTGATTGGTGTCGTCACATTTCTCTACACTACATTGATGCATGCATGTGCGGTCCCTTCATGTGGCTCCATGTCGCCAAAGTTAGAAATTAACAAATAATAAATGCACATGGTGTCCAACTCTTTTCCAGTTTACCTATTTTGTGTTAGTGTTGTACTTATTGCATTCTGAATATTATATATTCTAATTCATTTAGTTCTTATAAATGGTTTGCAGTGAAGGGCTTGCTAACACTAGCAACATTCCCGGAACAATGCTTGCCTCTGCCAGCAAATGCTTATGAGGATATTCTGCTTATGTTTACGTCAATTATTATAAACAAGTTTGAAAATGTAGATCTGTGGAGATTGTCATTGAAAGCATTGACCAGCATTGGTTCATCTATTGCTGAGTTCCCTGCTTCTGAAAGGGAAGTGGTTTACTACAGAACGGTTGTTGACAAGATTGTTCCTTTGGTTGAATCTTATGATACTTCAATGCCTCTCAGTCTAAGACTCGAAGCAAGTTATGAAGTTGGAACTGCTGGGTTGAACTATATGTTAAGAGTTGCGAAATCACTTGAAGTCGCTGTTGTCACCAATATTTCTGAATCTGAGGTCTGCTCGCCCTGTTGACTTCTTATCTCGTGCGACTTTTCATTATTATATAAGCAACTGAACAAAGTTTTTACTGATGACGCAGGCTAATGGAAGAACGAAATGTGCTGAACATGTGGCCCATTTATTTGAGTGCTACTCTAGCCGGGTCCTTCCTTGGTATGACAACTTTGGCTTTTAGTATGTAATTCTGTGTCAAGAGCCAAAGGGTGCCTAGCTCAAACAGTTAGGTGACCCAGTGGCACTCCTCAGGTCCTGGGTTCGACTCCCCGTGGGAGCAAATTCCAGGCTGAGGTTAAAAAAATCCCCTCGCCCGTCCCCATAACCAAAGCACTGGGGGGCACCGGCCCAGTTCTCACTTGGGCGACGGAAAGCCACCGTGTAAGGGTGGGGGCGGGGGTTCGGGGGTTTTCTCAGCCGGGTGAGAAGGTCCTTCTTCTTATTTGTAATGCTGCGGGGGCAGTCTTAAACCACCCCCCCCGGTCGAGTTTTTTTTTTAATTCTGTGTCAAGAGAAGACTACGGTCTAAAAACCCTTGCCTAGGATTGTGCAAACTTAATTGTTAAAATATGTTCCAGAAACTTGGCCATTGAATAGCTGTGACAGGCTATCATGTTCTGTGATAGACTTCTCAAACATGGACTAGTCCAACTGATTGCTATTATTTTTATCATAATATATTGTGGTAAGTGATCCATTCTCCCTGAGTAATAATTTCCTTTATTGCAGGTTATTAACTTCTGGTGGTGTCAATGAACTTGCATTGAGCTTCGCTCTGCGTCTATTGGATGAGACCAAGGATTTGACTGTGTTAGATAGAATCAGCTCACAGGTGAAGCTCTCAAATTGAACATTTCTGTTAATTGGGTTATTAAGAGTGCCTTGTGCTTATGGTGGTACATCTTGCATGGTGAAGTATTCTGCATGTAATGATGGCACTCTAATATCTCTTTTTCAGGGCCTTCTTGACTCACTAATGACTGGGATGAAGCTTTTAGTTGGAGTATGTACAGCGGAGCAACAATCACTTATCGTTCAGAAAGCATATAGCATAATATCTTCAATGCTCTCACTCCCAATGAAATTGATGACAGGCCGTCTTTTGGCTGTAGATGAGTTAGTTCCTTCACATTCTGTTCCGGAAACCGCTCTCATCAGCATGTTTTCGTCGATTATAGTAGGCCTTCGGCCTCAAACACCTGTACCAGATATGATGGTGATGATTAACCTCTTTACTGTCTTTCTACTAAATGGGAAAATGCCAGCTGCTTATGCATTAGCTTCTATTTTCAATAAATATCTACACAGTCCAGAGTTTTCACACGAGAATCAGCTGGATAAAATACTTGATGATATTCTTGAGAGGTGTTTCTCAACTGTATTAGCCAACAGCTCCTCAGAGATATCCCACTCTTCTGCTGGCACTTCAGATGATGTTGATTCCTCAGATGTCTTCTCTGGAAACAAGCTTTCTAAGATTAATATCTTGTCTAGCTTGGCTTGGATTGGCAAAGGATTACTTATGAGAGGAGATGAGAAGGTGAAGGACATTTCAATGTTTCTTCTTAAGATTCTATGCTCAGATGAGATTTTGGCTAGTATTCCACCCCACCAGGAAGAACCTTATGGCGGCGATTCATCAGATACTTCTCTTGCAATATCTGCAGCTAGCGCATTCCATGTGATGATGAGTGATTCAGAAATGTGTCTAAATAAAAAATTTCATGCAAGAATAAAACCATTATACAAGCAGCGTTTCTTCTCAATACTGATGCCGATCTTCCTCTCTAAAATTAAAGAAACAACTGCAGTCACGACAAAGTAAGTATCGGCGTTCCTGTTATTTTAATTCCTTTATATCTTTTACTGATTACTGCTTGCTTTTCCAGTCATGCTTCGCACAAACTATTCTTCTCCAGTGCATAATTGCTGTTCCCTTTTATATTATGCTTTTTTCCTTACTGGTATTCCATTTGTAAGTTTGAGGACATGTTGAAACCTCTTTTGTTCTCGAATGCTGATGAGGGGCTTACGTGCATCAAGTTGTGGTTTGTTCTGTTTATAAAATACCAAGAAGTGACATTTGTATCTCTTGCATTAGACATGTGTTATGAACCTAGATCTGGGTGGCCCTAACCCAAGCAGCCTGGCATCAGCCAGCCAATAGGCGGCAGTCGGACCACAAGTGCAGTAATAGAAGGGGACTGCCCCTACCCTAATAGATTGATATATTGCCTGATTAGATTGATACATCTCCACTCATACAGAGAGGCTTACTTGACCCCTAAGCAAGAGATCCTTATCGCTAACTAACCCTAACCCTAATGGGTCACATTACCGAAGCCGGCACAATAGGCCTAACCAACTGGCCATTTCACATGTTAGTGAAAGAAGTGACACAGTGGTATCATTTCTGATACTCATACACTAGTTTAACAAAAAAAATAGTGCTGACAACCTAAAATGAACTGAATTGCTATGGCTTTAGAAGTGGTGCAATTCATTGTGTCATTCGTATCTTGGAAAAGCATTTAGTCAAGAAAACCACATAGCATCATCTTCCTTGCACAATGTAAAAAAGAAGTGATTTTCCTTGCACATAGCATCATTATGAGATGATATGGTAGGTTGCTGTTGCTTCTTGGTGGCTATTTTATATGTTTTATTAGTTACGAATTTAAGAACTGCTTGTGTATTGTTAGCTTGTCCAATTATAATTTCTTAAAATGATAGAAAGAATCCCTATCAATTGCAGATTGGCACTATACCGAGCTTTTGGGCATATCATTTCCAATGCTCCAGTACCAGCAGTTATAACAGAAGCACACCAGGTTACAGCTCTTTTGATTATGATATACATACTTATGTCCATGTAGTATTAGTATTCACAGTCAAATTAACCTATTATTCCCCATCTTGCAGATTTTACTCATGATGGTTGATAGCTTAGCTAAATTAAGTTTGGACATTGAGGATAAGGATCTGGTGTACAGTTTGTTACTTGTCTTCTCTGGAATGTTGATGGATGAAAAAGGTTGGATCATTTTTATTGCTTTATTTTTACATTCTCACCAACTTTTAGTTTATAGGTTAATATAGGTTGTGCCCTCAAGATGGATAAATTGCTTTGTGCTCTTTGATATTGTCCTTCAAGTTCCTCATTTTGTTATTTTCTTCTGCAAAATTTCATTCGTTTGATATTATTCTGATATTGATCTAATGCAATGTATTTGATCTTGTTATTAACTTCAGTTTTTTTTGCTAACCAGGCAAAGAATGCATTCTGGACAATATCCAAATCACAATGAGTGTTCTTACCAAACTTGTTTCCTATCCTCACATGATGGTGACCAACTATCATTTTTATTAATCCATCTGTACTAATTGTCCTTCTGTTATATTTGTGAATTAATATGTTTAACAACCTTTTTTCCCTTAGGTTGTGCGGGAGACAGCATTACAATGTTTAGTAGCCTTTTCTACGTTACCTCACTCAAAAATTTATCCTATGCGGCGTAAGGTTAGTTTTCTATGTGTATATCTTTTATTGGCAAAATATACATGCTATGACCACTGGGTAACTACAAGGTTGACCAAATATTGAAACCATTCCATGTTGTGGCTCAAGGACCGTATTTGGGAAGATGTAAAGCTTCATGCTTCAGCTCTGAACTTTGAACTCGGAAAATAAATGAGATGCAGTATATCTCGTGACTAATTTGATATTGTTAAGTTTAGGGCATAATTCAGAGAGAAGTTATTAGGGATTAAGGGCATTCTAGCATGGCTAACTGTTGTTACACTTGCATCAATAATCAATTTGCTCCTACTAAAAACAACTCATCAGGTTGATCGTTCATTCAGGTTGTACAAGCAGCAATCAAGGCTCTCGATGATAAGAAAAGGGCTGTTCGTCAAGTGGCTGTTCGATGTCGGCAAACATGGTGTGTGCATTTTGCTGGCTACACATTTATAAATTTTGAAATAAACAACTTTCTTGCCTTTTGAACATCTGTTCAACTTATGCAGGCAATCCTTTGCTTAAGGGAGTCTCTTTCAGTGGTCTCACGTAGTTGGGAGGCAGCATGTTGCTTAGTGGGCGATCCTGTTGGGAGTCAATGAGTATACTTGTATTAGTATGCATGCTTCAATCTTTTGGTTGTTTCAACTTGAGATTTGAGTATTGCAATGCCTTTCTAGGTTATTTACCTTTCTGTACATACAGGATTAGTTCATGTCTGAGACCTGATCTTTGGATCATCTGCCAAGTTCCAGATGTTTGAAATTTTCCCAAGAACCAGGAAGCATGGGAGAAGTGTGACTGGAATTGGCCCTCAATCTGGGTTGCCAGCTCTTCAGCCCTTTTCTTTAACTTGATCCTGGACATTGGCCTTGTATGTGGGATACAAAACCAATATAGAGGATCACTTGAGAATGTAACCTTAAGCATGTCACATGCTGGCATGCATGTATTTGTGCTAACAGTTTAGTTTGCTTTGATGTTTCGATCAGGCTCAGCCGCTTAGAATGTGTCTTGTCTCGTAAAGCGTCAAGCATGGCTCAAATTGTGTCAGGTTGTGCAGTATATGTAGGAATTTGTCACCCCATACAATTTTTCTGCACTGTGACGTCCATAGTCTTCCTGAACTGCACAGCACAGCACAGCTATGCTGGAAAACGATGCGATCGCCGTACCCCGGTGAATCTATGTTTCTCGGTCGATTATGAAATGCGAAGTATGCAACAGGATTAGGCAGCCTCTCTGCCTAGATTCACCCATCATGAATGTTGTACACACATTTCCGGTTTTCGTTCGTGGCACGAGCAGGTCATGAGCAACGTTCTACGAACCTGAAGAGCTCAGGCACGTGGCAATGGCCATGAAGATGTCGACGGCGTCAAGGCACCGGCAGGATGGCTGCCGTGACGCGCTCGTCATAGCCGTGCCGCCGCTTGACGAGGCTGTCGGTGTCGTAGGTGATGAAATGAACCCGGCCGGAGAACACCAGCGCGGCGACGCACCCGTAGACCGTCGTGGCGGCCCTTACCCATGGGCACTACACTCTACAGCAGCATCTGCGATTCTGTAGAGAAGAACAAGGTACCAGTTCAGAGATGTGCGCAAATGGCAACGGGTTTGGAAGAAGAGAATAGGAGCCTGGGCAAGTGTAGGCAGACGGAGTGGTTAAGTTTTACGCTGGCACATCAGCAAAAGTGAAAAAATGTAGCCAAGTTACTATTTTCCGGGACATATTTATATTTGACACGATAAAACTGGTAATCGGATCGGTGGCAAATAATTAGAAATCCCGAACAAGAGATCCCGTAGAGCATGAGCACGATGCACCCCGCCGCGGCCAGGCACGGGCCGAGGAAGCCTGAAGTCTTGTGGCCCAGAACGTGTAGAGGGTCAGGCCGAAGACCACCGCGAACGTCAGGGACGCTGCTTCGGTTATGACGATACCTTCTTCGTTGCAATTTGCAGAGAAATCGAACCGGATGTCATTATTTATATTATTATTATTATATCATTATATGGTTGCTCACTTGGTTGCTGAAATACTGAAAACTTTTTTTAGAGAACTTCAGAATGCATGAATTTGTTAGAAAGTTGGCTAGAATTTGCTCGGAAACTCGACTGACGGTCCTGATCGGAAATGTTTGGGTTCTGCAGAGTTTGGACGGCGGAGAAGGCCGGGAGGGACCAGGCCCCGGGTTTTCTATTCTCAAATCGTTTTTTATGGTTTTCCACTGGTTCACAACTCTATTATTGACGCGCAACAGACAACACAGGTTGTGTTAACACTGGATTTTGGTCGACTTTGGAAGATGACAGGTGGGCCCGTATGTGGGAAGAAGGACATTCGGCAAACAAAACGAGCGGTCGGCTAAATGCTTGTGCGGTCGGTTACTTCAGAAGGTGGTGACTCCATTCGGGAAAAGCAGAAGATGGCAGGCAAAGCCGATCGAAAAGATGAAAGTTGTAATAATAAAGGACTCTGAGAGTTTAGGGCAAGGAATCGTAGTTTCCAAGTTTGTTTAAGAGTTCCTTTGTAAATCGTAGTCTTTTAGGACTCGTGTTTTGTCTAGGGTATAAATATTGACCCTCGACCATTGTAATAGGCGTTCACAACCAAATCAATACAACCGGCCCCGTGCCTACTTTCGAGTCCTTTTGTCGTGTCGTCGAGTTCTTCGAGAGGAGTCATCGATCCGTCGACCTCCGTAAGTTCCGATAACCTTGTTATCATGTTTAGTATCATGCGGTGGATTTAGACGTGATGCAAGTAGTCTTGTTTGTTTTTAATGATCGTGCGGTGGATCTTTGCTTAACAATCAAGAAGTCTTTGCTTATGCTTTGTTTATAAGTAGATAGATGCGTATGCGTGCGTTTGCTCAATATGCTTAGTGAAAGCAAGACAGATTATCGGCTCTATTAGATACGGCAAAATCTAAATAGATTCATTAAGTTATCCTGTGTTGCATGTTTTAAATATTTTATATATTTGTAACACACTTACGCCCAATCTAGATTGATATTGTTCGCCCTCTCCTATGGTTTTATTCGTGCTTCAATGATCATTACTTTCATATTACCTTTGCAAATAGATAACATGCTCATAATGGCTGAATTATTTTAATCTAGATTGTCACATGTTGTGGGTTCATGCATGTTAATTACGTTTAAGCTTTGACGAAACTAGGTGTCGTGCGGCAGATGCAGGTTTTAGATTAGCTTAATCGTGTTTATTTGCACGTTCCTTCTTCATGGACCCCAACTCGGCTGGACTGCTGAGCTTGGTTATGCATTAACGCATAATTAATTTCACTTGTTCAAACATGTCTTCCCATGCATATGCATTCGCAATCGGATCTTTACGTGTGTTCATCTTACGATTAGTCGAATGGTTTATAAACTTGTTAATGCATGACTTTTCTATAGTTGTATGTCGTTGTAAGTGGCTTCGTGGTCAGTATATATGGAACTGTCTGGTCTCACCCGACATGTTCCGGTTTGGCATTTAACTGTTTTATCCCTTGTTAGTTTTTTTTCAGTCAAACCGACCGGCACGTTTCGGATCGGGGAAGCACCCGGGCACCCGATTGAAGCCACGCTTTCCGGCTTGCTGTGTGTGAGGCACAGTTCGTCACATTTTGTGTCAACACACTTTTTGGCACGCCCGGTGGGACCGTCTGTTAGTTCAAGATGGCGTCTGAGATCAACAATGATCATGTTCTGGATGTGAGCATGGCAGAATTGCAAGATAATTACAGAGATTTAGTGCTACAAGCATGTGAGCAATACCAACTTAAGTGTTTGATGTCTTTTTCCAAAAACAAGAGCAATAAAGTGTTTCAAAAGCAGTCAATGCCAAGGGTTCTTCTTCCACATCAAACTGATTACACTGAAGAGGAGGATGCTCAGAAGATGGCAGCCCTGGTTTATAAAGCTATGGGAGAAACCATGACAAACCATCACACGACTTTTAAGAATACCTTTCGGGCAATCATGATCAAGTACTTTTGGTCCAATGGTTGATAAATACTTTGAAGAAAATGTTGGCCCACTCAGTGGACCGACACTTTTCAATGTTCCAAAGCATCAAGAGAAGCCTGTTGGAAAAGAAGGAGCATCGACTTCAAATATAGGTGGATTGACTCACACTGAAAAGCAATCACATCCCACCTATGGCTGGTAACATTTGGTACCACGGTGAGAAGTGCCACTTTCAGCTTATAGAGTTTCTCCAAAGATCAAACAGATTGCGTAAGAATATGTATGGAGATGGGTATCAAGAATTTATCGATTACAATGCTATCAATGCTTTGTGCCAAATCCAGGTATAGGAGTGCTTCAGATTGCCTTCTCGAGTGCAGGTACAAGGAAATTAGGATTCGTGCATTGATGTTTTGATGCAGGATGTATCGATATGATGCGTAGAATCAGTTCGGCTTGAAGCCAAAAAATCAATCCTATTCATACAAGTCTCCTTATCCAGAGTGGTACAACAGAGTGGCGTTACCTCCAAGGGTGAAGCCTCCAACAGATTTGACCAAGTTTTCTGGTCAAGATGATACTAGTACCATAGAGCACGTCGGCCGGTACTTAATGCGACTTGGAGAAGTGCGTCAGATGAAGCTTGGAGGATTCGATATTTTCCTTTGTCTCTTGCGGGACCAGCTTTCACGTGGTTCACGTCTTTACCACTCATTTCATTCCATTGGTACGTAAGCGAGCTAGAGAGCGTAAGTTTCATTCATATTTCTACATGGGTACTAATGAGAAGAAGTTGGTCGATCTCATGAGTCGAGGATGAGAACAAATGAGACACCATTGGAATATCTTCGCAGATTTAGGGAAACCAAAAATATGTGTTATTCTCCGAATTTACCGGATGATCAACTACGGAATAGCTATAGCAGGTGAATGTTGCCGAATATCGGGGAGAAGTTGTTCGGCATGGAGTTTGATGATCTTGGCCAACTTGCATGCCGTTTAGCAGCCTATGAGTAATCAGTGCCCAAGGATTCAGAGAGATAATCGCTTTCGGAAGAACAATGCCACTAATGAGGTGTATCAAGGTTTTCTCGGAGGAAGCGAACGAGTATATTGATGAAGATGAGATAGCTGCAATTTGAGTTGAATTGGGCAAAGGAGCCTACTCAAATTAGTCAACGCTGGTTGAAACAACAAAAGGGAACCTATGATTTTGATGTTACTAAGGCAGACAGGCTTTTTACATTATTGATGAAGGAAGGACGCATCAAGCTGCCAGAAGGACATCCCATGCTACGTCCTGAAGGAGTGAAAGACAAAAAGTATTGTGGCTTCCATAACACTAATTCTCACTCTATCAATGATTGCCGAGTGTTCAGAATACGAATCCAGAAAGCTATCCAAGAGGGACATTTGAAGTTTGATGGCAAGATGAGAATTGATGATCAGCCTTTTCCACAAAATATGATTTCTTTCTCTATGAATATGGTCTCTGCCAATGATCTCAAAGGTAAAGGCAAGATGAAGATGTTGACTTCTGATAAAGCAAAGAAAAGTGGTGCTGTTGACCCGGATCGGCAAGTTACCAGAGAGAATCGCAAAGAACGAGTTCGGGCTTCGAATAGCCGAACCGAGAAAGGTCAAACTTCCAAACCCAGAGTTGCATCACGTATTTTGCTAAACAAGTGGCAAGAGAGAGCAAGAGAAGGGATACTATAAGAAGCAATGGTTTATGGAAGAATGCCGGAGGTATGAGGAAGAGGTATGTCAAAGGAGCAAGAAGAATACATGATGTAACAGAGCGGATCTCATTGGGGTTGTTCATTCTTTAGGCATTGTTGGAATGAAGGCTTGAGGTTGCCTGCTAGAAATAATTGTCCGGAGTGTAGTGCTCAGTACTCCGAGTATAGGCAATCTCGAGTCAACCGCTGTCCCGTCTATGAAAGACTTGGAACGAAGGTTCCTGAAGATGATCGGCGCTTAAAAATAGATGATTTTGAGAATCAGCAAAGGAAAATATTTGCAGGTCAAGGTTGGATTCATGATAGGGTGCATGATGAAGAAGCTGATTCCTATAGATACGTATGGCAAAAAGAACAGTGGTGTCCTCCAGGCCTGAGGAAAAGTCAGAAAAGAAGAGTTCAACGGTTGAGGAATAGGGAGTTGAAACAGGAAGTTACCAAACAAAGCAAATATGGCGCCCTAAGAAGAAGCCCGATGAATGTGGTCCTTCTATTTGATGCTTGCATGGCTTTTCTTCCTCCCATCGAGTTTATAGCTCCCAAAGGCCAAGATGTCCAAGAAGAGGTGTACTCGATTTTGATGAAAGTGAATGTCGGATTTGATGGCCCAACTTTGTATTAACACAAAGAAAGTTGTTTTTGACAAACCAATCAAGAATCGTCACTTGAGACCACTCTATTTAAAGGGATATGTCAATGGTAAGCCTTTAACTAAGATGTTTGTTGATGGAGGGGCTGCTATCAATATCATGCCTTATACTACCTCGTAAAGCTTGGGATGACTAATGAAGAATTATTGAAACCCGACATGGTGCTTAGGGACTTTGTTTGGCAACCCTTCCGATACCCGAGGTGCTATCCATGTCGAAATGACTATTGGGTCGAAAACTCGACGATTACTACTTTTTTGTCATTGATGGCAAGGGGCATATAGTCTACTCTTGGGCGTAGATTGGATCCATGCTAATTGTTGCATTCCTTCAACCATGCATCAAATTCTCATTCAATGGATTGGAGATGACGTTGAAGTTGTACATGCCGATGATTCGGTAAGTGTGTTCTTTGCCATGAATCTACCTCATGGGAATATGAAGGCGTCGATTGTTTCTCCGGAAAAGTGTGGAAAGAAGGTCCCTGTAAATGTTTTCAATGAGGGCCAACAAACCGATCCAAGCAATCGCTCTCATAGTAATTTTAATGGGAAATCCTATCGATGGCAACAAAGGAAAGTTGGGACGTGGTTTTATGTCGGTACGATAAGTTGGAAGAAATTGATGTTGGTGATGGTTCTAAGCCAAGGCCGATGTATATTAGTGCAAAGTTAGACCCGAATATAAATCAAAGTTGATAGATCTGTTGAAAGAGTTTAAAGATTGTTTTGCTTGGGATTACACGGAAATGCCAGATTGGATCGTTCCATTGTTGAGCATCGATTACCCATTAAACCTGGATTTTGTCCTTACAAACAACCTCCACGGAAGATATACAAAGAAGAGGTATTGGCCGATGTGAAGAAGGAGGTTGAAAGATTAATAGAAGCAAACTTCATTCGGCCATGCAAGTATGCAGAGTGGATTTCAAATATAGTACCGGTATACAAGAAAAATGGAAAAATGAGGGTTTGCATAGATTTGAGAAATCTTAATAAGGCCACTCCCATGGATGGTTACCCAATGCCAGTTGCCGATTTACTAGTAGATGCAGCAGCAGGTTATGAAGTCATTAGTTTTATGGATGGTAATGCTGGCTATAATCAAATTTTTATGGCAAATGGTCTCCAAATTGGGAAGGTCCTTTCCGAATAGTAGAATGTGTACCTGGCAATGCATACATATTGAAGACTTTATTTGGGAGGAGTTTACAGAGCTATCAATGGAAGATTTCTTAAGAAATATTACCCCAAAGTGTTGAGGTTGGTTCATGAACGAGATCGTAAAAAGCCGATAAAAGGAAAATCGCCTTTAGCCTAAAAAATAAAACCGAGAATAGCCGATATTGTTCATATCGCCTTTAGCACAAAATAGCCGATGCAGTTTGCATCGCCTCTAGCACAAGAATGTTTATGCAAGACCGGGTGCCAAAGATTTTTTTCCGATAAATGCAGCGAGAATTTTACCGAAAAGAATCAAAGAAATGAGTATTCTTCCAAAAGACAAGTTTATTTACAGAAGTCCATCCTAATACAAACTACTCAAATAACTTGTTGAGGACGGACTGGGGATTTGTGGACTCGGCAAGGGCGACGACATGATCATCGTAGACCTCCAGACGCTCATCGATGTCGTCGATCTCGTCCAAGGCGTCCTCCAAACAAGCCGATCGGCTAGAAGGAGTAGTCTTCGTTGGTTCGGGAGGTCATTGCCGCCAGCCGAGAGAAACACCAAGGTGCACACCTTGGATGACGGCCTGATCAACACGGCCGTCCACAGCATCAAGGCGTGCCTCGGATGTCTTCCCCTGGGCATTCACCTTGTCGGCAACCTTGTTCGCCGTCGCCTTCAGGCGGTCGTTCTCCGCAGAAAAGAGTCAAGAAAAAAAGAAAAATGGGTCGCAAGCGGGGAAGCCGTAATGATAAAACCAAATGAAGATATCGGACCGGTGATGGCGTCTGAGAGTTGCTTCATTTGGTCCTCCCATTCGCTTGCTCGATGTCGAATTTCTTGGAGACGCCGCCTAGCTCCTCCCGGGCCTCGCTCTCTCTGGCGTAAATTTGACCGCTTCCTCGTGAGAATATGGATGGTGTGCATCTCTTTGGTTCCGCCGGCCCCAAGGATTGGAATGATAGGAGCTTGAAGAGCTGGAGGATCCAGAGGAGCCGGATGATGGAGTTCGGTTGCTGAGTTGTTGTCACGGAGGAAGGAGATGATATTGGTGGAGCCGATGACCCTTATCTCGATGAATGAGGAAGAAAAATCGAGACTAAGAGATGAACAAGAAAATCGCAAAGGGGCAAAAAGCCGATTGCATACCCACAGGGCGCGCCGAAGTATGCGATGTCTACTTCCTTCCGCCCTCCGCGCTTGGTGTCGCTCGCCACACGGCCGCCACTGTATTCGCCATTTGCTTTGGTGGAGGTTAGGGTTTTCTTCTGGAATGAATCGAACAAAGGAAGTGGAGGAGACGGGTATGAGAACGCTAAAACGGAGATAGCGATGAAGGCTAACGGAAGGGTCTATTTATAAGCCGAAGCGAAGAATCGTGGTGAATTCCACTGAGTCGTAGGCGAGAATGGCTAACGATGGAGTAGGGTTTTTCCTTTCAATTTGGGCCGCCATCGGGTGGGCCAGCATGGATTAAGTCGGGCGTCGTTCGACTATCTCCCTGATTTGTTGGAGCCAGCATTGTTCGGCTATACCCTCACAACATTTAAATTAGGATTCGTTCGGCTATCGGAAGAATGGAGACAATCGGCTACATTCTAATCGAGAAATTTAAAAGAGAATGGCCGATTGCTTTTTCAAACGAATAAAGATATGTAAACATGAAGTTGATTGATCAAGGGACAGAGTATATCACACTTAAGTTTATTACAAGCCCAATGTCTACTTGTTCAGAAGCTGATTGATTGCCTCTATGGCTTCAGTCCTGATTCGGCTAACATTATCTAGCACTTTCTGATCTTCATCTTCAGAACTCTGGATGCTGGATAACTTAGTTTTGATTTGTTGATCTTCTTTGATGGCCGAAGTTATCTTTAGTGAAGCTGCTTCTATGTTCTTCGGCAAATTAGCTATATGGGCCCTGTGAGACTGAATTTTGGCATTCAGTTCGGCTAGTTGAGCTTCTAGTCTGCTTTTTTCATCCTCCATGGCTTTCAGTTCAGGCTCCAAGGTTGTCAAGGAATTTCTTGTAGTCTGGATATGAGAGTGAAGATCTTTAATCTCCAGCTTCTTCAAAGATCTATCCTTCTACAAAGCAGCCCTTGAAGATATGTTCTTGGTTGCCCTTCTCACCATGGCAAAGTGGTCATCAAGATGGGCTACAGATTCTAGGGGGGCCTTGAGAGCAGAAGGGATATCTTGATCAATGAGTTCAAGGAGGTCTCTTATCTGATCTGCATCCTGAACCAGAATAATGGTATCCTTGTTCAGCAGAATGATCACCTCTTTTAGTTGAGCCTGATTTTCCAGCGATAAGGTTTGTTGAGAAGTAATCTCTTCACCTTTCTCAATGATGTAGTCCTCAATAGAGAAGGAGTAGCTGGTGGTCGGTTTAGTGATGTTCTTCTAAAAGAAAAGAGAAGAAAGAAGGTGTTAGCCGATTGGGTGAATTTGCTAAAATATAGTGTAAGACAAGGCGTTACCTGTTGAACTGATTAATCATCAGGATGGGTTATACCCTGGCTTGCTGGAGGACTTGGCTGAATGTTCAGAAGGGACAGGTTTAGAGCTTGATCAGGAGAAGTTTCTCTCACCAGTTCATCTAAGATTTCATCTATTCTCAATAAAGTAAATGATAATGAGCATAAGGGATATATGTTATTAAAAAAAAGGGGAATTGGTTGAACGATGTTACTTATAGTCTCATCAGATTTATGAGCCTTTGAACCTTCAGCTTCATGAGTCTCTGAAGCTTCACTGTCATGGATTTCTTCATTTTCGGTAGAAACTTCAGGAGTTGGTTTTACAGCTGCTGAGGTGCTGCCTAGTCTGGGAATTTCGACTTGTGGCTGCAATGGAAGTAATGAATATAGAGGTGGTCAGGTTTACTGCTAAGTGGGGTTGTTAACCTGATAGAGAATAAAAGGTTCATACCTTAAGAGATAATTTGGCTTTCTTGGTCCTTGGTTTCTTGGGTAAGAGAAAACTTTCGTGTGTTTTCCTTTGCTTTTTCCTCTTGAAGATGCAAAGAAATTTGAAGTAGCAGGAGTTCTCATGAGTGCCTTTAAAGGCATCTGAATCCAAAGTTGCAGAGAATTTTCATGAATTCCTTTAATTTTGGAGCATCAAACCCCAGAGAAAGGTGCTTAGGACCGGTCGAATGAATAGTAATGGATTGCTTTAAGGTGGGGAGTAGACTCAAGATCCTGTGCATAACCAGATGTTAGAATAAGAAGTGAATTCAAGAGCAGGAAATGATGAGTATAATGAAATTACCTCACTATCAGAAGCAAAATCGGGCTACAAGTTTTTGCATAAAGGATGAACTGATATATTGAAGATATGAGCATGCCATTCTTGCCACCAAGAGACAAAGAAGGAATGAGCAACATCTATTAGCCCAAATGGAGATGGTTCGTATGTTGGCAATTCTCATCCTAATTCAAAGATTTTCTTGGCTTCCATTCTTTCTGTTATTACTTCCCTTGACTTTATGATTGTTGAGAAAAGGAATCTTGGGGGCCGCTGGCCACATCCTAATTGTCCGCCACCATATTTGGATAGTAGAATTCGTAGGTGGACGTGCACTAATCTCCCATGATGAAATTAAATTTGGCGTAATGCAAGGTTTGATAAAAGAGTTGAAGATCTCCGTGGATTCTTGACTGAACAACCAATTTCATAGCTAAACTTTGGTGGCAAAGTCAAATTTTCATTTTCTCCGTAAGGGAACCAGAGCACATTGTCGAATCCTTTGAAAAACAAGCTTGAAGAAATGACCAATGTCTATGTCAATGCCGATAGATGATGTCGCTTCCCCATAAGTCCGACAAGCCTTAACCTTTATTGTCATCGCCTTCAAAGATAGTTAATCAAGGAAAACTTAGATTGAAGAGGCTCACAGAGGTTATCTCGATGCATGTATAGCTGGAGCCACATCTGAATTAGCCACCAGGACCATTCACACAAGAGATTTCTCCACCTTGGCGCGATCTCAAGAGTAACTCGATGCATCATATGATGAAAATGACCCTAAGAGATATTTGCCTAGTGGGATCTGAGTGCCTGCAGTTAAGTCTTCAGCCATCATCATATGATTCAGAGTTGGTTCATTGGATTTTCCACAGAAGATGAATCTGCATAGCCACATATTCATGAAGGCTTTCAACTCTTTGTCAGAAATGGTGTCAGATGCATTCATGTAGTTCTGGATGTATTTGACCCATCCACATCCAGAGCTGACGGCTCTTTGATTACTTTTGCTCTTGTACTTATGAGGGTATACTGGTAGTGACACGTTCAAGCCAGCCATCATGAACACGTCGGCTAGAGTGATGGTCATCATACCATGACCGAAGATGAAGGCATTAATGGTGTCAGACCAAAAATGGGAAGCTGCTATCAAAAGGAATCGCTTCGGGTGTTTCTGCTAAGGATAATTTCAGACAATGATCGATGTCTTGACTTTCCCGAAAGGGTCGCTGCTTTTCTCCAGCATTCTCCTGTACCAATTCCGCCATCCAGCGATTGGGGGAAATGGCCAATTCTTGAACGTGTTTGGCCATCGGTTTGGCAAGGTGATCCTAGATTTGAAAGGGATTCTTTGGGTTTCTTCTCGATAATTTCAAAAGGGTCGGATTTCCCATTGGGCCGAGGAAATAGGAATCGGGGTTGGCAAAGATAAGGGATCAAAATCTGATTCTTGTATTCCTTTAAAGGGTGATTGAAATCAAAGAGGAATAAGCCAAAAGAAGAACGGGAAGATCAAGTGGAAATTGCCGAATATAAGTGAAGTTTACCTCTGGAATTTCATCCTGGATCGCCATTGAAGATTCGAAGTGGGTCCGAGGTTGCGTTGAAAGCTTGAATTTTTGGACATGGGTCATGTGTTGAACGGTCTTGACCTAGGAGGAAGAAGGAGTTGTGGTCAATTTCAGAATAAAACAACTTTTATCCCGAAATTGAGGGGGCATGTGTTAACACCGGATTTTAGTCGACTTTTGAAGATGATGTGGGCCCGCATGTGGGAAGAAGGACATTCGCAAACAAAACGAAGCGGTCGGCTAAATGCTTGTGCGGTCGGTTACTTGAAGGTGGTGACTCCATTCGGGAAAAGCGTAAGATGGCGGTGTAAAGCCGATCGAAAAGATGAAAGTTGTAATAATAAAGGACTCGAGAGTTTAGGGCAAGGAATCGTAGTTTCCAAGTTTGTTTAAGAGTTCATTTGTAAATCGTAGTCTTTAGGACTTGTGTTTTGTCTAGGTATAAATATTGACCATCGACCATTGTAATAGGCGCTCACAACCAAATCAATACAACCGCCCCCGTGCCTACTTTCGAGTCCTTTTGTCGTGTCGCCGAAGTTCTTCGAGAGGAGTCATCGATCCGTCGACTCCGTAAGTTCCGGACAACCTTGTTATCATGTTTAGTATCATGCGTGGATTTAGACGTGATGCAAGTAGTCTTGTTTGTTTTCAATAATCGTGCGGCGGATCTTTGCTTAACAATGAAGAAGTCTTTGCTTATGCTTTGTTTATGAGTAGATACCGTATGGCAAAGCGCGCTTGCTCAATATGCTTAGTGAAAGCAAGATGCTTATCGCCTCTATTAGATACGGCAAAATCTAAATAGATTCATTAAGTTATCCCTGTGTTGCATGTTTTAAATATTTTATATATTTGTAACACACTTCGCCCAATCTAGATTGATATTGTTCGCCCTCTCCTATGGTTTTATTCGTGCTTCAATGATCATTACTTTTATATTACCTTTGCAAATAGATAACATGCTCATAATGATGAATTATTTTAATCTAGATTATCACATGTTGTGGGTTCATACATGTTAATTACGTTTTAAGCTTTTGACGTAAACTAGGTGTCGTGTCGTGCGTATGCAGTGTTTTAGATTAGCTTAATCGTGTTTATTTGCACGCTTTTTCTTCTTCTTCACGGACCCCAACTCGGCCGGGATCATTGAGCTTGGTTATGCATTAACGCATAATTAATTTCACTTGTTCAAACATGTCTTCCCATGCACATGCATTCGGCAATCGGATCTTTACGTGTGTTCATCTTACGATTAGCCGAATGGTTTATAAACTTGTTGGCAGACAGCTTTCTATAGCTGTATGTCGTTGTAAGTGGCTTCAGGGCCGTATATATGGAACTGTCTGGTCTCACCCGACATGTTCCGGTTTGACATTTAACTGTTTTATCCTTTGTTAGTTTTTTTCAGGTCAAACTGACTGACACGTTTCCGGATCACGAAGCACCCGATTGAAGCCACGCTTTCCGGCTTGCTGTGTGTGAGGTACAGTGCGTCACATTTTGTGTCAACAGGTTGTTTTCAGCTTTTCGCTGATACGTGGTTTCAATCTGGGCAACGTTCTTCAACGTGCCCACATGATCGCAACCTCCATTTTCTCATGTGGTCAGCCTGTATCAAATAATCACTTATGATGAATCGATAAATGAAAACTCCATGACAGATTCACCATAAGGCAGCAAATGAAGATCATAAAGCAGATGGATCTCCAAACTCTCATTCAAGGTTAGGCAACCCAAATCCAGTACCAGATCTCCACGCACATAATCAAGGTACATTTGTTCGTGATCCAGCTACGTAGATGATATCAAGACTGACTGAGCCAACCCAAATAAGACCACACTAGTAGAAAGGCAACGCAGCTATACAACTCTACTCTCGGAACTGGAATTCTGGGCACCGGAGCTTAACCCACGAGCATTCAGGGACCAACGTAAGGTATTCACAGCTTGCCTAGATAGACAGGATGGGAGCAGAGCGCCTAGTCGGCTGCCCTGAAGAGGGTCATCAGGGACAGGAAGAGGTTGATGACGTCCAGGTAGAGGGAGACGGCGGCCCAGACATACTGGTCGTACGTGAAGCGCCTGATTATGTTGTTCGTGTCGTAGACGATGTACCCACTGAAGATGAGCGACGCCAGCCCGCCGTAGATCATCTGGGAGAGCTTGCCCAGTGGGAACAGTATCTGCATTTGGCAGCATCAAGGTCACCCCATCACCATCGATTGGAAAAAAAAATATTCAGAGTAAATACTATCACATAACATAGAGAACGCAGTGGTGCTTCAGAGATAGATCTCTCACCTGGATGAGTGCGAACACAAGCAGCACTATCAGGGAGGCGAACAGGAAAGGACCCAGGAAGCTGAAGTCTTTGCCCCTATTCACGGCCCAGAAAGTGTATGCAGTCAGGCTGAGCACAACCACTGTTGTCAGAATTGCAGACTCCAGAATGACCTTGCCTGTTCACACGGCAGATATATATTAGCAATTGCTAGACCTTAGAGGATTCAACTAGAACTAAGAACAGTGTAAAGAAAGGGTTAAAATAGTGATTATGAATGCCAGCTACAAGACTTAGATTTTATCCCAACACGTCTGTGTAACTAAAAGGACAAAAGACATAACCAGAAAATAGCTGAACAGAATTAGATTACAAGTATTTCCTAAATTGTTAAGTAAAAGAAATAAAACTTTGTTTCACTTTTCAAGCCATCATTGTGAAGCTCATCAAAGTAACTTTTATGTAGTCTGGACATCCAATAAAATACAACTGTTAAATCTAGAAACAAAAAAGAGAGTGCATAATTCAGTGTCCTAATTATTGGCAAAAAGATACAGATGCAAAAGAGAAAAAAATCAGCCACCACATCATGCACAACTGCACCAGCTGTTGTTGCCAGCACACATGACAGAGTGACAGACAGATCATAAGGTAAAGGTTCCAGAAACAAAGATGGGTTCACAATGACAGTTCATAATGATTCTGCATCACTTAAGTTATATCAAATATCAAATGAACTCAAACCAGCTGGGGATGACCAAAAAGTAAAAGTAGCTTTTATATGAAAATCTCTCTTAGTGCAGAGCCTGTAACAATCTAATCTTCTATTAAAAATCTATGTATTTTGTCATTGATTTCCGGCTGAGACCCTAACACAAAAATTGTGGCTAAGAAAAAGCTTATTTTCATGGACAAATACCTGCCAGATTCAAACTACCATTAATATCTCACACAGTCATGCAACATGTGTTCCAACCAATGCTTTAAGAAAAAACAAAGGGTAATTCAAAAAGGCACAACCCAACAAAAGGTCAACTTCACAATGAGGCAAGCCGAAAGTAATTTTGCATTGCCAAATATGTTTGCATGGATATGTGAATATGCATAAAGCAAGGGGCTCAGATAAGCATAGCATACAGCCACCAAACCTACAACTTGGCTCTACACAGAGTAGGCAAATGCCTCACTTGGCATCTAAGATAAGTTCCTTCAAATTCCTCAGAAACCACACAAAACTCTTCCAAAAACTAGCATGGTCAAGAAACAGTATATAAGCTGATAAGTGATATCGGTAATTCAAATACTTGCAAAGGAAACGATATTGCTAATTCACACAGACAAGCACACAAAGCAGTGCTTATTAGCCTGCAGAAATATATTGAACCTGTCACTATATCATGTAATTGCGCACCTTGCAAGGAAGAAAATAGAGCCAGAAACAATTAGTAAATAACTTCTCAAGTTGCATGTTTCAACCAATATTTTATTAAAACCAATGAATAAGGATTCACTGACTTGCAAGTTCAAAAAGGCACAACCCAGTCAAAGGTCAACTTCGCAATAAGGCAAAAGAACAGGCAAGAGGTGTTTGTATTATAAATGACAAATTCCGCAAGATGGTGATATTCCAATTGCTTCTGACTCAGACAAGCATATCATAAAGCCACTAACACCTAAAACTTGGTCCTACACAGACTAGCCAAATGCGCACATGGGTCACCGTCGCATGCTACTTGAGTTTTCTCTACAAACCTTACCCAAAAAAAAAAAGAAAAAAAACTATTCCCAAAAGTATCACTGTTATGGCATACTACACGCCAGTTGCATTGCACAACAACCCAAAAGTGAATTCACATTGCCAGAAAAATCTGCACATGACGTGATATTGCTAATTTATGCAAGCCAGTGAATAAAGCGATTGAAACAAGAATATCACATAGCCACCAACACCTACAAATTTGGTTGTACACCTCACATAGGCTGCCAGAGCAGGTTCCTAGAAATTTCTGTGTAACCTAACAGTCAAAACTCTGTCGAAAACTGGCATGGTATTTTACACTGATGTTGCCAATTTACACAAGCAGGCACACAAAGCAACCGTGGGAGATGGTAGTCAAAACAACTGAACAATGAGGCCATGAAGAAGAGATGCTTACCACTGGTGAAGGCACATGTCAAGCCGACAGAGAAGCTGATGGCGACGGTGAAGAGGCCGAGCAGGATCAGGTTGACTGGGTGCTTCTCATGGTAGAAGTACAGCGGGCACAACACTGCACACCAAAACAAAATGAACAATCATGTTCAGCGTTGCATCATCAATTGACAAGTAATTAGACATCCAATTCAATCCAAATAACACGCGATTAGGCCAGGTTAGAGGGGTCCTTCCTGTTCCTGCTAAACACAAAAACCCTCACGCCGTCACGCCGTGTCAACCCACCCACCGAAAAACACTCTTGCCACAAGGTAACGGCACCTATGCGTGCACGGATGAGAACACGCAAGGCTCCTCCATTTCCACTTTGACAGAATCCCTCCAAACTTTACCAAATCGACCAACAACTCGCTGGCAGGACTAGCAGATTTCGCAGGTATTAGGACATGGGCATCAGAATCTGATTCTAACTGCAACCTTGAAGCAACGCACAGAATATATTCGACGGAATTACAGAAATACCCCTCGAACCCAACTGCTTCCCCGTGCACCCGATCGGAAGAGGAAAACCACAAAAAAATGATTCAGAAGTTACAAAAGTTGATCGAACTCAGCCACAGAGAATGTTGCGATTCAAATATCGCAACCACAATTCACATCCAAATTGCTAACGGAATCTACATGCACCCCGCATTTTGCGGAATAGAAGCGAAGCGTTCGCATGAACACCCTTCGAAACCCTACTCTACTGCTTTCCCCACCAAGCCGAACACGAGAAAAAAAAAAATCCTCGGAGGAAACAACTAAAGCCAGCCAGACAGAGAGAGGGACGGATGGTCGAGGGCGGACTCACCGATGAAGGGGAGGATGATGAGGAAGATGTAGAGTCCGAGCCCGGCGTTGGTGGTGGTGAAGAAGTGGGGATGGCGCGGACCTTGACGACGACGGCGGCGACGACGGCGGTGAGGAGCAGCTGGAGGGAGAGGATGACGTAGATCTTGCGGATGAGCGCCCAGCGCAGCTCGGGGCTCTCCTGCATCCCCGGGTAGAGCTGGCGCGCGCCGCCCGAGGTCCCCGCCTCGACGTCGACGCCCTTCTGGTACCCGAACATCCTGGCGCCTCCTCGACCGACGAAGGCCTCCTCTCTCCGGGTTGGACGGCAGGTGGCGCTGGCGCTAGGGTCTCGCGAGTTGGGGCGGAGGCGTGGTCGAGTGGGAAAGTGGACGGCGTAGACGAGGAGCGCGGCGCCTCCTTTTGGAGGGGAGCGGAAGAAGACGATGCCGAGATGGAATTGGTGGCCTCTACAGGAAGTCGTGTTTGGGTGTGTTTGGCTAGGCTATAGCTGTGGAAAAAGGCTGAACTGTAGAAAGCTGTCATACGCTGTGAGCCATAGAAAAACTAAAAATTATTTAGTTAAATAAGTATAAAATATATCTTTTATTTTTATCTTTTTTAAAACAACTATGAAGAAACTTTTTATTCTATCAATTTTGAAAAACAGAAAGCCAAAAGCTAAAAGTCAAAAGCAGAATCAAACCAGCTTTTAAAAATGTACTACAGAAAAACAGCTATTTCTAAAAAAAAACAACCTCCAAAAACATCCCCTTGATTGGTTTTTTAGTTTTTAGGATAAAAAGTCAAAACCAAAAGCCCAGCACGGACCCAAAACTGAAGTTGTCAGAACCGCTGATGACGGATGGGCCCAGATGCGTGGGACCAGAATGTCAGTTGGAAGCGGTCTGATTCGAATGAACGCATGCGCAGCGTCGCGGCCGCGTGGACTTGTGGGGCCGGGTCACCTGGCATGTGGGGCCTTTCGCTGGGTTTCGTGGGCCCGTGTCACCAGGCTGGAGCCTTTGGCGTGTGTGGCCGTGGACCGAGACCGACTCCGCCGGGTCAACGAAGGTCAGGCGCGGACGCCTAGCAAGCCGCGTGGGATTGGTTGGAGACTCGAGTGGTAGGGAGCCGGCCGTTGGAGGGCTGTCACGCGTAGGATCTGTCTGGGACGATCGGACGAGTCGCGTTTGGCCGTAGTGCTCAGCGTGTTGTCGGTGGGTTTGGGCTAAGCTCGACGGGTGTTGATTTGTTGTAAATTGATTGGCTAATAAATATTTGTTGAAATCAACAAGTAAACAAGCTGAAAATCATATTTCCTTCTCAACCAAGCTTCTGCCTAGCACATTCAAAAAAAAAAAAAAAACTCCGCCTAGCATGTTTTGTTTGCCGATAAATAGGGCACTTTAGGTCATGTTTGATCCAAACGGATTATAAGAAATCTAATAAAAAAATCTCTATCATACCAAACAGATCATCAGATTCTAGGATAGATTTTTAAAAATCACAAAAATTGACAATCTACTATAGATAATGACTATATTCGTTTGAACTGGTTATCAGCCACGGTAGTATTTTCCCTCACAATAAATCAACATCAGCTAGCTTATCAGCCGCAGAAACCATCAAATTTAACAGCTCAAAAAAACGCTTCCGAATTGATCTCATCCTTTATATAATATAATTTTTCTTTGTTCGGTAATAACTTAATATTGGAATAAATCACTCATTATAGCAATTAATAAATGGAAAGAGTTTGGCATTAGTTCATGAGGAATTCTGTATGAATAGGGATAAAGGAAGGAAAGAATAAATAAAGATCCTTATTGTATTCCATATCTTTTGTCCTATTCTTCTTTCCCCGGGAGGGGTATACTTAAAAAAAAAGAATAAAGGGTTAATTCGTTCTTAATAGAACATTGTTTATTGGTTCATATCATTCTTGATTCGTTTATGCAAGAGAAGAAAATCTTCACTTGATTGGTTCATGTGAATAATGTGCATGATGGAGGGGGCTGGCCACCAAATTCAAATTTAACACGGCGCATGTCCTTAACAAGTGAATAATAACATATTCTAGACTGGAATCTGAAGCGGAATTCTTATAATCCGTATATCGGATTCAAACATGCCCATAGTAGTTTTATATTATATGAATGGTGCCCAACTATCTGTCGTCTTCTTCTACGTATACGTCAAAGTGATTGTCGATAACGTTGGCGATGTGTGCCACTTTACATGAATATAAGAAGGAATCAATCCATTTTAGGAGGTGTTTGGTTCTTTAGTCGCTCCTAAAATTTATGTCACATCGAATGTTTAGATACTAATAAAGAGTATTAAATATAGATTAATTACAAAACCAATTACACAGATGGAGGCTAATTTACGAGACAAAATTTTTAAGCCTAATTAATCCTTCATTAGCACATGTTTACTGTAGCACCGCGTTGTTAAATCATGGGCTAATTAGGCTTAAAAGATTCGTCTCGTAAATTAGTCGCAAGTTGTGTAATTAATTTTGTAATTAATCTATATTTAATACTCCATACGTATGTCCAAACATTCGATGTGACAGAAATTTTAGAGTCACTGCAGTAACCAAACAGGGCCCCTACTATCAGCCAACTCGCCTATGGCTCGGATACACCAAACAACTTGCCTAAACTTGTCTGAGTTGTTGCTGCTCAAGACAATACTCCGTAACTTACAAGTGAGGATATGGTCTTGCAATAACTTTGTAACTTAAGATCGATGGAGTTGTACCAAAATAACAACCCCCCACACCACACACGCGTGTTAGCTTTTTGTGTGTGTAAGAGAGAGGAGGGAGGTTTTTGCAACGGTAACGCGGGGTCAGGGCGTCCAATCTGATAGGAATCTGTCGGACGCCACCGTTGGTGGGTCAGACTCGCACCACATTGCTAAAAAATACGGAATACTCTGTTCTCACTTTCTCTTTCCTCAAGCTTTCCCGCAGCACCCGCACCCATTTCGCCTCCCCCCACGCCGCCATGATCAAGACTGTCATGGCGCGGCGGTCGTGATCGCGGACGCACCACCGCCCCCGCATTGCTGCAGCAGCTCCACCATGGCTCTATCCATCGCGCCCCGCCTGCCGCCATCCTTCCTCTCCACTGTGCCCTAGCACGGTCGCCCCCCTTCGTCGCTCTCCACTACGCCTCTGTCCTGTCGCGGCCTTCTAAATCGCGCCCGCCTCTGCTGGTGCTGCTGTCGCGCGCGCCCAGCCTACGTCGCTTGCTCCTCTCTCCTGCCCGTCGCGTGCGCCCACCTCTGCTGGTCGGGCCGCTCCCTCTTGTGCACACCGGGTTGGTGGTGCTCGCGCGCCACCGCTCACCGTCGGCTCCCACCCCGAGCCCAGAATCGATCGGCCCCAACCCCCTCCCCCTATGTTGTAAATATATGTTTCAAGTGTTTTAAATGTTTCATAGGTATGTTACAAGTGTTTCATATGGATGTTGCAAAAGTAGATCGGGATGTTGCATATGTTGCAAGTGTTTCAGAGACATGTTGCAAGTGTTTCACAAGCATGTTGCAAGCGTTTGTTCGAAATGTTTTATCTGTTTCAGACATATGTTGCAAGAGTTTTGATTTGGATGTTGCATATGTTTCACACATATATGTCACAAGAGTATGTTCGAAATATTTCAACTGTTTCAGTCTTATGTTGCAATAAGTGTTTTATGTTGCAAGTTGCAAGTGTGTTATCTGGATGTTGCATATGTTTCACACACATGTTTCAAGTGTATGTTCCAAATATTTTATCTGCTTTAGACGTATGTTGCATCCAAGTGTTTCATATTTCAGAGGTACAGAGTCATGGAGCACGGCTTGGGCATCAAGGGATGGGCCCGGCAAGCCGGGGGCCGACGGGTGGGGCGTGCTGGGGGCCGACGGTTGAGGTGCGCGGCACACCTGGGGGCATGCGAACGGGGGGCGCTCGTCCAGTTGTCCTCATCCCGGCTCGTGGGTCCTGTCCGTGCGGAGAGAGGAGGGGGTTTAAGGGAAAGGAGCTCACGGGGGCGGCGACAAGCGCGGGAGGAGGCACTGCGTTCGAACTTGCGAAGAGAGAGGAGGGGGTAAGGAAGAAGCGGCGGGCGTGGCGTTTCAGCGGGCGTGTGTGATGGAGGAGACGCGGGCGTCCGGACACGCGCTTCTGTCCGGACATCCGGACGCTAGTATCTCCCTTCTTACTGATCCATCCACATTCATAACTTATCAATAAGTACTCCCTTTATTTTAAATTAAGACATTTGGTTTATAGATATATTGTTTTTACAATATGTATCTAGAGATGTTATATATCTAAGTGCATAGTAAAAATAATGTGTCTAGAAAAAAACGCTTATAATTTGGATTGGAGGGAGTATTTTGTTTACCTATTGACCAAACCTTGCTTAGCTCATCAAACGAACATGGTCCCTTGCTTTATCAAGTTCATCAACAATTAGCTCTGCATAAGTAAAGAATATCTTGCAATAACTTGTATTCACACTACTACAGATTGACTTATCACTATCGTCACTTTCACTGTCGTAGCGATAAAAGCGTCGGTGTAATACTTCTACCGTCGGTTGGACCGATAAGGAGGCCTCCTAAGGATGGAAACCGGCAGTTGAAAACCATCAATGCGGTGGTGGTAGTGGGGTTGAATTCTACCGTCGTTTGGAACGCCGAGCCGACTGGGATAGGCATTATGGCCGCCGGCCCTACACGACTGGGATAGCTCTAATGTCTCCATGTTGCATAAGTAAGAATACTGTCGGTGCAGAAAGTGACCAACACGTAAATATTTGTAGTTTTGCCGTACGTTGTGATCGGATGTGGCCTAGCACTCAATGACACATGGTTTATACTGGTTCATGCAACGTGCCCTATGTCCAGTTTGAGTCGGTCGGTGACTTTATTCCTGAGCCCAGGTGCTCGAAGTTTGCTGTGGGGTTACAAACGGAAGGGAGTAAGATGGGAGGTGCAAGAGGTCCGATCGGACTCTGGTCTGAAGGGCCAAGAGTGACAGGAGCACCGCTATGTGCTAAGTGTTCGAGCGTGCGCTCTGTGTAACTTTAGAGTGTCTAAAGCTAGCAGAGGGTGAATCAATGTAAGTGAACTGATGGATCCAGTCTCTCCTTTGTTGGGAGAGAGCATATCCCCTTTTATAGATGAAAGGGACGGCTTTACAAGCGAGAGAGAGATAGTACGTATGCTACTAAGTCTTGTTGCTCAAGCCGTTGGGTACAAGATGATTGTAGGCGCCCACAATATTGTTGATGTTAGACGCATGTGGGAGGTTTTCACTATGGTCACCAGGTACGGTAAATGCCGGCGCCCACAACACGGTGGATGCCCAGATGCATGTGGGAGGCCTTACCGCGTTTGCCTGGTATAGAAATTGACGGCGCCCGCAACACTGTAGGGTAAATATCGGTGCCCTCAATACTATTGGGGTTCTGTCATGCCTGGAAGGTTGCAGGGTGCCCTTCTACCATGCCCTGTTGGTACTGTCCTGCAGGTGCACAGTGCACGGTCCTCGGTATTGCTATTGACTTGAGTGTCCTGCTTTACTTGCTCCGCCCGTTTTCTTGGTCCTCACCGAGCGGGCGTCCCCGGTCGGTTGGTCCCAGTCGGCTCCGACTGCGTCAGTCGGAGAAGAGTTGTAAGCAGAGGTTCGGTACATCCCCGGTCGGAGACGCGGGTCGGAGTCGGAAGCGGCGTTTTGGCTAGGCCTTCCGGTCGGAGAGACGGGTCGGAGTCGGAAGCGAGGCCTTCTGGTCAGAGAAGTGGGCCGGTGTCAGAAGTGAGCGTTGTTCCTCCTAGGCCAGGCCTTCCGGTCGGAGAGGTGGATCGCTCTTCTGGCCTGTCGTTCAGGTAGTTTTGGGCTGGCCTAGGAGTTACGCGTTGTTCGCGACGTAGTCTGCTGGGCCAAGCCTTTGCTGGGAAGCCGGTCCATGAGGAACCTCGGGTTTATGAACCCGACAAATACCCTGTGACAATTTTGTCTCCATAACATGCTAAGTTGCCATGTTAAAGATAACACTGTATATAACTTTGAGAAAGTAGATTAGTTTGCTACAATTTTGAACCTCTATAACATGCTAAATCCATCAAAGATTAAAAAAAGTTCGCAATGCCTAACTACCTAAGGGCATGTTCGTTTTATCCCAAAACCAAGGGGGTTGGAGGGATTAAAACCCCTACAAGTCAAAACTCCCCTCAAATCCCTCCAATCCTCTCCAAACCCTCCCCCTGGTTTGGCAAGAAAACAAACAAGGCCTAAGGGAATCCTGCATGATTCTATGGACCCATATTGTGTATGTTGAATCCACCTAAGAAAAGACAGAAAATTTTGTTATGAGTTGCATAGCTAAGGTCTAGCGAGAAACCAAACGTGTGAGCTTGCTAAGGAAAGACGGGTAATCACAGTAGGGAAGTTTGGTTTTGCATAAGGTGAATATTTTAGGCGAAAATATAAAGGAAAAAAGTCCAGTTTGCCTTCCTCAACTATTACAAAAGTCAGCTTTTCTCCCCCTCAACTCGAAGACCGGATATAGCTCCTCTCTCATCTCCCAAAACTAGCCACTTGACCCCCATGACAGTTATCGTTGGTGTTTTTTTCTTTTATGTTTACTTTGGCTGAATCTTTGAAAAATCATAATAAATCATAGAAAATCATAAAATGGAAACTCCAATTGTGTTGGACTTCACATGAGTAGATCCACATGGAACATATATGATATGGTATGTTTTAGTACAAAGTTTTTCAAGAATGGACCAGACTCTGCATAGAGTTTTAGCTGTAAGTAGCACGCTTTGTGAAGAGACTTGATTGAAGATGCTATGATGCCGAAAAAATGCTCGGGGGTTAAAATGGCCCACATAGCTAGATGACGTTAATACTCCCTTCGTTCTAAATTATAAGATGTTTCGGCTTTTTTTTAGATACGTTGCATTTACTATGCATATAGACATACAATATGTCTAGATACATAGTAAAAACAATGTATCTAGAAAAGTCAAAATGTCTTATAATTTGGGATGGATTTAATACCAATTGGTTATGTTCCAATGATTATTGTATATTTCTATAATACCTGGTTTATTTGTAAGGTCCCTTGCTGGCGTGTCAAAGTCTTGTCATAAATAAATTGGGGCAGAACATTGCAAGATATATGAGGTGAATTTGCAAGGTACCAGAGGACTCTAGCACAAAGGTTTTTCTATTATTATTTTGAGCAAATTATTTCCTTGGCCCTAAAAAAAGTGCCTCTTAGTTTCTTGGTCTTTTTTTGTTGAACTTGTTTATTTGACCTAGAATCAAGTTTTGTTTGGTTTTTTTTGTCCTTCCGTCAGTTTGATGAGGTAACGGGGTTAAGTTGTACGCGAAAAGACTACTTTGCCCCTGATGTCGAATGAAAAAGATCAGCAGCCTACAGATGCACTGTACGGGGTTTTCAGGTTGCTTAGTATCAATAATTTCCCAAAATGATCTATAATAATTTTTAAAGCATGAAATCATTATTTTTTATATATATTTTCACATGACCCACACTGACTATTTAAGATGCATATAAAATCTACAATTATAATTCAAGTGCACACACATACAATAATAAGTTAACAAATACAGAAGATGTTCAAGTTCACATGACAGCATCATACATGAACAAGTTCACATAATCCACAATTATAATTCAAGTGCAGACATACGCAATAATAAGTTGACAAATACATAAGATGTTCAAGTTCACATGACAACATCAGTACATGAACAAGTTCACATGACATCATCATACAGAAGATGTTCAAGTTCACAAATAAGCCTTCGTACAGAACATGTTCAAGCTCACATGGCATCAAATATGAGAACAAGCATATCTAAAATCAAAGACTAAGCCTTCTTTTACTTCTTGTGCTCATTGCAGAGCTAGGTGGTTGTGTTTTTTTTTGCTTCTAGTACCCATGGAGGGGCTGTCAAGTGGCACATTTGTAGTTCTAACATTCTTAGTACCTAGCCCTTGCTTCTTCTTTGTGGGTTTCACCTTCTTGTTACCCTTGGCCTTGACCGGTGGTTCTATGTGCGAGGGATGCTCGATGGAAAGTGCTTCCAGCTGATTTGAGCCACTTCTTGACCTACAAATATTTATTTTCAGCAGCAAATGATGATAGTTCAATAGTCAAATGGAAAAAATTCAGAAGTACAAAATTACCTTTTTGATAGTCCAGAGCTAAATTTATTTAGTTTTTCCATAGTCTTACTTGAAATATCCAAGCTTTGGTTGTTATGATAGAGAGCATCTATTTAGTTTCGTTACCAAATTGCCGTTAATACTAACACAAAATTTTGAGCACTAATGTCAATTACCTTCTAGATGCTGCAGGAGTACGATCATCGCTATTTCTTTTTTGCTAGTTGATGTTTTCAAGTTTTGACTAGAGGGACAAAGTCAATATTTAGTATTGATGACAAGTTTGAAATAACAACTAGAGGAAGTAATAATTTGTAAACCTTAGTGGAAAAGACATGGATGCAGCCGGTGCATCGTCCTCCAAAGGAACAATAGAACTTTGAGCAGATTTGGCCCTCTTCTTTGGTGGTCCCCTACAAGAACACCATGTGTCATCACTATGTTTTGTAGGAAGAAAAACATAAATGATAGTAAAAGTAGACACATTATTACTTGATTGCTTTCATAGCTTCAATGTCTTCTAGTTTGCCTTTATTGCAGTTATGCCAATGATATACATAGCCCTCACAAATAGGGCACCTGTGTTGCCCTTTCCTTTTTTCTTGTTACCATTGCCTTTATGCCTTTCAGTTTTAGGCTGACCCGCTATCATCCTCGGACTCATCACCTCTCCTCTGAGCTTAAATTGGATAATTCACAACCTGAAGTGCATTCTGTGGTAGAGTCTCCAAGTACATTGCCTCTTCGTCTATACCTACATGTTCATTCTGTGGTGTAGGGTTTCTAAGGTAATCATCCTCATCAAGCTCTGTTGTTTTTGAGTTGGCTATCAACATTAAAATCCCACTTCGTGACTGGCTCATATGGATCAGAAGGGCCTCGATATACAATGAACATGATGATAACCTTGCTCTTGCAGTGCTTACTAAACATACATATCAAATCTTGGTCGGATTTTATTTTAGGGAAGGTTTTTAGAGCTTCATCATAGTACTGAACATGAGCTACTTCCATATAGCCTGGAGGATATTTCTCTACCGCTGATTCTACAAAATCATTGAAATTTGTTCTATCTGAATCCACAACCATCTCAAAGCTAAAACAATTAACATCCTTTCTGTGAGTCTTACTGTTGCCCAACAATTTAATTTCCAACTTGAAACTAGAATCAAACCTGTTTAACACAAGGAATGTACCATATTCACAGCCATGCAAATTTGTAGGTGATGCAAATCAAAATGACGATAGTACACTCACCCTGAGAGCGAGTCATTCCCTCCAAAGCTTGGACAACAGCTGCCTTAGAAGTCTGGCAAGCGTGGCGGTGGCGAGGCCCTGCTCGACGCCCTCGCTCGCAGTGCCGTCGCTCGCGGCGCCCTGATCTGCAAGCCCCGTCGCGCCCTGGCTGGCGTAGCCGGCTGCCAAGGCGGCGGCGCCCATGCTAGCACGGTCGACTGCCAGTCCCGCAGCGCCCTCAGTGGCGCGGCCGGCTGCCAGCCCTGCGTCGCCCTGGCTACCGCGGCCGGCTGTCGGGCCCGTGGCTCCTTGGCTCGCGCTGCCGGCAACCAGCCCCGCGGCGCCCTGCCGTGCGCGACCGGCGGCCATCCTTGACACCAGCGGGCCGCCCTGCTCTGACGCGATGGTGGTGGATCCGGCGCCGGTGTTGGTGGATCTCCCGGCGGGGGCTCGTCGGAGCCGGCCTTCTCCATCGCCGGCGGCTAGGGTTTGGGTGCCCGACGCCAGAAATTGCGCTCGCCTAAAATCACGACCGCAGCTCGAACGGGTACGGGAAAGAGCGAAGGAGGAAGTCACCGCCCGCTTTAGGGGTAAGGCTATTTTTGTCTTTTCGCGTGTGGTCCATGTGCTGGCTAACGGTAGAGATGGACAGACTGGACGGAAGGGCCAATAAACCAAACAAAACTCGATTCTGGGCCAAATAACAAAGTCTGACAAAAAAAAGGGCTAAGAAACTAAGAGGCACTTTTTTTTAGGAAGGAAATAATTTGCTCTATTATTTTTAGGGTGACAGAGCCACAGATATGGCCGGCCGTTGGTCGTCGCTCGGATTTGGGCCTTGGTGGGCTCAATTGTCTCAGCTTCAGGATTGCACTAGAAACGCGGGCGCGGCTTTGCCGCGCCTTCCCTTTCGATTAGGCCAGTGACAATAAGAATATATGTGTAGTGATAAGGAACTCAGCAATTTTTTGTTCATTTTATGGTTTTTATGTATTTTCGAGACTTTATCATCATGAAGGTATAATTTTATTTACCCCTAAAAAGCATAGGTAAAAGTTTATATGAAAAAATTCTTACTAAAACATGCCATATTAAAGAGGACTTTGAGGCTAGCCCATGGGCAGTGTGATCTCCAGTAAATGAATCCATCCTGGTTCATCCCTGCAGATAGATAAGCCATAATTTCAGACAACATAATAGAATTAAAGAGATGCCCAAAGACATTTAGCAAGATTTGAAAAACTCATAAGAAACTCAGATAACCGAAAACATTATTTTCAGGCATTTCCAATTCTGAAATAATCCTAAACATCTGCAAGTGTTTAACGTGGTAGGAAACACAATAGAGAAGCTGGAAAAAAAAACTCCCATACGATATACAGCTATTATTATTGTTGTTCCTTTTGATTTTCAATGACAGCAGCAAAGCTAATGATATGTGCATTTTGCATATATGTCTCTATACGTAGGAAGATTCCTGGATAAAGATTCCAAGTAAGCTACCAACATCCTGCTCACAATATCTGAACAAATCAAATAAGGAGCAGTTTGAAACCTCTAGATCAAACAATAGTATGAACAATGTTTGATAATAAAAATATAGTTGGAGAAAATATATGTTTTTAGTATGAAAATTGAAAAGTATGTTTGATTGAACAGAATGCTTTGCTGCAATCAAAACAAGTTGATCCTTTCTATGTATGATAAAGTATACATCATCATATACTAATTGCAGTGTGGGTACAAGTGTTTGATGTACTAAGACTAATAAGGCAAAATAAAATGTACATAATTTTTTTATTATTTGTAACTTGAGAATCTTTCATAGTCTGAAATAAACATGAGAAGTTTAATCGAATTTGAGTTGTATGTATTTGGTGGCATAAATGCTCACTTGTTTCTCACTGTAGGTCGTCTTGTCTCATTTATGACATGCACAAATTAGCATGAAAACTGCTAATTCAATTTTCAGTTGGAAATATTTGTTGGCATCAATACTCATCTGTTTCTTGCTACAGATCAGCTTGTCTCGATTGATATCTGAACCTGAGATTAAAGATCCATCAAAATTGCAATGTTAATTAGTTAAAAAGTGATAACAACATGATGCAAAGTATGACAGTACAGAATATCTAAATTAAAACAACACAGGACCTGCCTGGTTCCTCTAATGTAGAAGAAAGTAACTTTTTGAAATCTCAGCCAATCACCAATGTAGAATCAGTTCCTGCAATCTGTGCACAAATTAGTAAGATAGTGAGCCACGGCATTGCGGGGCGACGTCGAGGAGGATGGGGGAGCAGAGTGGCTGCATTAGCAACCATGCAATGGTTAGAAAGTAGATAAGAATGAACATAGGCAGTATAGAACAATTAGTGATATAGATTAGCATATTGCAAACTCGAAAGGCCTCATGACATGTAGGACATGGATATGTAGGGTAATATAGTCCTGAAGAGAAATAGCAAAAATGGCATGGTGATAATGGTACCAGCGGACTGAGCAGGTAGAACGGTGATTCTAGATAATGAAGGCAACATGGATCAAGAGGCTGTATTTTTAGAGAACAAGTAAGATTTGAGCTGAACATGATGGAGGGCAGACCTATCAGCATAATATGAGAACTGCAGATTCCAAGTACCTGTCTTTTAGTTGCTGCTCTTTGAATGTCCACTCTCAGAACAATGTCACGACCTTTACCCATGTAGTGATGAATCTAGATGGAAAAAGTAACATGTATGAGAACTTTATGCAGGGTGAGTTTTGGGAGAGAAAAAAAACACTTGGTCGGACCTTTTCTAGAATTTTACACCCCAAATACAGACAAATTCTTGGGCTCCATTATCATTTCATTTTTAGGAGAACTATGAATTAGTATCAATAGATATTAGCAGATTCTTTCAATCAGATTCTTTCAATCAAGTCAATGTAAAGGGGAATTGAGTAAACAACACATAGCACTACAGAATGCTAGAGACATTGAAGCTTGAAAGTCAGTAAGCAACATTTTTTCCACAAATCCATAGAATTAAAGCAATACTCCATAAGATGTTGGAAAGCTGTGTACTTATCCTGCTGGAACCGAACAATATACCTTCTTGGAACAGAGGCTTCATCATGCTTCTTGTCAGCTGTAGCAGGAGAAGAAGCGTTCGTCAGCATTGGTTGAACACAAAGAAACTCATAGGAGCAAAAGGGAAATATCCATTTATTTTCTACAGTGAAAGCATGAAAACTCTCCGTTTTCGGTCCTGGAAGCTGCAAACAGTCTCCGCCTGGTGCGCCTAAAATCGGCGGGTTGCTCAGATTGAAGGGGAATGGAACTCTCGCAAGCTGCAGGCACGAACACGAAAGAATTTTAAATATGCTTAGGTGTAGTGATAAATCTGATCACTACTCCTTGTGTGTGCGTTTCACCAGCAGCAGCGACTGAGTTCAATTGTAAAGTACGCATCGAAAATATCCTGATTTATCCATACCTTGATGATACATATGCAGGTCGTGGCCATTCATGGACCTGCAATTAAAACATCCACGAACCTGCAGCTAAAAGGTAGTGAACATCATACCGTGAATTTGACATTCTGTTGAGCACATTACATGCAGCGGCCACCAAGAACAGGAGAGGAAGCATACCAGGAGTCGTGTCTCTTGAACGGACAGCATGTTGATGGCCGCCAGCGATGGTAATCGCGTGGGAAAATGGATCTGCGGCCAGAGGTACCTGCCCACTGGGGATTAAAAGCTAAACAAAAATAAGAAAAGAGGCGGAGGTGAAGCTCCGGTGGGCGGCACGGCAACGGAATCGGAGGAACCGGAGATCGAGTGGAGGAGGCATACACCAGTGGGCTACATCTGCCTTCTCCTACGAGGTCAGCAGTAGCATCGAGGGGAGGTACATCTAGCTTCTCCGGTGATGATAGCAGCAGCGTGCAGGCGAGTGCAGCCACGGTACGGCATGCGTGGACGCGAGGACGCTGCGTGGGGGCGGGGACGGCAGAGGTGACCGTGGCGGTGTCGCTGTCGACGGCGTGGAGCGGGGGACGGCGGGTGGACGCGAGGACGCGGCGTGGAGCCGGGGACGGCGGAGGGCGCCGGGGCGGCGCCACTCCAGATGGCGCGGAGTTGGGGACGGCGGCTGCGAGGACGCGGCGAGGAGGACAGGCTTGGGCGGCGGCGGAAGACGGGCCGCTGCGGCGCGGAGCGTGGGGCGCACCCGCCGCCGCATCAGGAGGGAAGGAGAGAGAGAGAGAGAGGAAGGGGAGGGCGAGATGGAGGTGAGAGGCCAAATTTTGGTAAAGTTCGATGGTTTTTTGGAAAAAAAATATGAGAGGAGGCCTGGACTGCGGGTTGATTCGACTAAAGTTCGAGGGTTTTTTTGAAAAAAGACCACGGCTCGCCCAATCTGGGCCGTCTTCGCGCCCGATCCAACGGCCACGAAAAGCAGGTGACGTGGCACGCTGGCTGGCCGCGGTTTGGGCGCAGGATTCATATAGAAAGATGGGATTGGAGGCCAGATCTTTCCGCGGCGGGCACGTCGCGCACGTGCGGTGCGAAACTGCGAATGGTGCGATGCAATAGAGCGGCGCGGACCGCGGGCCATCTTTTCCACTGCCTCGGTCCGTTGGTCGGGCTCTGGCCCGGCAAACACAATGCCTCGAGCAGCAGAATGAGAACTTTTTTCTTTTCACTCCAACCCATGTGCAGTACAACACAAGCAGTCAATCTAAAACACACACACACACAAGCAGTCCTCTCGACCTGAAAACGTTTGCTAAGCTATTACTCCTCCTAAATGAATACTCACCCTGTTCACTGATGCTGAAATTTGACTTATGCTGATGCTTATGCTAAAATATTTTGAGAGAAAAACACTGTTCCAAAACTAAAAGGTAGTCTGAATAAGCTCAAGCGAACATGGCGAGTCACTATGTTCTCTCTATGTCGTGCTAGATGAAAAAAGATATATACTCGTAGTACTCCCTCCGGTTCTCTAAATCAAGTCGTTTTGAGGTTGTCTTAAGTCAAATATTTTAAACTTTGACTACAAATAACTTCTTTTGGGTTGAGTTTGAATATATGAAAGTGATGTAAGTAGATTCATCTCGAAATATAGTTTCATAAAAATATATATTGACTATATTTTATAAATATTTTATAGCAAAAAGTAGCGGTCAAAGTCGTTTCTTAAAGACCGTGTCGATGTCCAAAACGACTTGCTTTATAGAACCGGAGGGAGTACACGATAAGGTTTGCGGAAAAGTGCTATAGACGTAGACAGATAATGAGAGCATCTCTACTGACTAATAAACACCAAAAAATCAAATCGTATAAAATTCAAATGATCCCAAGCTAGACAATATAAGGTAGTGCATGACTTCATAGAAATCTAAAACTTTATATATATATATATATATATATATATATATATATATATATATATACCCGAGTACTGAATAGTTATTCCATACTCAGTCCCACCAACGCCCCGCTGACAGACATCGACCGTAGGCGTAGGTTTTTTTTCCTCCGTATGGGTGTTTGCTGTGCCGGTTTTCTTTTTTTTCGTTAACTGAATTTCTGTTTTTTTTTTTTCGTTGGCTGAGTTTCTTTTTTCCTTTTTTTTTTGCTTTGACTGAGTTTCTGTTTCTTTCTTTTGCGTGGACAGAGTAGAGAAGCAACGTTTTTTTCCTTTCTTTTGCATGGAGAGTAGACAAGCGAACTTTTTTTTCATGTGCAATGCGTCAGTTAGCAGGGCTCGCGGCCATACTATCTATTCAGTTTGTGCTATGCTTTAAATTATTAATCCTCGTATCCCAACAAAAACAGTGACTTTTATGGTTAACTATAAAATTGTTATAAGTATGTTTGTATCAAGAACAATAAAATTGGCAAATGAAAGAATGTGCAGCATTTTTTTATTCTTGTCTAGGATGCATAAAAGTAATTTCGTGACAAATGGTGTCGTTAAAAAAACTCCTAGTCTTGCAAACATTATCTGTTACCAAAGTAACATGGAAATTTGTAAATTTAATACAATTCTACTGACTACTTGACTGATGGTTGTATGTTGTATCATGCGGTCATGCCCATGTACAAGGAATATACAGCTGCAAGCGCTATTATCGGTTATGCTGCAGCAGTAGCATTGCATAGGGAGCAGAAGCAGAAGCAAAGCATGAACCACCCTTTTGAAAGCTGGTTAGACAACCCTGAATGCATCCTGCATGATCAAAATCATCACAAGTAATAATACAATTAGTTCAGTACAACAATCTCCACCTAATATATTTTTGTTTAAGATTGTTTAGCTAGCTGAAAATTACAAATACTTATAATAATTGTTTCTTTCAGATGAATATGGTAAAAATGCATGTCATCCATGGAGAGTCTTATCTTTTCATAGAGAAAAATATTATATGCAAAACGTCTCTTTCAGTTGAGTATATCTTAAATGCGTGTCACACATGCTATCTCAAATAATCTTCTCATATCTGCAACTGCAACATGTCCCAGTAATTTCAGCATGCTTGTTTTTACAGGTGACACATATCAATCAACAAAAGATGGTAAATAACTAAATATCAGAAGTGTATATGAGAAGCAGTAACATATTTTTATGAGCAAACAAAGTATGGTGATAGCATAACTTCGTTTGCAGTAAATATGTAATATCAACAAGTGCATATATAGATCTAGATAAATCATAAAATCAATGCCACATTTATGACTGGGGACAGTGATCAGTCCAAACAAGTGTCTCCAGCATACCTATTTCGTGCTAGCGGCACGCACTGTTGCTGGAGTGTAGAAGAAGCTGACGTCTCCTACTGGTGGAAGGCTAACTAAAATGATAAAAAACAGCCATAACTAGTGTTAATGATTTGGAAGCTACAGCAGCCATAAATTAAATGTGTAAAATTGGAAAATTAGCAAGGCTGAAAAAATAAGCTAATTTCTAATGGAAACAAATGCAAAATTTATACTCTTGTAAATCTTCAAGCATAATTAGCCACACAAACAAATCAGTAATAGTAGAAGAAACTACCTATGTGAGTAATCATGGGGAGTAGATGGAGGATGCTTTGATGGCGAGTGGGCGAGTGCTTGGGATCTGCACAAAAAAAAACAAAGAGAGAGAAAATAGGATAAATAACGCTGATAAAACTATTAGCTCTAGTACATGATGTACACCTCTATTTTATTCTAAGCTCAAAAGAATTTTCACAATTCAAGATCTAATACAGGAATCATTACTGATTAGATTCACAAATAGATGAATGATTGCATGAAAATAATGAAGAGACATATATGTTAACTATACACTGAGATGCCATGTAAAACAGGGGAAGAATATTCAAAAAGAACTACTAGTATTAAACCACACTAGTTGGCAATACCCTGATTTTTCTACATGCATGTATGTACACACCTCAGGTCAATATATTAATGGATCCATACCAGATGCAAGCATATGCAAATAAGGATGCAATCTAAGCTATGTTTGCAATCTTATTAATTTACTCTGTTTTATATCTTACAAGTCTAGCTTTTTTTTTTAAGTTGCCTGATTAATCAGCCTACAATACGACCATCGCAATATCACTTCAAAAACCTTGAATTACTAATACTGCTAGTCGCCTATGTAGTTCTACTAGCAGAAAAATAATCTAGGCAAGCACTGTGTGTATCACTTCAAAAGCCACCCATTCTGAACTGTTGGACCAAATATGATTGAAAGCATGCACTTGTGACTTGTCTATATAAAGGTGCTGATCAAAATGGCCTTCTAGGGAGCTTGTGTTTCTCTCTTACGAATTACAGTTTCTACTATTTGAAGACTTATGCAGCGAGGCCAAAACAAATAATACTATTCCTAGTATTACTAATTTACTATTAGTTCCAGCTTCTTATCGTTCAGCCATTGTTTGCAAAAAAAGAAATAATGTTAGTCTAATTTCTCACATAAAACCTCATTAATTGTAATTGCAAGATATCTACTTCTGGATGTAATGCAAGTATAGAAGACATCACTGTAAGATATCTATTGAAGTACTTCTCCCTGATATGGCTAGCCTCAGAATGCCTCTTCTCCATAACGCAAGGCCTAACAAGTTAAGAGTTCAGTTATGTACTCTGAATAAAAATCTAAATTTTGTGAAAATATAGAACAAGCATGTAGCTGAGTGAGTGCATGTTGGAAATCAGAGCTGGAATTATCAGTCTATCAAATACAATTTGAAAGGACAATTGCACAAATTGTAAGACAGAGTTGTTATGCCATGGTTGCTACTTGATAAAATTACCATTTTCACCCCATCCATTAGTTTTTCGAAAATATAGATTAATGTTAAAATTGATGTAGCACATCAAAAGCTTTGAGTGATATAATTTTAGTTTATTCAGACAACCCTTAACTCGACAGGATGCATATTACCAAAACAAAAGTAGTATGTCAAACTAACTAAAACTCTTGCAAAAAAAACTAACTAAAACATCGTGCCTCAATATTCTCCAAGTCTCCTAGTAACAATCAAATGGCACCTGAAATTCAACAATTCCCTCCATGAGATGCATAAAGTTACACTAGATTTATTCAAAATCGCACTTAATACATGGAGCACTAGTAAATGTCGCACACGTCTTCCATGTAAATCCAGAAGTATGCATTCTGCGAGAACAGAATCATTGTCAGCTGTAAAACAACCACAAGAATATTGCAGTTCTTATTAATGAATCAGACTGCCAAGTCTTGTGCTCATATAAATGTCCCAACAACATAGTAGTAATTAAATAAGTGAATAACTCAAACAAATTGTATCGCCAATCAGAAAAGCACAATACGTGAGACATTACATAATTCAAAAGCTCATAATACCAAGTCTTGATCACTTAGATAATGCGCGCTAAAAAACACAGCCAAGAGCAGGCTAGCAGGTCACACCTCACAATCACACTTGAGACATTAATCATTCCCAATTTTCTACTAAAAACTGAAATACTAATGCACAAATTCAGTAGAATCTACGAAACAATTAGCTAGCTAATTGAATAATCATAAATCTAGTAAGATGATGGTGAACTGCATGCACTGCACAGAAGTTAGAATCATACATTTATGAGCCAACTAAACAAATTCAAAATGGCAAAATAACCTTCACTAAAAACTTTACTATATGCAAGGTATCCTGATAACAAATAATTAAATATATGTTGATGGGAAGACCTACATACCTTCCAAAAAAAGTACATGGACCATAAAAAAATTGGTTATTTGTAACACCCTAGGTGTTTGGCTTTCACTAATTGCATTTCATTTCATAAACATGTGCATCATCTATCTCATCATGCCATTGTTACTGAAACATGCATATGCAACATTTTCAACTGTGTGTGTTTCATACTTGATTGCTTAGAATGGTAGTAGTGCAACATGTGAATGTAACATGAATTTCTCATACTTTGAAACATGGCAATATGGTAGTAATGTGACAAGTATAAAATGACAACAAAGTCATGAAACATGTGAAACATTGCATTGCAACATTTGGGTGAATTGCTTGTTTTGTTACTTCATCACATGTGATCATTAGAAAATTGGTATAACAATTGTGTAAAGTGGTTGATCATGGTCTATTTCACCTTAACTACACTTAGGGTAATTGTTGGGACATTGTTCATGTAGATCAAAATGACCAAAATGCCCTCAAGTGGAGGTTTGACTTTAAATTACCCTAGAGTGGCACTGTTTGACTGATTCAAAAGACCAACTTAGAGACTTTGCATGGCTGTGCACTCTTTACCAAAGTTGTAGCTAATTTATCAAGGAACAAAAGTTGTTTTATGATCAACTCATGAAAATGTGTGGAACAGCCTCAAACATGGCCCACAAGTCAAAATTCCATGCTGATTTCACACTTAGAAAATATTCTAAGTCATAACTATATTTTCAGTTGGATCAAGCCCACTTCGGCTTGATGTAACTGCTGATCCATGGCGAATTAGATCATGGTCCTTGAAAAGAAGTTGTAGATGGATGGTTGACCTACATTTTTCATGTACACAGTTTTTGTAAAGGAGCATTGGATTAGCCATGTTGACACGATGAATACTCGCTGTCAGTCATAGTCATCGAACACTGAATCGCCATTTTCAGAAAACGGTCAGTGTCGCCATGGTCGACCGGCTCAGGAGAGGATCGTCGCGTGGCGTGCATGCGCTGCCGAGGTCTCCACGTCGTGCGTCCGAGCTCTAGAAGAAGGCCAGTGCCTGCCCGAACGCACTCGCCGCTCCATTGCTTCTCTCTCGCCTCCACCGCGCGCAGCGCCGAGCCGTAGCAGCTTCCCCGTTTCCGACAGAGTGTCACCGTCGTCGTGCGCGCTCGCCACCGCGAAAATGCGTTGCTCAGCTCGTTAGTAGCTTCGCAGTGATCTTCTCTACCTCCTCCACCTCACCATCGATCCAATTGTGCCTTGGTAAGGGCGAAATCACCGTTTCCTTCCACCGCCGCCATGGCTGATCTCGCCGGCGTTGTTGCTCCACGCGGACAACCGCCACCGTGACCCTCCCATCCTCTTCTCTCCCTTGCGCTAGGTCCAGTGAATACCATTGATGCTCGTAGGGTCATCCTTTAGGTCTGCGACACCGTCGTCTCGCCGGAGCCGGCCATGCCGTGGCCGCGCGCCGCCGTGGCCGTCGCTGTAACACCTCGGGTGTTAGCCTTGCATAACTTGACTTGCATAACATAAGCATGAGCATCAAGCATTCATAAATCATCATTTACAATTGAAACATTCGATCGAAACATATGAAACATTGCTTGTTATCTCGTATTTCTTGGAACATATGCATATGATCATGTGCAAATAAATGCTAGTGTGTAATGTTGGTCACTATAACACTTTAGCTACACTTAGGTTAACAAAAGAAACATTGTTCATGAAGGCCACATTTCATGATCAAGCACTTAAGTGATATTTCATGTGTTGACCTGAATAGCTATATGAGTGACTACTACATGAAATGCTTAAATGACCTTGCAAATTGTTTAAACATGCTTAGGATATCATTAGGAACAACTTTGGTATTTAGTGCTAAGGCTAGTTTGGTCATTTAGCCCTGGTTTGTGTATGTATCATGATTTCAAAGTGACATGTTTGACTAAAGTTGAACTAGGTGTTAGAGACCTTGCATGGAGGAGTTCACTAAAGCAATGTTGTAGTGTTTGACATAAGGAACAACTTTTATTTTTGGGTCATCACATGATTCAGCTCCTAACATGTTTGAAATTGGATCACAAGAATCATCAAAATCTCGATTTCAACACTTAACGAAATTTGCTAAGTCGTGAAACCCCGTCACCGACAAGCCTACTTTGAGCATGATTTTACTCGGTTTAGGTTGCGAATTAGAGTATGCTGCCTTAACAAGAGTTGGAGATGGTACATGGTTCTACAACTTCTATTCAAGAAGTTTGCACGAAGGAGCCACCGTTTAGCCGGTAAATCAACGAGAAAACGCTGTTGTCAGCGTGCCATCGAACGATCGATGAACTAAAACGCCTGTTCTTCAAAGGGGCCGACCGAACAGAGTTTGCGCGGCGCGTGTCCTCGCGGCGACGTCAGCGTTACCAAGACTCGATCACAAGAAGCCACGCTGCTACCGAGAAGCGCTTTAACCCCACCGGCGTTTCGCCCGAAGTCGCCCGCGCTTCATTTCCCATTTTCTACTCCGTCTTCCTCGCCGCAATGATGACCGAAGCTCGGCCCGCGACCTCCGCCGTCGCCATAGCCGTCACCAGCTCGTCCTCGCCGCTGCTCTTCGCCACCGTGATAGCTCCACCGTCTCCCAGACCCCATTGTTTCTCCCCGTGCTCACGACAAAGCAAAGTAAGGTAAGCCACCGCAAGGTAGTGTAGGCTCGCCGGAGTTCCGCCGTGAGCCCGTCGTGCCGTGGCCACGCGCCGCCACAAGATTCTCCCGCTCCGGTAGCTAGCGCGCTAGGTCCCTCGGCGTTCATAGATGCTTGTCCACGCGTTGATTTGAACCACCGTAGCCCACACCGGCGCTTTCACCGTCGACCCGCACCTCCACCCCGCCATGGCCGCCGCCAGAGCCGCTTAGCTCCGGCGAGAAAGCCACCCAAGTAGCTCAATCGATGCGCTGAAGTCGAGTAGATCATCGTGGTGATGATGTCACCGCCGGGCGAAGTTCGCGTTGGCGAAGCTCGGCAGCGCTTGAAGACTTGCAAGGCTGGGCTGCTGCCTGCTCCGTGTCAGCCGTGACGCGTGGGGTCACCGACCGGTGGGTCCCCACTGTCAAATGATGTAAGTAGTGTAGGCTAACTCATTTTGAATCCAGCTTTTTGATTTGTTTTGTTATTTTTGTATCTTTAGTTTGGTAGCTCCTAAAATGGTGAAATAAATATGATTGTGTTGCTTAGGAAGTGTAGTATTTTGGAAAAATATGTTCTTGGTTGCAACAGAGAAATTTCTGGAGATTTAAATAGGGATTTCAAATGTGCTTTTGAATGCATTCAAATTTGTTTATTTTATATCTAGAGTTCTGTGCTCCAAAAATTATGAAATTTTTGTGGTGGACTAATCTTAGCATGTGTGAACTCTGGTAAAAATTTGAGGACCAGTGCATGGGTAGATTTAAAGTTAGAGATTTTTCTTTTATGACTAGTTAATCCTTGCATGAATTTTCATAAATTAAGTATGAGTCCAAAATTCATGAAATTTATTGGAGGTAATCCTAGTACCATATGGATGCTAAGAAAAATATGAAATATGTTGCTTGACACTTTTCAATAGGGTTTTCCATTTATGCTATTTCAAGCCTTGCTGCCTTGTCATTTTCGTATAGAATGTTCTACTTGGTAAAATGACATGAAATTTTTACAGTAGTCTCTTGATAGCATTAGTAAAGCTCTGTAAATTTTTGAGAATTTATTAAGCACATCTGATATATATTTATTATTTAACCTAGGTATCTAAATAAAATAATAAAGGCAATTTAATAAATAGTTTGGGCTTTACCATTATATCATCTTAACTGTATTTGGTATGTTTAAACTATTGGTAAGTTCTAGGTTGTCAAATTTTGAATAATTTCCTGAAGTAGAAGTATTCTTACTTTATGTTGCATGTTAAGTCATTTCCGGACTAATTCTAGAATGTGAGGATTTGCATGTTGAAACTGATGTGTACTGTAAAAATGGTTAATAACAAAGTTGTAGAAAATTTGATAAGCTTTCCAGAAAGTCCAGGATCACTGGATTTGGATTTGTAGAACTCCAGTTATGAGCGAAACAAGTAGATACTGTTTATGGCATAGTCGATGCTTTGTAGAAGTAGTTAAGTAGTGTTTAGAAGAGATATGCACCTACTCAAACAACATGATGCACTTGTTAACATATATGCATTCGTAATACTTATACCATACTCATGCATCTAGGATCGGAGGAAGAGATCACGTTGTTGGAATTCAAAGAAGAGGAAGGAACCCGCAGGAGGATCCGCAAGCCGTAGCTCCCCGGAAGGCGTGGAGCGAACCTCAAGAGCTTCCCGAGTGCCCCGACCACCGCCCTACTTCCTTTCTTCATGAGGCAAGCCCGGAGCATTATAAGTCTCCGAAGAATTTACAAATGTTTACTTACGATTTATGATTGATGCATTAGGTTATAAGAGTTGAATGAAACCACTTGATGCATGTACATTCCTTGTCCAGATATTACACCTTTAACCAGTATAGGTCCAGGATCGAATATATATATGCTTAGCCATGCTTAGACCGGTAGAAGTCGGGTGATGTCTCGTCACCGCGAGATATAGGTGGATACCGGAGCACGGTTGGCTATATCTCGCTATCGTGGAACAGTAACCATGAGGTAAAAGTAAATTGAGACCGGACGGAGATCGATAGGGAAGCAACAAGGCATGGAGGTCTTGGGTGTGGACTTATCCCCGCTCGTGTCGATTAAGGACCGCATCTGTTGTTGGCGCTTCGACAAGATTGAACGCATGCCTCTCACTTAGCTGGCCGGATAATTCGCTCCGACCATGGGCCGAGTAATTCAACTCAGCCGGAATCGTTTTGTTGTGCGCCTTCCGGGAACGATCGACCGAGCCCAAGGGCAGGTTTGGCTCGAGCATCCCGGCATCCGGTGTTCCAGACAGCGGCGTGGCATACGAACCCATGAAATGTGTACCTGAGTTGTACCAAAGGTGACCTAAGACTATCGTGGCCGGTAGATCTGGGTTTGTGTTAGGAATAAATTCCCGGTGGTTGAAATCAATTCAATCGCCGTCTCCCGGATAGTGAGAAACTTGGCTAGTCCCAACATCGTAGTAATCGTGTTATGGAACATGATGGTTCGTACGAAAATGGAATTACAATACTTGCTATGGTTACTATTGTATGCTTCTAAAGGATATACCACATGTTTGGCATAGGATACTTGCTAACCTAGAAATGAATAGTTATAATTAACTTGGTAAAGAATTAGTAACTATACCATGATTTAATTGCTTTTACGCAAAAATGTTGTCAAGTTACGCCCACTTATACAAACCTTGCATAATCCTTGGAGTCATTTTATTTTCGGTTCATGACGGTAAGTCTAGTGAGTACCTTCTCGTACTCGTGGTTTATTTTCCCATTGTTGCGAGATGGCAATTTGTGTATCATGGTTATTGCAAGAGTTGCTTCTATCCATTGTGGATGAGGAGTAAGCCTTGGGTGTGCTTCCTTAGTAATTCCTATCCTTGCTTGTGTGGACCGTGATCTATCTTGGCAATCGTGACGCCTATGTTGGAAACTTTATTTTCGAACTTATTTGCTTCCGCTTTATTTATCAAACTCGGTTTGTAATAACTTTTATTCAGTACTCGATGATGAAAAGTATCCGTGAACTTTATGTAATATGTGGCATGTATGTTGAATCTCATGACGATCTTGGTTGTTGTAAATCGTTTATCGAGACCCGTCGTGGTACTCGACGGACTACCGGGTTTATATGGGTTCAAGTATGACAAGGCGACCGCTATGGATTGCCATTGTACTTGTATTCTTATAAATTGGTCGGATTCTGCATGACGGTGGCATCGAAAGCAAGATTCAACGTTAATTGTCACAAGTGTATTTAAAACAAAAGTTTTTGTTTTCAAAACCCTTCTCTAGCAACTAATAGTTATATAGTAGGTATTTGAAATCTAAAGTGTGCCAATGATCACTTTCCTTACGCCCAAATTAAGGACTATTAGGTGGCTATTTAAGTACTAACATGGGGGTTTTTACTTCGTCGCGTCCATACTCTGGCGTGCTATTGTATGGATGCCATTCACTTGAATGGTAATGTATGGATCAAATGCCTCACGCCAAGGTAAGATGAGCGTATGACCGCAAGATGTGAGCATGCGGTCGGGAAGAGTAGCTTTTAGTGCGGCTATGTATGCATGCTTGCATGTGTATATGGTACGTATTTAATTATGGGTTTAAATTATCGTCGGGTAGATTGATACGGAAGTATATGTATGGGTATACATATATGGAAGTATTTACAATTACATTATGCATATTCATTATGGGTTTAAGGGCTGAAATGAAATTTTATGCGTGTACACTAACAACGTAAACGTGTAGCTCGACTAGTTACGCTATTTATGAGAGAACGATGTATGCCACCGTGTCTACCGCTAGAAACAAATTTTTCCTAAGTTTGTGAGGACGACGGAACGAGCATGCATCATGATAATTACCATTCACATAATTACATTGTTCCTCCCCTTATAAAATTCTTACTCGGTTATGTAGCTCTTATCCATTATGGCATTGTCTCACCAAGGGGTGCATGTTAATGGTGCAGATGGCACGCACAAAGTGCATCGCTTCGCAAGTCCACCGGAGGCGAGCTCCCCGCCGCCGCCTTGCTCCACGCACCGGCCAACGCCACACGTTCCTTGGAGAGTTTGGGATGCCTACACTCTTGTGGAGAGTGCTCGATTATGTAGGCTATCCCGATGGAATGGAACCTCGCTACTTCGGGCGAATGAGCGCTTGGGGAAGGTCTCTTAGTTCTTTGTGGAGGTTGTTGTTCGCCCCCGAGGTGACGATTCTCGAGTGGACAGCTGGTGTTATGAGTCAACTGGTAGGACTGGCTGAAGAAGCGACTAGAAGGCAGCCTTTGGGATCCCGAGAGACATCATGGATCGTTTTCTCTGGAGCCGGGCACCGCTTTGGTTGGAGTCTTTCCAAGAGGTAACCCTCTCATCGACTCATGGCAAAGCAGACAAGAGAAAAATCTTTGGAGATGGTGCGGCGAGAGGTAGCGGTGATAACCCTTCCATGAGCGCCATGTTCGCAATGATGAGAGTGTTGGATGGAGTTGAAGGTAGCCTCGGGACGTGTGTCGGTGCTCTTGGTCATGCCCGCGAGGACCGACGTCAACTTCAGAGGGAGCACGACGCCGAGATTGAAAGGCTCACTGAAGAGATGACTCGGTTAACTCATCAGCGAAATGCAGCTTGGACAAGGGAAAATGTCCTAAGAGCTCGACAGTTTGAGCTAGGACAAAGAGTTGGCCAATGCGGAAGAATACAACGATAATCAGATGAAGAGGTTCATCTTCCGAACAATCAGCTCCACCCTTATGTTCCACCCGAGCCGCAGAAATGGATCTAGAAGGGTACGAGGAAGGAGAAGAAGAAGTGGAGCCTGAAGAAGAAGTAGAACCTGAGGAAGGAGATGATCTTGCGTCTGACCTTGATAGTGATCATGATGAGGATTAGATCGCTTAGCATTTAGTGGAAGGACTAATGTATCACTGTATTTATGTAATGGACCTATAGTTTGAAATTGGCATTAGTAAGCGAGACTATCATGTAATGTCAATCGCATGTTTGGATGAACATCAATGCAATTCCGTTCCTTGTTGGTGATCACGATTTAACTTTGCATGCGTTATGAGCGCGATAAGTGGTCAAATTGGGGATGCCATGTTGCGAGAATGAATTGTTATGCCTCTGCTTTTTATTGTGAATTTGAGAATTTCTCCAATAATTTCAGTCCGGCATGATTATGATTCATCCGCAATCTCTTGACATCAACCAATAATCGCTTATTGTTGCAACTTCGCAGATGACGCCGCACCGTCTTTGAGCCGGTAGCGATCCACGATGGCAATGGTGATGACTTACCACCACCGCCGCCGCCCGCCCCGCTTTCAGGAGTTCTTTGCTCGATTCTTGGGGAGCCAAAGGACAATGGAAGAAGCTTTGCGCTTATCGCAGAAAACACCGCTCGTGGCCACCCACAGCAACCGGGCCGAGCCAAATCAAAGATAGTACATTCAAGGAGTTTCGGACACGAAGCCTCCAATCTTCAAGGTGGTCGAGGAACCATCCGCAGCCGATGAGTGGCTGAATACCATTGAAGAGAAATTCCGTCTGTTGAGGGTCACGGAGCATCCGAAAGCGCAGTATGCTTCCCATCAATTGCAAGGACCAGCGAGGAATCTGGTGGACGCACTTCCCGCGTCTCTCGCGCCGCTAATGCGAGAGTGACACGGGATCAATTCAAGCCGGCTTTTAGGGGACATCATATTCCCGGGCGACGCGCATGAAAGCAAAGCAGAATTTATGAGGCTTACTCAGGGAACAAAGTCACTCACAGAGTATATGCACGCATTCAACAACTTGTCAAGATATGCTCCCGGTTTTGTGGATCTTCAAGAGAAAAAAATAGAGAGTTTCAAGCGAGGGTTGGGTACCAAAGCGATGAAGACTATGGCAAATTCTCGATGTACCACGACAACGAAGTTTATTAGTGATGCCTTGACCCAAGAAAACCACAACAACAACATGCATGCGGTTGCTGTTAAAGGTCGTAAGAGGACCTATGAGGCGGTGCATCCGGATCTTTCCATCAAAAGCGCCTATCGCATGCTAGGCCACAATTCCGCCCACCGCACCCAAGTTTAGGCCTCCACCACCAAGGCTCGTAATAATGAGACCACGAAACCGTTCCGTATATGCGTTCACTATTGCCTTACCAAAAGGAAATGGTAATCGTGACAGCTCCACGAGATTCAAGTAATCAACCATGTTTCAACTGCAACCAACTGGGTCATTGGTCCAAGGAATGTCCCCACCCCAAGAGGAATGGCAACCCAAATCAGAACAATCGAGGCGAGGTGAATACCGGGGGCACGTCGGGGACAAGTACATTATACCATTTGTGGAGGAAGTGCCCATGGGAGAAGTTGTCACGGTGGTATGTTTCTTGTCAACAAGTGTCCTCTTTGTTGTTTTATTTGATTCGGGAGCTTCTCATTCATTTATGAGTCAAGCATTTGCATCTAGACATAGTCAAGAAATAATTGAAGTAAACAAAGGGATTTTAACATAAGTTCAAGTGAGGGTCTTGTTATTACCAAAAGATAGTCAAAAATGTACTCATCGTGATACAAGGAGGGAGTACACCACGGATTTGATAATATTGCCCGGATTATCAATAAGTGTAATCTTAGGCATGAATTGGATGAAGGATCATGGTGTTCTTATTGACACTAGCACCCGCACTATTATGTTGAGAGAACCCACGGGAGGGAATGCTTTTCTAGTCCCACTCTCCCGCGATTTCAAACCCCAACATTTAGCTTTGTGCTATCCAAACCACCACCATATGTGATATCCCAGTTGGTTTGTGAGTTTCCGGATGTATTTCGGAGGAATTACCGGTCTACCACCGGATAGAGACGTGGAATTTAAGATTGAATTAGTGCAGTCATCGCACCCATATCCGTAAGGCCATATAGAATGCCACCCAATGAGTTAGCGTAACTTAAGGTTCAATTGCAAGATCTATTGGACAAAGGTCTTATCCAACCTAGCTCATCTCCGTGGGGATGTCCAAAGCCTTGTTTGTGAAAAAGAAGGATAAGTCACCGAGAATGTGTGTAGATTACTGCATCACTCAATGTTGTGACCATCAAAACAAATATCCATTGCCCCGCATCGACATCTTGTTCGATCGGTTAGCGAAGGCAAAGGTATTCTCCAAAATTGATTTGAGATCAGGTTATCATCGGATAAAAATTAGACCAGGAGGATATACCTAAAAGCGCTTTTCTCGAGGTACGGCTTATACGAGTATTTGGTTATGTCTTTTGGACTAACAAATGCCAAACCTATTTCATGTACGATGAACTTTCAGTATTCATGCCCGAACTTGACAAGTTCGTGGTCGTGTTTATTGATGATATATTGATTTATTCAGAAAATGAGACCGATCATCGAGGAGCATTTGAGGATTGTCCTATCAGACCGAGGAGCATAAGCTATATGCCAAGTTTAGCAAATGTGAATTTTGGATGAGCAAAGTACCTTTCTTAGGTCACATTTTATCAAGAGATGGAATCTCAAAGAGACCCATCCAAAGTACAAGAGGTCATGGATTGGAAAGCCCCAACTTCGGTTCATGAAGTTCGGAGTTTTCTAGGGTTAGCGAGGATACTATCGCCGGTTTATTCCAGATTTTTCAAAGATAGCTAAGCCTATGACCAGACTACTTCGTAAAGATGAGAAGTACAAATGGACACCGGAATGTGAAATGACTTTTTCACACCCTCGTAACTTTGTTGACTACAAGACTGTGTTAGCACAACCAAACATCGAAAAGCCTTTTGATGTATTTTGTGATGCATCAGAATAGGTTTGGGATGTGTGCTTATGCAAGAAGGAGAGTAATTGCATATGCCTCCTCACGGCAATTGAGAAAACATGAAGTCAACTACCCTACACATGATTTGGAACTTGCAAATGTTGTCCATGCACTAAAGATATGGAGACATTACTTGTTGGGCAATGTATGTCATATCTTTATCGACCACAAAAGTCTCAAGTATATCTTTACCCACCAGAAATGAACATGAGACAACGAAGATGGTTAGAATTGATTAAGGACTACAATTTAGAAGTGCATTACCATCCGGGTAAAGCAAATGTAGTAGCCGATGCACTTAGTCGGAAGTCCCATTGTAACAACTGTGGAAGCATTCTTTGGAAGATGGATTCAACTTGTTACATCCTCTGCTTTGTACTACACAATATCACAATCAGCTTGTTCACTTGAGGGCAAAATCATAGAGCTACAGCAGATGATATGGGAATAAGTCACATCAAGAGAAAAATGCAAGAGCAAGAAACCAAACATTTTAGATTGGACGAAAGAGGTGTATTATGGTTCGAGGACCGACTAGTGGTGCCAAAGGACCGTGAGCTAAGAAATCAAATTTTAGAAGAAGCTCACTCATCCAAATTGTCTATCCATCCGGGTAGTAGTAAAATGTATCAAGATTTAAGAACCCGTTTTTGGTGGACTAAGATGAAGAAAGAGATCGCAGCCTATGTTGCTAGGTGTGATAACTCATGAGAGAGTGAAAGCCGTCCATATGAAAAACATTTGGATTACTTCACCAACGCCTATTCCAGGATGGAAATGGGAAGAGATCAAGTATGGACTTTATTACCGCCTTCCAACAACACCACCACAAGGTCACGATTCAATCTGGGTCATTGTTGATCGTCTCACCAAGTCAAGACACTTCATACCCGTGAACACGCGGTATATAGTTGGGAAATACGCTGAAATATATGTTGCCCGGATCGTGAGATTGCATGGAGTACCCAAGACTATAATCTCAGATCGAGGACCACAGTTCATAGCTCGTTTCTGGGAGCACTTACACCAGGCTTTGGGAACCAAGCTAATTAGAAGTTCAAACTTATCATCCGCAAACTTCGGGATGACAGAGCGAGTGAACCAAATCCTAGAAGATTTACTTAGAGCTTGTGTTATATCTTCAAAAGGTTCATGGGAGAAATGGTTACCTTTAGCGAATTCTCCTATAACAACAAGATTATCAAGTTTAGTATCAAAATGGCTCCATTTGAAGCCTTGTATGGCAGAAAGTGCAGGACTCCTTTGAACTGGATTGAGCCCGGTGAAAGGAGATACTTTGGTATTGATTTTGTAAATGAAGCCGAAGAGCAAGTACGTATCATCCAACACCACATGAAGGCAGCTCAATCAAGACAGAAAAAGTTATGCCGATAGAAGAAGAAGACCACTAACTTTTGAAGTGGGTGATTATGTATACTTGAGAGTATCACCCATGAAAGGCGTGAAAAGATTTGGGATGAAAAAGAAGCTTTCACCAAGATATGTAGGGCCATACAAAATTTTGGAACGAAAAGGGAAGGTTGCATACAAGTTACAACTTCCACCAGAGATGAGTGCAATCTTTGATGTGTTCCATGTTTCTCAGCTAAAGAAATGTCTTGAGTACCGAGAAAGCTATTGCACCCACCAACGTGCAGCTTCAATCGGATTTGACCTATGAAGAAAAACCAATTCGGGTATTAGAATAGATGGAGAGAGTGACAAGGAGTAAGATTATCAAGTTCTATAAGGTGGTGTGGAACAATCATAGTGAACAAGATGCTACGTGGGAAAGAGAAGATTATCTACGAGAAGTTTATCCCGCTTTTTCCAAGAATGGTAGGTCTTGCAAATCTCGGGACGAGATTTTTATAAGGGAGGGCTGTAACACCTCGGGTGTTAGCCTTGCATAACTTGACTTGCATAACATAAGCATGAGCATCAAGCATTCATAAATCATCATTTACAATTGAAACATTCGATCGAAACATATGAAACATTGCTTGTTATCTCGTATTTCTTGGAACATATGCATATGATCATGTGCAAATAAATGCTAGTGTGTAATGTTGGTCACTATAACACTTTAGCTACACTTAGGTTAACAAAAGAAACATTGTTCATGAAGGCCACATTTCATGATCAAGCACTTAAGTGATATTTCATGTGTTGACTGAATAGCTATATGAGTGACTACTACATGAAATGCTTAAATGACCTTGCAAATTGTTTAAACATGCTTAGGATATCATTAGGAACAACTTTGGTATTTAGTGCTAAGGCTAGTTTGGTCATTTAGCCCTGGGTTTGTGTATGTATCATGATTTCAAAGTGACATGTTTGACTAAAGTTGAACTAGGTGTTAGAGACCTTGCATGGAGGAGTTCACTAAAGCAATGTTGTAGTGTTTGACATAAGGAACAACTTTTATTTTGGGTCATCACATGATTCAGCTCCTAACATGTTTGAAATTGGATCACAAGAATCATCAAAATCTCGATTTCAACACTTAACGAAATTTGCTAAGTCGTGAAACCCCTGTCCACCGACAAGCCTACTTTGAGCATGATTTTACTCGGTTTAGGTTGCGAATTAGAGTATGCTGCCTTAACAAGAGTTGGAGATGGTACATGGTTCTACAACTTCTATTCAAGAAGTTTGCACGAAGGAGCCACCGTTTAGCCGGTAAATCAACGAAAACGCTATTTGTCAGCGGCCATCGAACGATCGACGAACCGAAACGCCTGTTCTTCGATGGGCCGATCGAACAGAGTTTGCGCGCCCGCGTGTGTCCCGGCGACGGCGTCGCGTCGCCAGCCGCTTCGACGATCACCAAGAGGGCCACGCCGCGCCGAGCGCGCCTTAACCCCGCCAAGTGTTCGCCCGAAGTCGCCCAGCGCTTCATTTCCCATTTTCTACTCCGTCTTCCTCGCCCGCAATCGACAATGAAGCTCGGCACGCACCTCCGCCGTCGCCATAGCCGTCACCGGCTCGTCCTCGCTGCTCCTTCGCCACCGTGATAGCTCCACCGTCTCCCCAGCACCCCATTGTTTCTCCCCGTGCCGCCGACAAAGCCGGTAAGCCACCGCAGCTGCGTGTAGGCTCATTGGAGTTCCGCTGCAGTGCCCCCGTCGTCGTGGCCACGCCGCCACAAGATACTCCTCCCGCCCGGTAGCTAGCGCGCTAGGTCCCTCGGCGTTCATAGATGCTTGTCCACGCGTTGATTTGAACCACCGTAGCCCACACCGGCGTTTCACCGTCGACCCGCACCTCCACCCCGCCATGGCCGCCGCCGCCAGAGCCGCTTAGCTCCGGCGAGAAAGCCACCCAAGTAGCTCAATCGATGCGAAGTCGAGTAGATCATCGTGTGATGATGTCACCGCCATGAAGTTCGCCGTTAGCAAGCTCTCGCAGCGCCAAAGACTGCAAGCAGCCGCCGCTGCCCTGCTCTGTGTCATCGACGCGTGGGGTCCCCTGACCAGTGGGTCCCCACTGTCGGCCGATGATGAAGTAGTGTAGGCTAAGTCATTTTGAATCCAGCTTTTTGATTTGTTTTGTTATTTTTGTATCTTTAGTTTGGTAGCTCCTAAAATGGTGAAATAAATATGATTGTGTTGCTTAGGAAGTGTAGTATTTTGGAAAAATATGTTCTTGGTTTCAACAGTAGAAATTTACGGAGATTTAAATAGGGATTTCAAATGTGCTTTTGAATGCATTCAAATTTGTTTATTTTATATCTAGAGTTCCTGTGCTCCAAAAATTATGAAATTTTTGTGGTGGACTAATCTTAGCATGTGTGAACTCTGGTAAAAATTTGAGGACCAGTGCATGGGTAGATTTAAAGTTAGAGATTTTTCTTTTATGACTAGTTAATCCTTGCATGAATTTTCATAAATTAAGTATGAGTCCAAAATTCATGAAATTTATTAGAGGTAATCCTAGTACCATATGGATGCTAAGAAAAATATGAAATCTGTTGCTTGACACTTTTCAATAGGGTTTTCCATTTATGTTATTTCAAGCCTTGCTGCCTTGTCATTTTCGTATAGAATGTTCTACTTGGTAAAATGACATGAAATTTTTACAGTAGTCTCTTGATAGCATTAGTAAAGCTTTGTAAATTTTTGAGAATTTATTAAGCACATCTGATATATATTTATTATTTAACCTAGGTATCTAAATAAAATAATAAAGGCAATTTAATAAATAGTTTGGGCTTTACCATTATATCATCTTAACTGTATTTGGTATGTTTAAACTATTGGTAAGTTCTAGGTTGTCAAATTTTGAATAATTTCCTGAAGTAGAAGTATTCTTACTTTATGTTGCATGTTAAGTCATTTCCGGACTGATTCTAGAGTGTGAGGATTTGCATGTTGAAACTGATGTGTACTGTAAAAATGGTTAATAACAAAGTTGTAGAAAATTTGATAAGCTTTCCAGAAAGTCCAGGATCACTGGATTTGGATTTGTAGAACTCCAGTTATGAGCGAAACAAGTAGATACTGTTTATGGCATAGTCGATGCTTTGTAGAAGTAGTTAAGTAGTAAGCGAGAAGAGATATGCACCTACTCAAACAACGTGATGCACTTGTTAACATATATGCATTCGTAATACTTATACCATACTCATGCATCTAGGATCGGAGGAAGAGATCACGTTGCTGGAATTCGAAGAAGCAGAGGAAGGGAACCCGCAGGAGGATCCGCAAGCCGTAGCTCCCGAAGGCGTGGAGCAGAACCCTGAAGAGCTTCCGGAGTGCCCTGACCACCGTCCTACTTCCTTTCTCGCGAGGCAAGCCCGGAGCATTATAAGTCTCCCAGTAATTTACAAATGTTTACTTACGTATTTATGATTGATGCATTAGGTTATAAGAGTTGAATGAAACCACTTGATGCATGTACATTCCTTGTCCAGATATTACACCTTTAACCGGTATAGGTCCAGGATCGAATATATATATGCTTAGCCATGCTTAGACCGGTAGAAGTCGGGTGATGTCCTGTCACCTACGAGATATAGGTGGATACCGGAGCATGGTTGGCTATATCTGCTATCGTGGAACATGAACCATGAGGTAAAAGTAAATTGAGACCGGGACGGAGATCGATAGGGAAGCAACAAGGCATGGAGGTCTTGGGTGTGGACTTATCCCGTCGTGTCGATTAAGGACCGCACTGTTGTTGGCGCTTTCGACAAGATTGAACGCATGCCTCTCACTTAGCTGGCCGGATAATTCGTTCCGACCGCGAAGCGAGTAATTCAACTCGTGCCGGAATCGATTCACAGCGTCTTCCGGGAACGATCGACCGAGCCCAAAGGCGAGGTTTGGCTGAGCATCCCGGCATCTGGTGTTCCAGTTACAGCGGCGCAGACGAACCCGCGAAATGTGTACTGAGTTGTACCAAAGGTGACCTAAGACTATCGTGGTTTGGTAGATCTGGGTTTGTGTTAGGAATAAATTCCCAATTTGGTTGAAATCGATTGAATCGCCGTCTCTCCGGATAGTGAGAAACTTGGCTAGTCCCAACATCGTAGTAATCGTGTTATGGAACATGATGGTTAAACGAAAATGGAATTACAATACTTGCTATGGTTACTATTGTATGCTTCTAAAGGATATACCACATGTTTGGCATAGGATACTTGCTAACCTAGAAATGAATAGTTATAATTAACTTGGTAAAGAATTAGTAACTATACCATGATTTAATTGCTTTTACGCAAAAATGTTGTCAAGTTACGCCCACTTATACAGACCTTGCATAATCCTTGGAGTCATTTTATTTCTCGGTTCATGACGGGTAAGTCTAATGAGTACCTTCTCGTACTCGTGGTTTATTTTCCCATTGTTGCGAGATGGCTTTGTGTATCATGGTTATTGCAAGAGTTGCTTCTATCCCATTTGTGGATGAGGAGTAAGCCTTGGGCGTGCTTCCTTAGTAATTCCTATCCTTGCTTGTGTGGACCGTGATCTATCTTTGGCGTATGTCGGCTATGTTGGAAACTTTATTTTCGAACTTATTTGCTTCCGCTTTATTTATCAAACTCGGTTTGTAATAACTTTTATTCGTACTACGATGATGAAAAGTATCTCGTGAACTTTATGTAATATGTGGCATGTATGTTGAATCTGTACGATCTTGGTTGTTGTAAATCGTTTATCGAGACCCGTCGTGGTACTCGACGGACTACCGGGTTTATATGGGTTCAAGTATGACAGTGCGACCGCTTGCGGATTGCCATTGTACTTGTATTCTTATAAATTGGTCGGTTCGTCGCCACCCCCTCTAGCTGTGACAATAGCTTCGATTGAGGGCACTGCTAGATGCGCACTGATGTGGTGAACGCCGTAGCACCGTCGGGTTCGTCGGAAGAGTCACCGGCGATGAGCTTCGTCGCCGCCCTGTTCTCCTCCCCTACCTGTCTCTCTGTCGTGTGGGGCTCGCACGTCAGTCGCTGACGCACGCAGGCGGGAGCCTGGCTGGGCCGCGCCGCTTCTGGGCCGCTCTAGTGCTTGCTTCGCGGGCCGCCGTTTCTTTGGGCCGACCCTCCAGGAGTTGAATTGGTTTCCTTAATTTGTTTTGTTTTATTATTTTCACAGATTTGTATATAGATTCAAAAATATGTATCTCTTAGATGGTAGATCCAAATGATGTGATTCCAATTTTGTTGAGTTCATGACAATGTCTAGTTTCTATTAAAAATATAATCCATGCCATGTTCTATTATGAAAATGGGAGTTTCTATTTATCACTTTTAATCATGCAAGAAATAGGGGTAATTATATCTTTTACTAGGTAGCTCCAAATGATATGAAATTTTTATGGTGTACTTCTCATATCATGAATAGCTTGTAGTTAAATTTTCATAAATTTTGGACACTGTTTGTAGGAGATAGAAAATTATCTTGTTTGCATGGATGGATCTTGTGTGAATTTTCATAATTTTTCTATAAATCCAGTTTGGGTAAAAATTGGTGAGTACTGTTCTTATGCTAGAATGATGCTAGGAAAAATTAGAAATCTGTTGCTTGACACTTTTCAATAGGGTTTCCTAATTATGCTAAAAATAGACATGCTACCTGTTATTTTGGATACAACAAGTTCTGCTTACCCAATGGCTTTGAAAATTTTATGGTAGTCTATGTGAAGCATGAGATAGCTACTGTAATTTTTGTAGATTTTTCTGAACAGTTTTACTATATATTGCTTTAATCACCTAATTAACTAAAGAAATTAGAAAATGGCATTAAATAGATTGTTTAGAAGTTGGCACTAGACTTTCTGATGTTTCTTTGGTATGCAAAACATGTTGGTAAACTTGGTTTGGTCCAATTATGCTTTTGCATCATCATTAAATAATTAATTTAGTAACCCTGTCATTTCTGGATAGATTCTAGGTTTACTGGAATTCGATTTGGTTAACGTAAGAATCATGCTTTGATGTTTACAAATGATTTGTAGAGAATTTCATAAGCTTTCCAGAATGTCCTCATGCAAGTCATTTGGATTTGTAGAACTCTTGTTGTGATTGAATTAAGGAACTACCCGTGTGCATATGAAACTTTAACTGTTGTTTAAAGTATGCCTTTACTATTTCTAAGTTATGGTAATGTTCCTAGGTGTTAGGCCTTTAACTGAAGATGAGCATCTTTATCTTAGGTTATGTAAGTTAGGTAAGTTGATCTTGTTCTTTAAGTTAAGTTAGATACCTGTTTTTAAAGTGATTTGAATAGGACTATTCTTACTCGGTAAACGAGTGTCCAGTGATGTTTTCGTTAAATATTTACTGTGATTCATTCATCATGAGCATCATGTCATTTCTTATGCATCAATGATATTTATCTTGTGCGTCGGCATGCAATAGGTGTACCAGAAGGAGTGACCCTATTGGAATTCGAGGAACCAAGCGAATAGCAGCAGCCGACACCGGAGGTTCGGGAGGTGCAGCCTTTAGGAGAAGTGCCAGACGAGGTCGCCGTTGAGTGCCCGGATCACCGTCCTTGCAACTTTGTGAAAGGCAAGCCCCGGAGCATATTAAGCCTCCTAATTTTCGAAATGCAGTTACAGTATTATTGTTACATATATATATTGTTGCATTAAGTTTAGCTGTTGGATGCAAACACTTGCTGCATTGGTTACCCGATCCTTGTCCAGATATTGATACCCTAAAACCTATGTAGCTCAGGCTCATGTAGTGCTTAGCCCTGCTTAAACACGGTAGAAGTCAGGTGATTTCCTGTCACCTGCGAGATATAGGAAGATACATATGGCACGGTTGGCTATATTTGCTATCGTGGAAAAGAACCAATCTTAATTTGAAATGAAGACCGGACGGAGGCTTGCCGGTTTGCAGTGACTCCATCTGTGTCGATTAAGGACTGAATCTTGGAGCCTTTCCTATTCATGTTGAACGCATGCCTCTCTCTTAGTTGACCGTGTTCGAAGACCGACCACGAAGCCGAGTAGCTCACCTCAGGTCGGGAGTCAATAAGTATAAAGTGCGCCTCGGAAGAGAGCCGTAGGCGTGAGTCCAAGGGCAGGTGATTTAAAAGTCCTGATCGTCCTGGCAGAAGGGTAATCCCTGAGAGTGCTGGCGCTGATCGAACCCGCAAATTTGGTTCCTGAGTTGTTCCAAAGGTGACCCACGGCTACCCTTACAAAGTATGCCAAGGTGAGAGTTAGGAATACCCCCTCAGCTGAGTTGTAATTCGATTCGAGTCGCCGTCTCTCCCGGTTAGTGAGAACTTGACGGGCTTATCTCCAAAGTAGATACACTAAATAATCTAATGGTTCGGAAAGGATAATATGATGATGACAGCCTTATTATACCTACTATGGTTAATATTGTTTGCTCCTAATAAGTGAGTGCTCTAGTACAGGTGCTAATCTACTGGACAGGTAAATGATGATAAGCTTGATGCTAAGTTTAAATTGGTCACTATATTCATAAGCTCTTTTATGCAACTGTGTCAAGCTAGCCCACCTCATAAGCCTTGCATGATCCTTGGTGTCTTTTATTTCTGGTTTGACAGGTAAGTCTAGCCGAGTACCTTCTCGTACTCAGGGTTTATCTCCCACCTGTTGCAGATGACCAGTTCTATTTTGGTTGCTGCAAGTACTGCCTTCTCCTAGCTGGGGATGAAGACTAGACCGTTGGGCGCGGTCTCTACTAGTTCTCGTACATGATAATGCTTTTGTGGGACATGACTCAGACTTGGCAATGTATTTGAAACTATAAAGTTATGTACTAAACTATGTTGCTTCCGCAGATTTGAACTTGGTTTGTAATATGTTATTTGAACTCTGATGGATGTAATTCGAATGCTACTGGTGAAATGTTGTAACGAATGATGTGTTGTGTTGAATCACTACGATCTTGGTTTGTATGTCGAGAGTTGGTTGAAATCCTTCGTGATTTCTGGACTACCGGGATTATGGGAGCTTAAGTACAGGAATTTGATCGCTTCGGTGATTATTTTTATACTTACGTTCTTATGATTTGGTCGGTTCTGTTACATTATTTGCACCGGAACACATGTGCGACTAGAAAAACATCAATTATTATATGCAAATCTAGCAAGTTAAAGTAAGTTTTCTCGTCACAGATAATATGTAGATGCAAAAACCTCTTATCCTCCAACATGACAGGAGCAAACAATAAATAATTAAATTATTTGCACACTACCCTAATTGAAATCTTGTCATGTGTGAACTGGAAAATTAGGGAACCATGTATAGAAACCTAATGTGTGCCCAAAAAAAGCACTATATGCAATCTAGATTTTGAGTTCTGTTGTTTAGGAGCATAATCCATGTGAAGAGCACAGCCAAGCTGTGCATGTGGGGAGAAGTAGCAGAAGGCAGGAGTCACAAAGAGTCAATGCTGGAAGTCAGCAGCGGATGATACGGGACATGCGGTTGTAAATAATAGTAATTTATATAGACCAAATTTGTCTGCGATTTATGCATGCACTGAGTTGTAGGAACACTTGCATGCAGTAAATATCTAGTACATAATTGATATTTCCACAACATTCGTCTGTATAAAATCTCAAAATACATTGATCTGCACATACTAGACTGTCGCAGAATGATAAGAGAAATTGGATTTTTAGGGGATACTAAATAAGAAAATTTATCAAATGAAATAAAATTCAAAGCTATGAATAATCATACTTGGCTACAAGAGCCAAACCCTCCCTCCTATCACTGTATAACACACAATTATTGGTTGTGGATACTCACAATCAAAACATCAGCATCAGTATATTTAGAGGGTTTGAAGGTGGCTTCGGCTGTGGCGCCACCTAATAATAAGAGTCAAAACCAAATTATCCACCAATCATGGTTTATTGTACAAAATAAAATGAATAAAGTCTGTGTCATAAACCCATGTATGAGCAGCAAGGTTAAAATAAAATACAGATGCACCTATAATAATCACACAGAGTGGTGAGCTTGGAATAGACTTACTAACTAAGATAGAGCATGTCAAGCATGCATACCTGCATTTGCAGAACAGAAATGAACTTCATTTCAGATTGCAACAAATATATTTCTCATAATAGCTATGTTTCAGACATCACTTCGTGCCATAATATTTAAGATGGATTTAACCATACATTTCTAACAGCATTTAAGATGGTTTTTTTCTCATAATATGTGATTAGTTTCCAATACATTTGTAATGCTAATCCAAACTACAGGACCTCCGAGGTATCAGTTAGCAGGAAGCTATAGGACACTATTATGAAAGGGACATTTCACTCAAAAGTGAATTGATGCTTAGCTATAGTTGCTACTACCTGAGATAAGAGCAAAGCTACTGATGTGTTGTTGTCCACCTGCTTTTGCACAAGAACTGAGCTGATGCTCTCCCATCCCATGGTGGTCTTCTGAACTACTGAAAACTACAAGCAAACAGAAGGTAGGACGGATAACTCAAATTATGTTTGTATAGTTTTATTTCTAACTTGAGCACTAGTGATCACTCAGCTAAACAAAAAAAAGAACAGATAACTCAAATTGGCGGTTGTGCATATTCTAGCATGATTTTCTTTTTGACATCTAACCAATCAAACAACATGATGACTACCTTCCATGATGAGTGAGGCTAGAGGCTATGGTTTACCCAAACATGGCAAAAGACCACTAAAAATGTGCTTTTAATGTGCTTATGTAATCTTGCTTTAACCACTGCATGAACATAGCAGCTATTGTTCACAAAAGCATATATTTTAGATCTGTCGATACTTTTGGAGTGTATTACTGTTCAACCCTTCTGTATCTATAATCTCTCTTGATTGAGGTAATCCGAGGTTTAGATAAAAAACAATATGTGGATAGATTGTTTACAATAAGTGTTGGTAGCCAAATCATTTCTCGATGGGATTGTTGACTTACTATGCTAGCATTGCAGATTACTAGATTGTGAAACAGACATCCCTTGATTATTTTTTAAACAAGAATTTAGGTTAGTATAAAAGTTTTCCCAACACTTAATTGCTTTAGAAAATATGATTCAGATAAATTTTAATTGCATCAGTCTAAATAGTAAATATATTTAGTCACAACTTTGATGGTTAATCTTTTCTTAGTTATCATTTTGGGTTTTGTTACCGGTAAGAAGAGAGATCAAGCGCACTATATATAGAACAACTGAATATATCTGAACAGTAATATCGACGTCCCTCTAGTAATTAGCCATTTCTATTTTTTTTGTTGCACCAATAAATTAACTATTCAGATGTGATTATTTTAGGAATGATGTACATACTATGCTTACTACAATTCAACGAACTTCAAATTATTTTGTTCGAAGTTGCACATGCTATGCTTACAACAATTCAACGAACTTTAAACTAGAGAAAGAAAAACGGGACCAAAATAGTCCATGAACATGAGCTTTATACTGTGATTTTTTTATACAATCCTAGCAATATCAGCAGCAATGCTCACTTGAAACAAGAGCAATGGAGGGGAAGAATGGAGGCGGAGAGTAAGGATTAAGGAAGGAGCAGTGACTGGTCACATACCATCCGAGGCTCGGGAGCGAGCGGGAGGAAGAGCATCTGGAAGACGAGGCGGCTTTGAGGGAGTGGAAGGTGGCGAAGCAGGCGATGCTGTCGCGGTTCTCGGTGATCGCCTGACTGGCAGCCAGGCGTCGCGCAGGTCGAGCCACGTGAGGTCGCCGACGTCCTCCAGGTACCACGCCCGCTCAGATCTCGCCGCCACTGCCTGTAGGAAGATGAGCGGTTCCCAGGGGCGCTCCACCATCGCCTGCTGCTCGACGGAGAAAGGACGGCGGTGGGGAGGTGGAGAAGAGTGAGCCTTGCCTGCGGGGAGGTGGCGGGGATCACACTCCAGTGGGGTTAGGGTGGCGCCGGCTGGGCTGGGGGAGGCAGGGCGCATCAGCGAGGGCGGTGGTGAGGCGCGGCGCCGGTGGGTGCGGGTTGGAGCCGACAGTAGTGCCGGTGCGGGCGGACGGGGTATGGAAATTGGAACCGCAAAAAATTGTGCGTGGGTGGGTGGGTGGGGGGAGCTGAGCTGCTGCGCTCGACCTCGTTGGTGAGCTGGGCCTGTGAGCCTCCGGCTCGAACGACGGGTCAGGCCTGTTTAACTGCCGCTGAATACTGAATAGCTATTTTGGTATCCGAGTACGATATATATATATATATATATATATATATATATATATATATATATATATATATATAGAGAGAGAGAGAGAGAGAGAGAGAGAGAGAGAGCTAAAACAAAATTTCTAAGACAAAATCAAAATTTAGGATTTTTAGTTGTATAACTTTTCTAGAAAATACTAGATAAATTGTTGGGAAATATTTCTATAATTTTTTTTGGTAAAGTCTGTTTAACCTTTTTTTTAACTATCAATATAGTCTGATTTGCCTCACTCGTGGATCACGGCTGATGTGGCGCTATATAGAACGGCCAATGCGACACCGCGCCGGACAAAACTACTGTCGAATAAGTCTAAACTAGGAAACAAGGGACTAAGGGAGCCCAAGAAACTAGTTTTTCTCCTAACGACGAGAAATCAGACGATTGCGACTTCCATGCTAAAAGTTCAGTAGGTACTGTAAACAGGATCCACGCCTTCTACCCTATTCCGAAGTCGAATTGCTGATCTGACAGAGATTTTCGGAATGTTGCGTCGGGACGTTCACTTGCACTAGTACGACGCGATTATTTTCAAAACCATGTAGTACTGTTCCTATTTGCGTTGCAACGGTACCATGAGCATGATGACGCTGCAACAACCTTTGTCCAATGTGCAAGGCGTCTTCATTAACATTGGGACTTTGTTATTAGTTGTACTTTTGATGATGATGCGAATGCATGCACGCATGTTTCCCAACCAATCTCTGCTCTCCACTTGAAAAAAAAAACCCTCACTACCTGTTGTGATTCTCGTGACCCCATAAATCCAATCTTGGTCGTCCATCTGCCTCAACCAATTCATGCACAAGCAGATGGAAAAGGACACTCCATTATTGGGTTTGTTTGTTGTGGTACCAGTCTTGCCTCTCCTTTTTTTTTGACAATTCATACAGTAAACCAGTGGGAAAGAATACAAATGAGGTGCTAAACTAGACATCAAGAGGTGTTGAGTTGATTGAAAATAGACTAAATTTTGATTTTTGGAAGTATCTTTCTCTTAGGATTATATGAAGTCTGCCCAGAGGCAAGGCCGGTGCTACAGTCCCGATTGCACCGGCCCTGGCTTTGTCCATGCACCAAACGGTAGTATATTGGCGCCATTCGCTGGTCTGGTTTTTCCAGACTACCGGGCTGCTTCTTCTCACAAAACACTGTTTATTAATCAGTCGCTACAGTGTTTCTCTCTTACAAAACCAGCCAATTTCAGCTAAGTTTCAGACCAGCGAACGGGGCCATTCTGAAAAGCCATGGCTGAAAGTATTGATCACTGATTTGTTATGAGAGAAAAACAATGTTTGTTCGTTAAAATAGTACGACTCATAAAACAAGCGACATGACCATTATGCTCAACTAGCTATAGTAGGAGATGTCGTCGTATATACGAGCCATTCCGATTGATAGGAGAAACTTAAACTTAGATGATGACTACAATACTTCAAAAAAAAAAAAACTATACTTATAGGCATAGGTATGACTGCCTTTTTTTCTTCTGAAACTGAAGTTGTCAGTTATTCGAAACCCTTGCATCGAACTATATATAGAATGGAAATATGTGTATTTATTTATGCGCGCTATCAAGAAAAATGATGGGTTGGTTAAGCACCGTTTTCATTTTTTTAATGTCACACAAAATATATATCTAGTTGATTAGAACGAGTAAACAACACGTTATGCTTAAAATTGAAAACAACGGATCGGATAGCATGACAACACGCTATATATAGCAGGTGCCGACATGCATATGGTACAAACGGAAAACGGACTTGCATGGTGTGGTGTTGGTGTGACTACGGAAGTGTACGGTTTAGGGGTTGTATTGCAGTTACCTTCGCACTAATTGGCTTTAGTTAGAATTGCTACCAAACCTGACAACACATCAGCAAATCATCATTATATGAAAAACAGAAGCAAATGAAAACTGCTATGGATCCCAACAAACACCAAGCTTTACTAGTCCTTCCCTCGTTGAAGCTTCAAAAGTGCTACTCAGTCCATTTCAAATTATAAATTGTTTTCACTTTTCTAAATACATAGTTTTTATTTTATATCTAGACATAGTTTTGTATCGAGATACATAACAAAAATAATATATTTAAAAAAAATAAAATAACTTATAATTTGAAATGGACGGAGTACATCCTCATTTCTCTCTTAAATTTTCTCATAAAATCTAAATAAAATTGTGCCTTTTTCTTTCGCATCAACACATCTAAATATCATAAGGTAAATGTACGGAGGATTAGACCACATTCTCTGCATAGATTCATGTGCAGGGCAGGGCTGGGCTGGGCACAAGCATCTTTTTATTATTTTTCAGCAAAGAAACGCCCTACAAAAATTAAATATTTTCTCTACCACCACTACTACTTTGTTTATTCCTCTCTACATCCACTACGAAAAGAGAAAAATAAAAAATCCTTTCCTCGTCTCCCCTTCCTCCTTTCTCTCCTCTTCCTCCTCCCCCGTTCCCTCCACGAAGCTGCCCTGCCCCCCGCAGGATCCGAATCCGAGCTCGCACGCAGCCACTACCTGCGGGCCCCACGCGCCCTGCTCCTTCCTGCCGCCAACCATTGCTCCGTTCTTGGTTTGATCCGTCGAATTCGGCCCCGCCGTGCGCGGCGTCGCGGGCGCGCACCCGAGGCTGCATTTCTTTTCCCGGCCAAGATTCGGTCCGGCGGGGCCGTTCTCCGCGCGATTTCGCGGGCCGTTCGGCCTTTCCTCCCCGGATTTGTTCCGGCTCCTGTCGTCGAGGATCGGCTGAGGCTGTAAAAGGCACCAAAATTCCAATCTTTTCCTGCTGCTGCCTCCTTCGCGACACCTTCTTCTTCCCCAAATTAGCTGGGAGTAGCGTGGATTCTGATTCTTAGGTTCTTGGCTTCCCTCCGTGAGCTTCCGCGGTTGGCGTGGTTATGCCAGCCCCTCGCGATTTGCATCTGTGATTCGTTTGAAAATCCGGGGAGTGTGGAGATTTGGGGGGTCTTCTCGCTCCTGTGCTCTATGAGGAGCAGCTTCCTGTCGGAGTCACCGTGCGACGAGCAGCACATCCATGGTTATAGCTTCAACCCGCAGTCATGGCTGCAGGTGGAGCGAGGGAAGCTGCCCAAGTCGTCCTACCCGGCTTCCTCCATGTGAGCCCTAGCCGCCATTCCAGCATTTTGCTTACTCCTTAGCTTAGTGAATAGTGTGATGGTTCTGATTTCTGAATTGCATCTGCTGGTTAACTAAAACTCTTTTGCTTTGTGCAGTGAGTCACTCATCAAGATTGCTGAGCCACCTGTAGTGCCGTTGTATAAGCCTTTGGATTATGTTGAGGTGCTGTCAAGGATCCACGAGGAGCTTGAACAATGTAGGCCGAGCGAGCGGCCAGGGCTGTATTTGGTCCAGTCCCAGGTGTTTCGGGGCCTTGGGGAGCCAAAATTGCGCCAGAGGAGCCTCCACTCTGCCTGGCGCTGCGCAAGCACTGTCCATGAGAAAGTCATATTTGGGGCCTGGCTGCGGTACGAGAAGCGGGGGGAGGAGATCATATCTGACGTCCTTGCATCATGTCGGAAATGCTGTCGAGAGTTTGGTCTACTTGATGTTGCTTTCGAGATGCCTGTGCGGAATTTTGAGGTAATTGGTTCATGGGAGACAGGCTCATCGTCTCAAGTTTCTTCCATGGTAGCCTTCCAAATACAGGATGGTAGGGTGACATGTGATAGGTGCAAGATTGCGTCTTTGTCAATACCATTTTGCTCCATGCTTAATGGGCCGTTCACTGAGTCACAGCTTGAGCTTGTTGATTTGTCAGAGAATGGTATTTCGTTGGAGGGCATGAGAGCTGTTTCTGAGTTTAGTTCTACATGTAGTTTAGGGGATCTGCCTGTGGAAATCTTATTGGAGATCCTGGTGTTTGCAAACACATTTTGTTGTGACAGTCTAAAAGATGCATGTGATAGGAAACTGGCTTCATTTGTTTCATCAAGGCAGGATGCCGTTGAGCTCATGACATTGGCATTTGAAGAAAATGCGCCAGTTCTTGCTGCTTCTTGCTTGCAAATGCTTTTACAGGAACTTCCCGATTGTCTAGCTGACGATCTAGTAATTAGCCTCTTCTTAGGTGCAACTGCACAGCAACAACTTATCATGGTTGGGCAGGCGTCCTTTTTGTTGTATTGCTTGCTTAGTGAAGTAGCAATGAACATTGATCCGAGGACAGACACAACTGTATTCTTGTCAGAGAAGCTTGTTCAGCTAGCAGTTACCCCTACTCAGAAGCAAATAGCTTTTCATCAACTTGGATGCATTAGACTTTTGAGAAAAGAATATAGTGAAGCTGAACATGGATTTGAGGTTGCCTTCTCCGCTGGTCATGTGTATTCGATTGCTGGTATTGCTAGAATCACTGGCATACAAGGCCAAAAGGCTTTGGCTTATGAGAAGCTCAGTTCAGTCATAACATCAAATTTGCCACTGGGGTGGATGCATCTGGAGAGGTCGTTGTATTCTGAAGGTGATAGAAAGCTGGCAGACCTTGACAAAGCAAGTGAGTTGGATCCTACTCTCACTTACCCTTACATGTATCGAGCTGCATCCTTGATGAGAAAGAAAGATGCTAAACTTGCCTTAGAGGAAATTAATCGACTCTTGGGTTTCAAGTTAGCATTGGAGTGCCTGGAGCTAAGGATCTGTCTATACTTGGCTCTTGAAGACTATAAGTCTGCCATCTGTGATATCCATGCGATTCTTACTCTTTCACCTGATTATCGGATGTTGGAAGGACGTGTAGCTGCTTCCAAAATAGGCACTCTTCTGGGTGCACATGTCGAGCAATGGAATACAGCTGAGTGTTGGCTACAACTTTATGAGCGCTGGTCATCAGTGGATGATATTGGTTCCCTTTCAGTGATCTATCGGATGCTTGAGTCAGATGCAGCAAAAGGTGTCCTGTACTTTAGGCAATCTTTGCTGCTCCTTAGGTAAATTCTACTAGCACATCTCTCAGATATTCTGTTGTGGCTGTTTTGGTTGCCAATTTAATGACAGGTGTTGCTTGATATTTGGGCTTTTTCCAGGTTGAACTGTCCTGAGGCAGCGATGCGCAGTTTGCAATTGGCAAGGCATCATGCAGCAACTGAGCATGAACGACTAGTCTATGAGGGGTGGCTTTTGTATGACACAGGGCACTGTGAGGAGGCCCTACAAAAAGCGGAAGAATCTATTTCTATTCAAAGATCATTTGAGGCGTTCTTTCTGAAAGCCTATGTTTTGGCTGACTCAGGAGTTGACCCTTCTTATTCCGCGACTGTTATCTCGCTTCTTGAAGATGCATTGAAATGCCCTTCTGACCGGCTTCGGAAGGGTCAGGTCCGTGCTGCAGTTTATCAATGCAAAAGTGATTCATGATATTATTTACTCTTGATAATTCATTGCATTTGAACTTTAGTTTACCTTCAATTAAACATGGTAAATTCAAGGGCAACTTGGTTCACCCAACGTTGTCGTGAATTCTTTAAGATTTTCTATGGTTTGCTAGACACTGAGTGATCCAAGCTCTCTCTGATTGCTGTCATGTAGCATAGCGCTTGCTGGTGTATTAGCTGCCATGAGAAATGAGAGTTGAGGGAGAAAAAATATTATAGTATCTGTGAACACTGTCACAATTCGCATGTTCCTTTTTGTTACTGAAGCCTGATCATTGCAATGTAGTGTATGCGTTTTAATGGAATTGAAAGAAGTTCAGGAATTTGAACAACATGAAAGAAATCCGTAATGCTGTAGAATGTTTAGGAGTACCAAGAACATCTGACATTTGTTCATGTGTGGATTGTGGTACAAGGGGTCATTAACACTTTCCGTGCATTGTTTTACCTGCAGGCCTTGAATAACCTTGGTGGTGTCTATGTTGATTGTGGCAAGTTAGACTCAGCAGCTGATTGCTATACAAGTGCATTGAAGATTCGACACACTAGAGCCCATCAAGGTCTTGCTCGTGTTCATTTTCTCAGGAACAACAGGGAAGTTGCATATGAAGAGATGACAAAGTTGATAGAAAAAGCTAAAAACAATGCTTCGGCTTATGAGAAACGTTCAGAATATTGCGAACGGGAACAAACTATGACAGATTTGCAAACCGTGACCCAATTGGATCCTTTACGTGTTTATCCATACAGATATCGAGCAGCAGGTTGGATCAAATTGAAACTTTTCTTCTGGTTTGCTGATAACTTACAATAAATTTTTATAATAATGCAAAAGTCTGCATTGTATTTTACGTCATCTTCAGTTCTGCATTGAGAACCAATAGATCATGCCTTAAGATGCTGCATTATGCAATATTAGTGTTTCTCTGTACATTTTTTTGGTAGCTGTCTTCCTTTTTGAATAACTTTTACCTGTTGCTACTGGCCCCATGTTTTACGGTTTAAAGTGTATTGATTGAAATGGAAATACTATGTTTCTTATCTAAAATGTCTGATACTGTAGCCATCGTTCAAAGATAGCTTTAATACTGAAACTTTGTTTTAAGCACAGTGCACTTAATTACTCATTTTTTACTCTGTTTGCCCTGGTGGTGAGTACCTTCTCTTTATTGTTCAACATGAAGTTCATTGGACTATCGCTGCAAACACTTCTCCTTTTTCCTGGACTGTATCACTTTGCAGAATTCCTCTTCTTAACATAAATTGGTCACAAGTTTTGAACCCTGCACCACTTTGACTAGTGCAGCAGCCGAGAATCAAGTAGATTATGCTAAACTTAGAGCCACCCTGTGCTAGGATAAAAATATGCACAGGCGTAACAACCTCATCTTTGTGAAAACTCTCATACCTGTGAAAGTACTCCTTATTCATGTCATGTACTCATGTCTTTGTGAAAGTGCTAAGATGAATAACGTGTTAGACAATGATACATCTTTTTCATGTCTTTCATGTATTGCTCTGCACAGCATATAAATCTGGTTAAAACATTGTTTTGGTTTTGATTTGCACAGTGCTAATGGATAGCCACAAGGAGAACGATGCAATAGCGGAGCTCAGCCGTGCGATATCCTTCAAAGCCGACCTGCACTTGCTGCATCTCCGGGCAGCTTTCCATGAGCACATCGGGGATGTACCGAGCGCTCTCCGTGATTGTAGAGCCGCCCTTTCCTTGGACCCGAATCACCAGGAAATGCTGGAGCTTCAGAAACGTGTGAACAGCCAAGAGCCCTGACACGTTGTGGTGCTATATTGTGTATTGTATACCACGATTCATGCCACTTTGGTGTGTCTCATGACTGCCTTGACCTCATCCATTTTTTCTTTTCGCTGTTAATCAATTAGTCACTGTAATATGATGTTTTCAGGAAGAAAGTAACAGAGAGAAGAAGAAAAAAAAAGAAGAGAGAACAAGTTCTATGAAAGCAGGCATTGATAAATCTTTTTAACTCGATGCCTGTGACCTCTGTAGAAGTAATGTGCTAATCACTGAACCGTATCCTGAAAAAGTGATATTCGTGCATAATGTAATTTTCAGTTCTGTTCTCTGTATCCAGTTTTTACTGAAATTAACCTTGAGATTATATCGTGCTACATCTTAGATCTACCTCTGCCTGTGATTTTACAGTGGCATTAAGTGTACATAACTTTGTGATTTATGGGGTGTGTCTTATCCAGGGAACCCTTGGAGTTGTAGCTGCATGATCACAGTTTCAACAACGTTTTCTTGTTTTATTTCGTTTGCCGATGATACAGTATTCATAATGAAACCTGTTCATTTGAGTTTGAATCTGTAACTTGTATTCAACTTTTCGATGCCTTGCAAACGGATACAGCTCCCATGAACACTTTCCCCGTGTACAATATATTTTGCAATTTGTGCTGAACCTATAGACCTGGTAGGTCGTTGTGTATGTTTGCTAAGCAGACAAAAAAACAACTTCCTGCACATGATGATGGCTGCGGCTGCTCTGAACACGCAGGAGCCTTTGCTAGGACTTTCACAACAGCCGTTTGGAAAGTGACCTGTCCTGATTTCAGGATAGGTTTTTGGAGACCGAGTGCATTGCTTGACCGGCAACAGGATCTTCTCATGAGTAAGCACTCAGTAAGTCAGTATCGTAAGTATACTATATACCAGCACATTTTTTTAATATAATCCTTGCTTAACTATCCCAGCACTTTTTTTTTTTTGTGAAAAAAACAATCCTTGCTTAACCATTCGATCTCTGGACATGACATTATATACCCAGCTACCTAATACAATCTGTAATCCATCAGATATAACCAACCTCACGACTTAATAATAATCTCCTAACAACTCAAACCACTTGGACTAAGACCATATGTTTGGATCCATTTAAATTGCCTACTAGCTAGCTTTCTCTTTTTTTCCTGTAAGATAAGATGATCAAAATGGCTGATACTTTAAAATTGCATAATAAATCCTAGAAAAACTAAAAAATGGTGAATAAATTTTGTTACTATGCATGTACAAGGGGTATATCACATGTTGCATACTTTATGTTTCCTGGGTAAATGCATTTAGCAAAACCATAGCCTATTTGTAGGGAGTTCTCGTGTTCACAGTAAATCATCATAGAAAAAACTACATGGAGTTAATCATGTCAATTCCACACTAGAGTAAAGGTTTCACACCTATAAAAGCTGAGTGCAGAAAACGAAGTGTTTCTATTGATTTATTTTTATAGAGAGTATAATTAATCAAAAGAATGATGAAACTGATATAGTAGTATTGTTAGTCAATTCGATTCAATGATTATACAGATTAGAAAAGCTTCGTTCTCTAGTCTTTTATGTATCTTTTATATTTTCTAGTTGATTCGTCTTTTAAATTGACATATTTTGTAATGTAATTGTCGATTGAAACATGTGTTATATATTGATGATTTCTCTATTGAAAGGTAACATCTTGATTCTTGTTTATTATTCTGCAACTTTTGTTCCTGATATGCATGTAGTCGTTATTTAGCTAGAATTTTATAGTTTAATTCCGCCCTACCTCAAATCTCGAGCTGGGTCCGCCCCTGCTAGTACTATCCTAAGATACATGATAATCTAAGAACATTCTGAGCAACTAGGCACGAATTAACTAGCTAGCTAGTTACAGTAGAAATGATTATTATTTGTCTGTCTGTGTAGTGTGTACATACACTGATCTGATCTCTCTCTCTCAGCACCACCACCACTACCGTCGTCAGTACGTCATCGTCGCTCTTCTGGTGCTACTACTTGCCCCACTGGCGGCCGACGACATCCTGGACAACCCTGCGGTGCCACGTCCTACTACACTGCCAACAACACTTATGAGGCGAACCTTGAGCTTCTCGCCGCGACCCTCACTATTTAGGAAGGCAGCCTCTTCTTTCGGGGCCCTCTTCGCCACCGTCAAGGACCCGGGAGCTAGTGGGCGGGAGGGGCCATATGCCCCCCCACCCCACACACAACAATTTTTGGAGAGTTTCAAAGATATGAATAATATGATTTTTGATTTTCTGGCACGTCCATGTTTGGACATGGAATAGTTAGGGTTCCATTGCCTTGTTGCACAAATGCTATACCAAATTATAGGTAGCTAGTTAATAGCTCATAGCTAATATTAGCTAGCTAACTATTATCTGCTCTGCTATTAGCTTTTGTTTAGCTAGTGAGATAATATTAGGTGGTTATTAGCTAACAATTAGTTGAACTTGTTAGTTGGTTAGTAGCTAACAATTTGGTGATCGATCAGCAGTAGCCCTGGCTGTTGTAGTAGAGCGCATGAGGATCAAATTGCAGCAGAGCCAGAGAAAACCGGCCTAACCTGTTTTCAAATCGGCCTAACCGGTTTCAAAATCGTACTAGCTGGTTTTGATAGACACATATAGGGGATTGAAAATGTAGGGTTTGGAGAATGCAAGGCCAGTTTTCCGAGAAAACCCATGATCAGTCAATTTTGGGTGCGAATAATAATTGACCTTGAAAGATGTTGGAAAATGGAAACGTTTGCGCTAAGAGTAATAAGAGATAAGAATACAGCTTCTGCACATTATGAGTATATATGTCAGCTCTGAACATGAGACTTGCATGCTAACGGAGTGGATTGACCGACAACTGGATGTCAGGATTAGGACTTTGGACAGCGAGTGCATTATTGACGCTGCAAATGATATGCCACCTGTTCGCTTGGCTGATAAGCCATGGCTGAAAGTATTGTTGACTGATTTGTTGTGAGAGAAAAATATTATTCATTGGCTGAAAAAGTACGGCTTATAAGCCAAGCGAAGAGGGCAATGATGTCGACAGCGTGCTGAGCACGCAGTTGTGCAGTGCTCTGTCTAGCTGGTGAGCGGTGACAGTGTTATCCTTCTTTTTCTTTTCTTTTTACAAGGAGCTGGTGAGCGGTGACAGTGTTAACAATAGCTTCTTTTCAGCTTCTTCCCCGAGTAGGTTTGCAGCAGCTTTGGTGGCTGGTTTCAGTTATTTCTTCAATGGCGAGTCGCCTAATAACCAACCCCGGGCAGCTATCAGCTAAACCTGTAGATCGAATGTACGTTTTGCTGAAATTTAGTTTATACCGACTGAGAGGAAAAACTGTTTGTTCGCTGAAAAGTACTGCCGAAGTAGTGCCGCACAACAGGACGCTCTTTTACAAGACTTCTGTTCAATGATCAGGCCTGCCGAGTTGATTTTCTTTTAAAAAATAAACTGAACAAGGATTATTGCTCTTGTACTGGCTGTACTGGGAAACACACTTTAGAGGTTATTCGAAGTTCAAGCTCAAACGATAGATCATGTTTCCTCGGTTCTAAATTAAAAGACGTTTGATTTTTTTGATCTTAAGTTTGACCGCTCGTCTTATTTAAAAAATTTGTGTAAACATAGTTAAATTTTAGTCATTCTAGAAGAACTTTTATTAATAAAACAAGCCACGACAAAAAAAGTGATATTTTGCATAAAATTTTGAATAAGACGAATGGTCAAACTTGATGTAAAAAAAGTCAAACGTCTTATAACTTAGGATGGAGGAAGTATATATTTGCCAAAAAAGAAAAGAAAAGAAAAAGCTAGATCATAGCAAAATAAGCCGCAGTCGGCTGCTGCTTCTTTGGCTCCTCTCACAAAATACTGTTTAAGTAGCCGGCTACGGCTTATTTTAAGTGCAGCCGAACATCCTTGAAACGGTACGATAGCTAGGGCCGTCTTAGGGGTGGGCAACAAGCGCGGCCGATGACCCATTGCCACAAGGGGGCCCTTTGAAATATGCATGTATAGAGTACTTAGTATGTGTATTTGGTTCATTGGAATGAAATTTAAAGGCTTGTATACGCGAATGGATCATAGATCAGTTGGTTGGGTTTCTTGTAGTGGAACCTGTCCACCAGGGTTCTAAGTCCTCGACTTGACACGAGTATTCCCATGTTCTTGATTTATTCTAGGATTTAATGACGCTATGTTTTTAGTGGTAGGTAACGTCTACGTTGACAGCGAGGCGCCTATGTTGACTTCTAAATCTCGTGATTTGTCGGCTCAGTTCTTTGGAGGTATTCATAGGAGTAGGGTTTACATACGTGTGTTCATAGGGTAAGTGTGCGTGTGTTGTGAACGTCATCTCTTTAATTTTAAAAAGAAGGCTCGTACACTTTGGCAAGTCTTAGCTTACTGCCGCTTCCTATTCTAGATGAAGCCGTGACAAAGAATTTCTAAAAAATTAGTTTGCTAGACCCTAACTACTTTCTTGTCTAAGAGCCCACAAAATTATTGAGACGGCCCTGATGATAACAAATGTACTCCAATCGTTTATAGGGTACATAGGGACATTACATGTTTCCTAGGGTCAGTGCATGCATGTTTATGTTCAAATGTCCTCAGGTATCAAATTTTAAGGGAAGGTTTATTATGTTAAGCAATTGTACATCCAAATATACAATCATCCTATTGATTTATGCTGAAATTTAGCTTATGCTGATGCTCATACTGATTTGTTATGAGAGAAAAATATTTTTCGCTGGCTGAAAAATAATTCAAAGGAACAGGGCTAATATTGCTTTACTCTAGAGGCACATTATAAAGTTGATGATCAAAGGCTTGACTTTTTGAAGACTGGACCTAGACGGCGCAGTAACACACCCCTCGTGCGTACGTAAGCAGCTTCCCAACCCCAACGGCACGGGCGCGCCGACACCTTTCCTCGTCGGCCCATCTGCGGCCCAGGCCCACTTCAACCGAGCCACGTGCCCGGCCCTCCCTCGCTCCACCGCCCAGCGCCGCCAGCGAGGCCGCAACCGCGACCCTCTCCTCCTCCGTCTCTGTCCCACCGCTTCCCCCCACCCGCTCCACTTCCGGTCCCCGACCCCCGTCGCTTCAACGGCCCCATCCCCTCGTCCCCTCGCCTTCCAGAACCTTCCTTTCCCGAAATAGCCAAATCCATACCCTACCCCCACCCACCATCCCAGAGCCACAGTTACTACCGGGCTACCTACCCTCTTCCCGCGCTCGTGACCGCTCGCCACCCCCGCCGCGGCTCCGGGCGACAGGAAAGCTCCCGTCCTGGTGAGGTCCCAAAAGCTCCCGCCTTTTCCGCTCAAATCTCTCCTCCGGGTTTCTGGTTCCGCCGGCGGAAGCCCAACTTCTTGCTGTGTTCGTCGTTTCAGGCACCCGGCGGGTGGCTTTGATTTCCTCTCCCCCCCCCCACCCACACACACACACACACACACACACACACACACACACACACACACACCCACACACACACACACAGAGAGAGAGAGAGTTTGTCGGCTGCTTTCTACCTGTACTTGCAGAGCTGCAGGTGGATGGTGAGGTGTTCTTGCCAGGATAGCACCTTATCCTGTTCCCCGTCCCCGTGCTAGATGCGCGCCCGTGTGTGTGTATGTCTTAATGTCTATGCGTGTCCTGTACTACTGTGTATCCAGGTGCTAGGGGCAGCTCCTTGTCATTGCTCTTGGTTTACAAGGGAGTTTTGCTGACATTGTCCAACACACCATTCCATTCCGGCATCAGAGTAGAGATCCTAGCATTGTTTCTCGGTTAGGAGGGTAGAATCTGGCTAGCTATGGACCCAATGGTCAACCCGGTGAAGGAGGAGAGCCATGGGGAGGGAGGAGATTTGCTGGCAGGTGCGGAGGAGGCTGGGGACGGGCCGTCCACTGCGGTCGCCGCGGCGCCGAGGCCGATGGAGAGTCTGCATGACCCTGGGCCGCCGCCGTTCCTCACCAAGACGTATGACATGGTTGATGACCCGGCCACCGACCCGATCGTGTCGTGGAGCGCCACCAACAACAGCTTCGTGGTGTGGGATCCGCACGCCTTCGCCACCGTGCTGCTGCCCAGGCACTTCAAGCACAACAACTTCTCCAGCTTCGTCCGGCAGCTCAACACCTATGTAAGCGCTTGTTTCCCCCATTACAATTCAACCTTGTGAACAGCGTCGAATGTTCAGCTCCCAGATGCAATGCTGTTGACTGTTTTTTCAAGTAGTTGGTGTAATCCTTGAAATTGGCTATTTATGTTTTGTGGTCAGCAATGAAACAACAAAGTGACATTATGTAGGCATTGAAGCTCCCAGATGCAACACTGTTGACTACTCTGATTTGAGTTCTGGGAATCTCATCTCTTGTTTTTGGTGATGAGAATGTTTGTACTTCAGAACAACATATAGGTAGTTAATTAAACAAGCAAGTTTAACTTACAGCGTATCCAGGTATGAATGTATGATGTGAGTTAATACTACTGTTGCATAATACTCAGTCTCTGTGTAAAAAATTGCATAGAAACCCCAGGCAAGTTGAATTTAGTTATTATGAGGAACGTTCGCTACATCTGATCATGTTGTGGAAGGAAATGAAGAAGATAATCTTGTTGGCATTTCGAAAAATATTACTGCTGTGTTTTTAGAAAACATTCATCTATAAAGGATAATATGTTTTTGAATTATTATTTTCCTTAAGCTATTCAACAGCATTACAGCAACATCGCCCTTCATGTGCTGTACTTCCATGTTTTGATGCCAGGATTCCTTTTCCTGAATTAATAGCAGATGGAATACTTCTGTGTGCGCACTCTTTGGAGCTATTTGTAATAATGTGCATGATTGAATAGTAACGCCTTAGGTCACCTGTCACTGTCAGCTGCTAAACTTCATGCTGTCCTTGCACTGTGCATTATTCCTCTGATGGATTCTTCTCTCAATGAAGTCTATATTTGTGAAGTGAAACAATATTTTCATAATAATGACCTTAACTTTTTTTATGCTTTATCATTTTCTTATTTGCTTTTGAATGAGGCAGTAAATGGCAGGTCCTCGAAACAGTAGAAAAGGATGAGTATTGATTTATCGAAGCAGAAATTAACAAATTAAATGAAGAATTAATTGAAAACAATGCAAACTGAAACTGTGCAAAGTAAACTCGAACATATCCTAAAATGGTAATGTAGGACATCTTTTGTTTGATTACACTTTAGCTCTTATTGCAGATCTGATGAAAAATTAACCGTACTTTTTATACTCCAAATGCACCAGTCATATTCTTCTTGCCTTGTGGTATTTTGAAGCTAACCATTGCCTGATTTGTTGTTTGCTGGCCTATCCAGGGTTTCAGGAAGGTGGATCCTGATCGGTGGGAATTTGCAAATGAGGGTTTCTTACGGGGACAGAGACACCTCCTGAAGAACATCAGGCGTCGAAAACCTCCTGCTCAGAATGCCACAAACCAGCAGTCCCTTGGGCCATACCTTGAGGTGGGGCACTTTGGATTTGATGCAGAGATTGACAGGCTGAAGAGAGACAAGCAGCTATTGATGGCAGAAGTGGTGAAGCTAAGGCAGGAGCAGCAGAACACAAAGGCAAATCTCAAAGCCATGGAGGATAGGCTACAAGGGACTGAACAGAAGCAGCAGCAGATGATGGCATTCTTGGCACGTGTCATGCGGAATCCTGAATTCTTAAAGCACCTGATTTCCCAGAATGAGATGAGAAAGGAGCTCCAAGATGCTATTTCAAAGAAAAGAAGACGCCGCATTGATCAAGGACCTGAAGTTGATGACTTGGGGGCTGGTAGCAGCCTAGAGCAAGGTTCACCAGTCCTATTTAATCCCCAGGATTCGGTTGAATTCCTTGTTGACAGGATCCCAACTGATCTTGAGAGTCCAGCTTTCGATGGCCAAGGTCTGATCGAGCCACAGGACGTTGATATTGGCAGTACCTCTGAGCAGCAGCAAGACATGCCCCAGGAGGATTTGAATGACAACTTCTGGGAGCAACTGCTAAACGAAGGACTTGGTGAGGAGAACGATAGCCCTGTTATTGAGGATGATATGAATGTGCTGTCTGAGAAGATGGGCTTTCTCAACTCAGATGGCCCAACATCCAGCTAATAGTTTTGGTACCTTTCTGTCCTTTTCATCGTACCACAATCTGCAACTCCTGAGCTGTGTCTACTGTGTGAGCAAGACTAGGCAATTGTTCTGTTGGTTGGTTTCCATCGCCTTCTGAATTCCTTGCTAAGGGCCTTTGCTTCCATGAGAATTGGCCGGCATTCGCCATGACGTCCAGGGAAAACTGCTAGGTGCATCTGATATGATCTGACTGTAGTGATTGCTGCTTGCCACCGGAGTAGCTGTTTTAGGCAACACCAGCGATTTGTTGGTTGTTTAGGAGCCTGCCCGTCAGGAATTCAGTATGTAGTTATGTACAGTGACAGCGACTCAGCCAGTAGTGCTGATGGTTTATACATGTTTCTGTCAGTAGTGATGTGCTAATTCTGTGTTTGTGTAATTTCGTACGGTGGCAACTTTGTTGTGTTGAGGTTCTGAAGTACTACTGGATTTCGGTTCGAAGATCTGGGAGACAATTTTGATTCACCTGTATAAAGACGGATGGAAAAATTCAAGAAATGCCTCTCTCCCAATGCTGCTTTATTTGGTGCGCGAAATTTGGAAGACAATTCGTGATTGTAGTACGTGTTGGGAATCGTGATTATGGAAGAAATGAGACTAAATGTTTTTCTGGGAAAACTTTGTTGTAGCCACAAACACAACCGAGCCAGGGGAGCCACTTGATACTTCTCTTTTTCATTGTTAGCTAAATCATAGCTCTCCGGCAAGCCTCAGGGAAAAAAAATCTTTGGTAAATAGAAAAACAAAAATATAGCAGCTCTGTAGACACCGTTTTTAACAAGTATGGTAAAACTACTTTTATAAACAGTACAGTACAACAGAGTCAAACAGAAACAGAACTAACACTACTACGGTTGCAGAACAGAGCAAGACCGACTATCTGAACACCAAGAACTAAGCACTTCTGTTCCTCTGCTTGAAGCAAATTCTTGAGAGCTCACTCAAGCCCCCAACCTCCACTTGCGTTTCCACCCCCATGGAGGCATTGTTCTGAAGCAATAAATCAGTCCTTTGTCCTTTGTTCTAGCAGCAGCAGCAGGTGTGGTGTGTGTGTGTGTGTGTGTGTGGGGGGGCACGCTGCCAAGGGACGAGGAGCCATCACATATTGTACATGCATCAGTATTAGGGATACCTGAAAGAAGGAAGCTGATGGCTGCGAACACTAGCTTGTCCGGATAGTCAATAGCGTATTTTGGTCTCGCCCAACCCCGAAGGTATGGGCTCCGTCTCGTCCGACCTCGAGGGCGCAGGCTCCGTGTCGCCTGACCCGAGGGCGCAGGCTCCGTCACACCTGACCCCGAGGGCGCGGGCTCCGTCTCACCCGATCCTGAGGGCGCGTGCTCCGTCTCACCCGATCCCTGAGGGCGACCCCTCGGGCGCGGGCTCCGTCACGTCTGACCTCGAGGGCGCGGGCTTCATCTCGTCCGACCCTGAGGGCGCGGGCTCCGTCTCGCCTGACTCCGAGGGTACGGGCTCCGTCTCGCCCGATCCCTCGGGCGTGGACTTCGCCTCGCCAGACCCCTCGAAGGGGGATTCGCCTCGGCCGACGGGGGTCCGTACCGCCCCCAACCACTACGGGTCTAAGAGTGCGAACCCAGGGTCAAACTTCTGATACTAGAAAGGGAGTAGGCGCATCTTGACGTTACCCGCGGCCACGACGGGCCATACCTGAGGACTCACGTCGCCAACAGTGTCGGGCGTGCCGGCGCTATGCTACCTAATCCCCATACGACTTTCGACGGGGGTATCTGCTAACCATGCCGCCCGCCAGGACAGAATGGAGCTCCACGACCGGCTGACGACGCCCGCGTATAGCGCCAGTGATGAATAGGGTCGCGACGTGGAGCCGTTCCCGTCATCATCTACAGGACTAGCGGGACCCGCATAAGGGAGATGAAGGACGCCGCGATCCCGGAGGCCTTCTTGCTCCTCGCTTCTCTCTCTCTCTCTCGCGTGTAACCTGCGCCTTCACCTTCATCTATAAAAGGGAAGCAGGATGCCCCACGAAAGGAAGGGCGGAATGAGCTCAACGAGACTCAACTCCGTTCGACCCTTTCACAAGAGACTTGTGACCTGCTCCCTCTCTCGCCCGTTTGTAACCCCTACTACAAACTAGTGCCGGTAACACGAGCAGCAATAGACTGGACGTAGGGACATTCCGCCCGAACCTTTATAAATTCTTGTGTCCTCCGAGCACACTATCCGGGCCAGATGCGCAAATCACAAATTTACTAATCGGTGACTCGAAACACCGACAGTTGGCGCGCCAGGTAGGGGCCTTTTGCGTGTCTCGTCGTCCACAATAGGCCACGGATGGCTAGCCACGGCGTCAGCTGGGTCCCGGGCGCGCATGTGCGCTTCGGGAGCCTGGATTTCTTCGTCACCACGGAGGGAGAGTTGGCGCGGGCTCCCGCCCCTGTCGAACTTCTTCGCTCCACCGGCCTCGACGCAACCGTCGAGGCCCTCGAAGAGTTGCAGCTGGATGCCCCGGAGGCCCGTGCCCCCGAGAGCGACCAGGTCCTCGGCTTCGATTATGGGAGGCTAGGAGCGCCAGCTCGACGCCTTCCTAGGATCCCGACCGTCCCGGTAGGATCTGTGCTTCCTCACCTTCTTGTTCGCTAACGTCATGACGTAGCTTGCCGGAGGGGAACCGCTCTCCCCAGAATACCTCACCCGAGTGCCTCGACAGTGTTCCCGTTCGGTCTGCACAACGCCACAAGGACCATTGGTCACCTCGTGGCACAGCGCATGCACCCGTCCCCCACGGATAACGAATTTGTGGGTATGATGGACTACGTCGTGGAATCCTTTCACGACCTTCTCGTGGGAGATTCAGAGACGATCTCCGACTCTGACTCCGGCAGGGGAAGCCATCACCCCTCACGAGAATGCTTCATGGTAGGCACCCCCGAGGGAAGCGTAGAAAGCGTCCACGAGGGAGGGGCTACTCCTACGGATGACCCCGACGAAAAGGTCGTGGGAGATGCAGGGGGCCCGCCTCGCCCGCAGGTGGAGCACCTGAGGGCACGACACAAGGAGATCAAGGATGCATGACTCCAGCTGGAGCAGGAGCATTTGAAGCTCGAGCGCGAGATCGAACGCCCCGGAGACGGTGGCCGTGCACGCGACATCGCCCGTGACGTAAACCAAAGGATCATCGAGGACTACGGAGGCCTCCCCACACCGCCTGGGGAAGCCAGAACGTAGCTGTCGTGGTGGCCTTGCTCCGAGGGCTCCCGGAGCCCGTGACACCTAAAGACCAATGGGCCTATCGTGAGATCTGCACGCCGCTCGAGCGTGCGGCGGTGCAGCAGGCAAAAAGCTCGCTGTCTCGGCGATGCGAGCTCGATGCCAGTCAGCGCATATCTTCTGGACGACATGGCCAGGACGTATCTATCCACCAAGCGCCGCGCAACGGTGAGGGGCTTGCCATGGTCCTGGTGCATGAGCGTCTTGGCCCCAATTGTGACGTAGGTAACACCCTTGGACGCCCGTAGGCGCGGACGGGGGGACAAGAGAGAGGATGCTGGCCATGGCTACCACCCTCGGTGTGGCGGATGCTACGACAGCAGTGAGGACTGGAGCCCGAGCCCTGATCTGCCGGGGCCCCAGGCTTTCGGCCGGCACATCCTCAACGCGGCTTTCCCGCCGCGGTATCGACCACCAATCAATATCCTGAAATACTTTAGGGAAACAAACCCCCGCCTATGGCTCGAGGATTATCGGCTTGCTTTTCAAGCCGGCGTGCGGATAATGATTACTTCATTATCTGTAAGCTCCCCTTTTTCCTGGCCGATTCGGCACAAACATGGCTGGAGCACCTTCCGATCAACCGGATTCAAAGCTTGGCGGACCTGAAGGAGATCTTTGTGAGAAATTTCTAGGGCACCTACACGTGCCTTGGGAACCCCTAGGATCTAAAGAATTGCCGACAGAATTCTAGGGAAACTCTCTATGAGTACATTCGATGCTTCTCCAGGCAATGCAATGAGTTGCTCGACGTTGCCGACGCCGATGTCATCAGAGCCTTCCTATTTGGGACCACCTGCGAGTCCCTGGTCCACAAGTTAGGACATAAGGGCCCTTGGACCACCAAGGAGCTCCTCGACATCGCGACCAGCCATGCCTCAGGGGAGGAGGTGGTCGGAGTGATTTTTGACCGCCCCAAGGGCAAAGCGAAGCGGGATGAGGATGCCGACATGGGCACCTCCAATCGCCTGAACAAGAAGAAGAACAAGCAACGACACGGGGGCTCACTCGTGGCCGCTGCCGAGTGGAAAGGCGGCCGGGCCCTCGCCAAGGGTGCTCCCAACCACTTGAGAAGCTACTCAAGGGGCCGTGCCGAATCCGCCTTCCCTGTCAAGCACCTGTACAAGGACTGCGCCCTCATGAAGCGTTTCATGTCTGGTGGCTCTAAAAAGGGGGACTAGAGGAAGAAGCCTGAGTCAGCAACGGACGACACCGAGGGGAAGGATGGCGGCTTTCCGATGCTAGATAGTTGCCTCATGATCTTCGGTGGGGCGGTGGCTTACGATTCCAAGCACCGCCGAAAGCTCGCGCTCCGTGATGTCTACGTGGCCAAGCCAGCCACGCCATCTTTCCTCCGGTGGTCGGAGTCCGCCATCACCTTTAACCGATCCGACCACCCAGAGAGTGTCCCGCAGCCGAGAAGGTACCCGCTCGTGGTCGACCTGATCGTCGGCATGAAGCGGCTCACCAAGGTGCTGATGGATGGACGCATCGGCCTCTACATCATGTACGACAAGACGCTTGACGCCATAGGCATCAACCGGTCACGTGTCCGGCCGACCGGGGCACCTTTCCACGGCATCGTGCCAGGGAAACAAGCCATACCGCTCAGGCAGATTGACCTGCCCATCACCTTTGGGGATCCGACCAACTATAGGATGGAGACCCTCACCTTTGAGGTGGTCGGGTTCCACAGAACATACCACGCCATCATGGGACGATCATGCTACGTGAAATTCATGGCCGTCCCCAACTACACTTATCTGAAGCTCAAGATGCCAGGCCCGCGTGGGGTCATCACCGGACGCACCTCCTTCCAGCGCGCTTACGAGTGCGAAGTTGAGTGCTATGAGCACGCCTCAGCGATTATCCCTCCGAGGAGCTCACAGTCATCAAGGTGGGGACCGTCGAGGAAGCACCTGACTCCAAGCGGTCGGCCAGATCTGTTGAGTCCGCGGAGGGCGTCAAGGAGGTCCTCATAGACCCCAGTAGCTCTGAGGACAAAGTGGTGTGCATCGGCACCACGCTTTCCTCCAAATAGGAAAGAGTGCTCGTCGACTTCCTCCGCGCCAATAGAGATATCTTCATGTGGAAACCCTCAGACATGCCAGGCATTCTGAGGGAAGTTACCGAGCATGCCTTGAAGATCAGGCTAGGCTCCAAGCCAGTAAAGCAGCGTCTGCGTTGCTTCGATGAGGAGAAGTGCAGGGCCATCGGCAAGGAGATCGTGAAGCTTTTGGCATCTAGATTCGTCATGGAAGTGTATCATCTCGAATGGTTAGCCAATCCCATCCTTGTACGAAAAAAGAATGGGAAATGGAGAATGTGTATCGATTACACGAGTCTCAACAAGGCATTTCCAAAGGATCCATTTCCTTTGCCACGTATAGATCAAGTTGTCGACTCGACCTCGGGGTGCGAAACCCTCTACTTCCTTGATGCATACTCTGGGTACCATCAGATCATGATGAAAGAATTCGACCAGCTTGCGACTCCTTTCATCACCCTATTTGGATCGTTCTGCTATGTCACGATGCCGTTTGGTCTAAAAACACAGGGGCTACATACCGGCACTGTATGCTCAAGTGTTTCGGGGACCTCATTAGACAAACCATTGAGGCTTACGTAGATGACATCGTGGTCAAGTCCAAACAGGCTGACCAGCTTGTAGCAGACCTAGAGCAAACCTTCGTGAAACTCTGGGCAAATGACATCAAACTCAACCCTAAGAAATGCGTTTTTGGGGTCCCGAGGGGTATGCTGCTTGGGTTCATCGTCTCTGAGCACGGCCTCGAAGGCAACCCGAAGAAGATCTTGGCCATCACGAGGATGGGCCCGATTCAAAATCTAAAGGGAGTACAATGAGTTACGGGGTGCCTCTTCGCGCTTAGGCATTTTATCTCACACCTCGGTGAACGAGGCCTCCCCCTATACCGGCTTTTGAAGAAAACCGACTGATTTGCGTGGATGCCCGAGGCTCAGGAGGCACTTGACAAGGTCAAGGAAATCCTAATGCAAGCCCCAATTCTGGTCCCACCGACCCATGGGGAACCACTCCTACTTTACATTGCGGCCACCACGCAAGTGGTCAGCGCCGCCCTGGTGGTAGAACGGGAAGAAGAGGGACACGCCCTCAAGGTGCAGTGTCCCGTATACTTCGTTAGCGAAGTCTTGTCCGATTCCAAGACTCGCTACCCCCAAATCGAGAAGCTCTTGTACGCCGTTTTGATCACCAGGAGGAAGTTGTGTCACTACTTCGAGTCGCACCCGGTGACGGTCGTGACATCCTTCCCTCTCGGCAAAGTCATCCGAAACTAGGACGCTACAGGAAGAATTGCGTAGTGGGCACTCGAGCTGATGGGCTAGGGCATTTCGTATGCCCCTCGGATTGCCATCAAGTCCCAAGTGCTAGCCGATTTCGTTGCAGAATGGACCGAGATCCAGATGCCGCCAGCAGCCGTCGACCAAGTGTACTTCGATGGATCGCTAACGAAGAAAGGCGTTGGCATGGGACCGGTCTTTGTTTCGCCCCTCGGGGTGTGCATGAGGTACATGGTTCGCATCTTCTTCCCCACCTCCAACAATGTGGCCGAATATGAGGCGCTCATCAACGGCCTATGCATCGCCGTTGAGTTGGGCATCCGATGGCTTGACGTCCGAGGTGACTCACAGCTAGTCATCGATCAAGTCATGAAGGAGTCAAGCTGCCACAGCACCAAGGTGGTTGCGTACTGTCAAGATGTCCGCCAACTGGAGGACAGGTTCGATGGCCTTAAACTCAACCACATCCCGAGGTGGCTCAACGAGGCGGCCAATACGCTAGCGAAAATGGTGTCTGGCTAAGAGCCGATGCCAATGGGCGTCTTCACCAATGATAAGTACAAGCCCTTGGTCCACTACGAGGAGCAGGAATAGACCAGTGATGGCCCACCTGCCCTGGGCTCTGGGGTTGACCGACCGTCGGCTCCTTCCGACCCTAAAGTCTTGGAGGTTGACAAAGATCCAGTGGTAGAGCTTGACCCTCTAGCTGACTAGAGGACACCTTACCTCGATTATCTCCTCCACGAGGTGCTCCCGACGGACAAAATGGAGGCCCAACGGCTCGCACACCGCGCCTAGTCCTTCGTCATTATTGAGGGGGAGCTCTACAAGTGAAGCCACACCAAGATCCTACAACGTTGCATCCCCATCAAACAAGGGAGGCTACTGCTGAAGGACATCCATGGTGGGGTCTATGGACATCATGCTGCACCCAGAACCTTGGTCGGAAACGTGTCCTGATAGGGCTTCTACTAGCCAACCGTGGTGGCTGACGTCAAGCAAATTATGCGCACCTACGAAGAGTGTTAGTACTACGCTCATCAAACCCACCTGCTGGCCCAAGCGCTGTAGACAATCCCTATCACAAGGCCGTTCGTGGTCTGGGGGCTTGATCTGGTCCGACCCCTCAAAAGAGTGCCCGGAGGCTACACGCCCTTGCTTGTCACCATGGACAAGTTCACAAAGTGGATAGAGGCTCGGTCGATCTCTGTGATCAAATCCAAGCAAGCCATGCAATTTTTCCTTGACATCATCCACCACTTTGGAGTCCCGAACTCCATCATCACAGACAACGACACACAGTTCATCGGGAAAAAATTCCTCCGATTCTGTGATGACTACCACATCCGCGTTGATTGGGCCGCTGTGGTGCACCACCACATGAATGGGCAGGTTCAGCGCACGAATGGCATGGTCTTGCAAGGCCTTAAGCCTAGGATCTTCAACCGACTAAACAAATTTGGTAGGCGATGGGTCGTGGAGCTTCCCACGGTACTCTGGAGCTTGAGGATGACCCCTAGCCGGGCAATCGACTACACACCTTTCTTCATGGTCTATGGTTCCAAGGCGGTCCTCCCAACTGACCTCGACTACGGAGCACCGAGGGTTAGGGCGTACGACGAGCAGGGAGCCGAGGCGTCCCTCGAGGACGCCATGTATCAGCTCGATGAAGCGTGCGATGTTGCCCTCCTCTGCTCGGCCAAGTACCAGCAAGCATTGCATCGGTACCACGGCCATCGGGTGTAGGGTAAGGCCTTCAATGTCGAGGACTTGGTGCTTCGCCTCGTCCATAGCAACAAGAACCGTCACAAGCTCTATCCGCCGTGGGTGGGACCGTACATCGTCGCGGAGGTGCTCTAACTAGGCACCTACAAGCTCAAGACCATCGATGACAAAGTCTTCATCAACACCTGGAACATTGAACAACTACATCGCTTTTACCCCTAGCCTATGCATATACTCACGGAAATTAAGAATGATGTTTCTGAAATGCGAAAACATTTTTTCTTATCGGTTTCGCTATTTGTCTCCTTGATCTTCGGTGACACCCGACCCCAGCAACGGCGAGGGGTTGGGCCTCACTCGGGGGCTGATAGGAGTATATCTACCCAAAAACATTCTCTACGCCCGATCATCTCTTACGTTAAGATCTAGAAGCAAGGGTTGCATAAACAAACGCTGAGTAAAACTGGTTGGACCGCAAGAAACCTACGCCCCAGCGGCTATGACTTTTTTGCTCACCAGCATGATCAGAGTTTTTTCGCCCACACCCAAAGCTTTACAGCCTTAACTACGGAAAGAGTCAGAACGCATTAACCTTTTTTTTACATAAAAAAGGGAGAAGAACCTAAAGTCTGTTCGGCCATAACAAAAGTTAAAAACTTGTCTACTTGTTACAAGTTTGCCGCCTGGTCTATCAAACTAACTAACCCCTCGGGGGGATGACCTCATCCTCGATCTTGACAGATAGGTCATGTGCCAAGGGGCCACCGACTCCTCGATCTCCTCTAGCTTGGCCTCGGAGTAACCGGGTGTGAAGCCCTGACTCATCGTCGCCAGATCGATATTCTCGTAGTGAGAATGAGCGATCGCAAATGACCGATGAACGCCAAAGCGAAGCGCATCCCTCGCGATCTCGTGTGCCCGATCCATAATCTAGATGGCGAGCGAGCTCGTCTCCTGCTCTAGGGCTAGCTCGAGGTCATCGCAGACCAGCTAAATGGCAACACGCAGGGTATCATGCTCATCACTCTCCTTCAAAAGGCCTTCACCTCGCCAAGCTCCTTCTCCTGGCCATGGCTCTTCGTCACCTCTGCCCCAAGCTTGTCATCAAGACCTGTCAAAGTCACATATTGACCATGTGAAAAGGCCTACTATGGATTCCAAGGAGAAAGACAATAAGGGAAAGCAGAGGCTCACCATCCACGTCCGCTCGAAGCTTGCACACCTAATCGTGCTGCCGGGTCACCTCGGTCTCCAGGCACCGGACCTCTTCCTGGCGCTGACCGACCTCTGTGGTGAGCCTGGCGGACACGCCCTTGGCCACAACCTTTAGGTCCCTCTCCCCATCAAGCTCACCCTCAAGGAGGTCGATCCGCTGCTAGGCATCAGCGCGCTCTTGGCGAGCCAAGTCATACTTCGTGGGGAGCCCCTCTATGGCTCAAAGCAAATCGTCCCGCTCCTTCTGTAGCCGCTCGGCTTCCGCGGTGTCCGTGCGCGCCCTCTCGATCAGGGCCATGAGCTTCCCCCTAACCTCGTGGGCATCATTGCGATCATCCTTCTCCCTCACTCGGAGGTCGGCCAGCTCTCGGGTGGTGGGGGCAAGCTCAGCCACCTCCTGACGGGCGGTAGTGAGCTATGCGGCCAACCCCTCACTCCGCTGCGTCTCTTCGGCGAGGCGGTCCCAAATGTCCTTCTCGTGATGAAGGAATTAGGACTTCTCCCGGCTGTGGACCATAAGGGACTGTGGAGAGGACAAGACTTAGAGGAGCGGAAGGGAAAATGAGAATCGGAAACATCGTCACATCATACCTGGCCAACCGGGGTGACGACGTCGTGCAACGAGCTCAATGTGGTGGTCAGGGCGCGAACTATGGTCCCAACCTCCATGTGGACGTTCCCCCATTCCCTCTCCTCCGCGGCATCATCAAGGGAAAAAAGCGTCGCCCTCGGGTCCCACCGGTCTACCCACCGAATCTAGGATCCTTCCCACGCGTGCGGGTCGCTGCCCACCCGCACCAGAGATAGGGATGGCTCTGCGCCGATCCCAAGTGGCGCCAACCCCTCTTGCGGCAATGACTCCTCTGGAGTGGCCCCGTCAGCGATAGAGGGGGCAGATGATGTGGACATGGAGGCCTGCCCCATCGCCACATCCACTAAGGATGCCTCGAGTGCGCCCTCTTCTGTTCGCCCCACCGCAGACGCGGCCACCTGCATGGATGATGGCTCTGATTGCACCGTCTCCGCCTGTGATGTCGCGACCGCGCCATGTCCGCCATGAACGCCTCGGGTGCATCATCCTCCATCTGCCCTACCATAGAGGCGGCCACCTACACGGATGACGGCTCTAGCTACGCAGTTTCCGCCTGTGACGTCGTGGCCACCTGCGCGGATGATGGCTCCGACTATGCCATTTCCACCTGTGACATCGCTGCCACACCCAGCCACGCCACATTCGCCATGGGTGCCCCGGACGCGCCCTCCTCCATCTGCTCCCCTACGGACACAGCCACCGGCTGTGCCCCCCCAGTCGACACCGTGGCCGCCCCGGCGCCACTCTCGCTTGCCTCCGGCGTAACGCCAGCCGGCTCCTGGCACGTTTGCCGGAGGGCGAGGCTCTTCTTCGGCATAAGCCTTAGGAGAGTCCCATGTCCTCCAACGCTGCGAAGGACATGACGGTCAGTCTATGGCAAAATTTCGTTAGAACGAAAGGATGAAAAAACTCTTAACTCACCTTGACGCCACCGGACGATGACGTTTTGGGGTCGGTCCGCCCGACCCCAGCTGCACCTCATCGGCGCGTTGCTGCTTCGAGCCCTCCCTCTACTCGAATGGTCCGGTTGAATCAAAGCGGCCGATTCCCATCGGCTACGGGGGCGCCGAGGAAGGCCCAAACGGAGCGGGGCGGCTTGATTCCACCGGCTCTGGGGCCCGTCCTCGCCCTCCTGCCCCGGGCATGCCACGGGGAAGGCCCCGCCTACTGTAGAGATAGGTCCTCGTCCCCTCCTCCTAGCTCGTCCCATTAGACGGGTGACCCGAAGCCATCTCCTCCTCCTCCTCCTCCTCCTTCTTCTTCTTCTTCTTCTTCTTCTTCTTCTTCTTCTTCTTCTTCTTCTTCTTCTTCTTCTTCTTCTTCTTCTTCTTCTTCTTCTTCTTCTTCTTGTTTTTCCTCCTTCTCTGAGCCTTGCCACCGCCTTTCCCGGTTCAGCTTCTCTCGCTCCTTCGCCCACCGCTTTGCCTTCTTGTCATCCTTCTCCTTCTTCCTCTTCTCATCTATGGCATGGTTCGCCGCCCTCACGGCCGCATGCTCTGGCAGCAGCGCGATGGAGGCCCAAAAGCCCAAGCCCGCCAGCATCTCGAGAAAGCCCACGTTCGGCCGCATTGTAGGACGTCCTGAGATTGGGAACACAACGTTGGACTCCTCCATCGTCTCCTTGGTGCGCTGTGCGATCTCGCTGTCATGGAGCGGCGCCTGGGCGTGCACCGTCCCATTGAGCTACGTGTCGGGCGTCATCTCATACAGCGGGAGGGCTCATGCCATCAGCGGCGCCACCCTCCTAGCATGATACGCCCGATGACACCGGCCCTGCGAAGGCCGTGGCTCTTTAGGAACGCGATGGTGTTAGGAATGTTGCACATCCTCTTCTTTTCCTTCTCGAGAGGTCCCCATGACCACACCTACAGTGTCATTCTTCATGTAGAACCACTGCGCATGCCACCCCTTGTTAGACCTCAATAGCTGGCAGGGCATGTACTTGGCGGACCGCTGCCCCTGGAGGTGGATGCCCGCGCATCGCATCGACACCAATAGGTCCCCAGCACTATCCCTCTTCTAGAGCAGGGAGACAAAGAAGAAGTGCCTCAATAGCTCAAAGTGGGGCTCAATCCCTAGATATCCCTCACACAGCGCGATGAAGGTCGCGATGTGCTGGATCCCGTTGGGATTTAGATGCTACAACTTGATCTAGTCATGGTGCAGTAGCCCTAGGAAGAACGGGTGGGGAGGAATCATGAGTCTGTGCTCATGGAAGGGCGCAAAGGACACGACGTAGCCATTGGGCAGCTCGGCACCTCCTCATGACTAGGCACGAGCCACTCCACCGCGTCGATCCTCCTACGAAGAAGGCCGCACTTGACAAGGCCCTCCATGTGCATGTGGGTGACGTCGGAGCGGTACCACGACTCCATGGGAAGCAAGGGCGGAGGAACGAAAGCTTCGCTAACGGTGGAAGAGCAAGGGTGGAGGAACAAGGATTTCACTTGCGACGCAAGAGTGAGGGGTGAACTGTCCGCTTAGATTGACGCGCCTACCGTGCCTTGTCACATCACCTCTCTAGGAATCGTGCACACGCCACCCCCAGCCGCTCCCAAAAGGGTGCACCGGGCAGCGGTTCGCCCCCCTGATGGGCCAAAAACCGCCGTAGGTAAGAAGGGATACGGAGCTAAAAATGCTCCCACGGCCCATTAAGGCCCAGAAGTTCGAAGGTTGGCCCACCGTTGGATTCACTACTCCTCCAGGGCACCTATAGAGTGAGGGGTGGTAAGGGATGGGCCTGCTAGTGGTAGGTACCCGGGTGCACGAGCGCCACGGGCATCCTAGCCCACGTTCGGGTCTTGGCTGGAGCACGGTCCATGGTTTTTCTTCGAAGAAAGGCAACGAGCCCTGGGGACCGGTCGAACGGACCCAAGAACTATATGGAATGGGCACTAGGAATATGGAGTCGGTCACCATCTGACCTATGTTGGACCCCCGTGAAAGGGAAGCTAGAGCCCCACTCGAACTAGCCCGTTAACAGCTCACCGAGCACGATGATTCATCCATCAAGGAAAATATGGCATGGCTCAACCCCTCCGTTTTATCAAAAAAATGCTTGAGGGAGGACGACCACAAGATGCTGACCCCTCATCTGGACCCTTGCTACGCACAGGAGCTTGGAGGAAGTTGGACTCGCAAGGAGACCGAATACGCAGTCACATGGCAATGGCGGATCGATCGGATCCTAGGGAGAGATCAGAATCAAGAGAGATCTTTTCTGACCCCCCGAATCCAACAGTTGCATGCTCCTGAAGAGTCCGAACGTGATGGAAAGGAATTGCGACCCTACCAAGACATCCTATGGCCCACAAAGGGAGATCAAGACCCTTAGAATCCTTCCGTCTAAAAAAGCCTTCGAAGGAGTATCCTACTCCTCCATAGGCTCGGGGGCTACTATCGGGTATCAGTATTAGGGATACCTGGAAGAAGGAAGCTGATGGCTATGAACGCTAACTCGCCAAGATGGTCAAGAGCGTATTTTGGTCTCACCCGACCCCGAGGGGGCAGGCTCGTGTCGCCCGACCCCGAGGGCGCGGGGTCCATCACGCATGACCCAAGGGTGCGTGCTCTGTCTCGCCAGACCCCTCGGGCGCAGGCTTCGTCACGTCTGACCCCGAGGCGTGGGCTTCGTCTCGCCCGACCCCTCGGGCGCGGACTTCGCCTCGCCAGACCCCTCGAAGGGGGATTCTGCCTCACCCGATGGGGGTCCGTACCGCCCCCAACCACTATGGTTCTAAGAGTACGATCACAGGGTCAAACTTTTGACACCAGAAAGGGAGTAGGCGCATCTTGACGTGACCCACGGCCACGATGGGCCATACCTGAGGACTTACGTCGCCAACAGTGTTGGGTGTGCCGGCACTATGCAACCTAAACCCCGTACGACTTCCGACGGGGGTATCTGCTAACCATGTTGCCCGCCGAGATGGAATGGAGCGCCACGACCGGCTGACGACGCCCGTGTATAGCGCCAGTGATGAATAGGGTCACGATGTGGAGCCGTTTCCGTTATCATCTATAGAACCGGCGCGACCCGCGTAAAGGAGATGAAGGGCACCGTGATCCCGGAGTCCTTCTTGTTCCTCGCTTCTCTCTCTTTCTCTCGTATAACCTACGCCTTCTCCTTCATCTATAAAAGGGGAAGCAGGACACCCCACGAAAGGGAGGGCGGAATGAGCTCAACAAGACTTAACTTTGTTCGACCCTTTGACCAGAGACTTGGGACCCGCTCCCTCTCTCGCCGTTTGTAACCCCTATTACAAACTAGTGCCGGTAACACGGGCAGCAACAAACTGGATGTAGGGACATTTCACCCGAACCAGTATAAATTCTTGTGTCCTCCGAGCACACCACATGAACCGAACGCGTAAATCATAAATTCACTGGTTAGTGATTCAAAAACCCAACAGTACTACATCACGCGACTTGCGGTGTTGCAGAGAACGACGGAGTTCCTAGCGATGACGGAAGGTGATGAGGGCATCTCTTCCTTGGATACAACCATACCTATTGCACAGCAAGGGCCAATGACTCGAGCTAAAGCACGAGAACTTAATTATCAGGTAAAGTCGTTCCTCGCTGTCCAAACAATTTCTTCTCTAGATGGGGTACTACTAAATCCTTGTGATGATTTCCTTATGCTTAGGAAGATGGAAGGAACTAGCTGGGTGCAAGGTCATCAAGATAACCATCAAGCAGATGCTGGTGTAAACAACAAGAAGACCATACTAAACATTCGAAGTGCACGTTTGGACATCGTAGCAGCACCAGATTGATTTGATCATAACTCTCGACTCCGGATGTTGTTGAAGGCCCATGAGTACTCATTGGAAAGATCTTGATGTCTATTTTCACATGGATCCAACCTCATGTCCAGACTCCACCGAAGACGAGCAGAATCAACGAAAAGACATTCGGACCTCCAGTCATGGGCTGAGAACCACTTATCAAGTAAAGCCCACTAGGGGCCATTCTAATTTAGGGTTTCCACCCTCCCACGCCTCCTGGCTGTTTCCCACTATAAAAGACATGTAGCAGCCACCATTTGAGGGTGGGTTTTGTTCAGATACAAGTTTAGCTTCAGCTACTTCCTTGTAAACGTGTGTGTCGGCTAGACCACCCGATTTACTTGATTCAGAACCCCAAATTCGTGTCCTAATTTAGATCCGTGAGTTGTTTCTTGTTTATCTTGTTCTTGCTTGTTCTCGATTGCTTGCAGGTTCAGGGTTGTTCTTGGTACGGCAAGAACAACAACAAATTGGAGTCGGTGTACCTGTTGCTAAGGCGCAGCAACCCTGCTGGATGTTGTAGTCGGACAGCCAACGTCGAATCCTTCCCCACATCGAAGTTACCCCATCCTCTCATCGAAAGATCGAGATCAGCCCCTGCCATATCATGTGGTAATCAGAGCAAGGTTAATCGGTGAGAGTATCTACCCATCCCTTTTATCTACCTACAATCCACAAAACTTCCCCCTCCCCAAAAAAATAGGATAGAACTGAAATCCCTAAGACAAGTTTGTGCCTTGCTGTTCTACATAGTCTTTACTTGTTGAGTTTTCCGTTGCATCGATTGGTTGAGTTGCTGGTTCTAGTGTTTAATCCATTAGAGTTTCGAGTTCTATTCATGTTTTTGTCACCACCAGATCCACCGCTGCTATCACCACCAGTCCCACCTTTTTTGCCTCCACAAGAACCACCAGATCCTCCACCACCATCATCTCCATACCATCTCCGCTGCATTCCAAACACCCCCTATTCAAACGTGTAGGTCCCTAAAGTTTTCCACGCGTTGTGATTTGATTAGCATATCTGAGTTCCTCGATTCAAAGAAAAAGAGTGTTTGTGCTTGTTCTCTTGTGCAAGTTCAATTTCTGTACCCCTAGTCAAAAAAAATAAATTGTATGTTGTGAATTGTTTGCTCTCAATTTCTGGTTGCAAAACTTGAGAGTTGTACTATAGGTGAAAAAAATAGAAAAAGGGGTAAAAGAATCAGAAAAAGAAATGAAGCAAGAAAGATAGAAGAAAGGGTTTCAGCAGTTATTATTTTCCACTTCGCTTGTGTTGTGTTGTTGGTGTCCGGTGGCTACGTTTGTGTCTAGGCTCGCGTCTCTAGAACGGTTCAACCTAGGACCAACACAATATCATTGTTGAACGATTATTCAATTTGTTTTGGCTAATGTGGTTCCAGCTGTCCCTTGAATTTGTTTCCAACCACCTATAGCTCCACAAATTTATCTACAACATCACAGGTTTACATTCGCTGCCACAATTGTTGTTGTTCTTGCCGGCTGACAACACCTCCTGCAAGTGTGGTAAGAACAAGTAAGAACTTGGTTAAGCAAGTTTGAGAGGAATGGAATCAGCCATTACTTAGTTTTCTTTTGTTATTCGAGCACCTTCTTGTGTTATTGTTGCTGTTCACTAACCATGTCAGGAAATGGTGAGGACGAGCAGGGGCAACATGCACACTCACCACGCACAAGGGGCATCATACATGACTTCGAGCGTCGTATGAGGTTACGCGCTGAAGGCCTTGAAGAGGACGTTTGTGTTACCAAAGAGCGCCTTGGGCAATTATAGGCAACTCAAATTGGCACCAACCAAAGGCTTGCTGCGATGGAGGTTTCCATTGGAGAAGTGAACACTTCTCTTGCTGCTATTTTGGCCAGACTTGAGAGAATGCAAGACGGAGGACGTAACTGTGCACATCAACACCACCGCAATGATGGTAGTGTGGGCAGTGTTTCAGTCGAGAATGATGATGTCTATGCAGGAGACACTGAGCATGATGATGAGGTGGATGCTCAACCCCGTCGTCAACTGCACCGTAATCGCCGTGGAATGGGTGCTAGGCCGCCACACCAAGAGGTACGTGACAATGATGATTCTTTGGGTAAAATTAAGTTCACCATGCCATCTTTTGATGGGAAATATGATCCTGATGCATACCTTACATGGGAACTAGCTGCTGATCAGAAGTTTGCTTGTCATGATTTCCCTGGAAATAAACGGGTTAGGGCTACAACTAGTGAGTTTACTGATTTTGCTTCTATTTGGTGGAGTGAGTATTGCCGCACTAATCCAAACAATACTCCTCAGACCTGGGATGCATTGAAAAGGGTCATGAGAGCAAGATTTGTTCCTTCATATAATGCACGTGATTTGTTACATAGGTTGCAGCAATTTAGGCAAGGGAATAAATCTGTAGAGGAATATTATCAGGAATTGCAAACTGGTATGCTTCGTTGTGGTTTGGTAGAAACCGAGGATACAGCAATGGCTAGATTTGTAGGTGGTTTGAACCGAGAAATTCAAGACATTTTAGCTTACAAGGAATATAATTCAATCGATCGTTTATTTCACCTTGCTTGTAAGGCTGAACGGGAAGTGCAGGGACGTCGAGCTAGCACGAGGACTAACTTTTCTATAGGTCGTGCTAACTCTTGGACACCAAAACCTGCTACTGCACCATCGACACGAGTAGTTGCTCCATCTCCTTCAAACAACAAACAACACCCTTCTCCATCAAATTCATCAGCGTGCCCGGCTGAACCAACAAATGGAACAACAGCTCCAACAGCCAAGAGTTCTTCTTCCATTGCTTCTACGGGAAGAACTAGAGATATTCAGTGCTTGCAATGCAAGGGTTATGGACATGTGAGACGGGACTGCCCAAGCAAGCATGGTCTGATCGTGCGACATGATGGTGAATATTCCTCTACTAGTGATTTGGATGATGAAACATATGCTTTGCTTGCCACTGACCATGCAGGTGGAGATGATAATCCAGTTGAAGAACACATTGGAGCTGAACATGCAGATCGTTATGAGTGCCTCATTGTGCAACGAGTGTTGAGTGCACAAATGGAGAAGGCTGAACAGAATCAGTGCCACACCTTGTTCCAAACAAAGTGTGTGGTATAGGAGCGTTCATGTCGTGTGATCATTGATGGAGGGAGCTACAACAACTTGGCAAGCTTAGAGATGGTGGAGAAGCTGGCTTTGGATACCCGACCGCACCCCCAACCTTACAACATTCAGTAGTTCAACAACAGCGGCAATGTAAAGGTAACACGGTTGGTACGAGTCAATTTTGCAATTGGCTGTTATCATGATTCCATTGACTGCGATGTTATACCTATGCAAGCATGTTCTATGTTGTTAGGTAGACCATGGCAGTTTGATACAGACTCTATGCATCATGGTAGAACCAATCAATATTCTTTTGTGCATAATGGAAAGAAGCTTGTGTTACATCCTATGTCTCCTTAGGATATTATGAAAGATGAAATTGCTAGAGCTAGAAAGTTGACCACTAAGGAGCATGTTAATAGTGAAAATCAGATTGTGGCTAAGGAACTTGAGCAACATAACAAGAGAAACACTAAATCTGTTCATGATAAGAAAAATGAGATTAAGTTGAAGGGTTCCTGTTTTCTTGCTACCAAATCTGATCTGGAAGAGATTGATACTTGCACTACTATATGCTATGCTTTGGTTTGCAAAGAAACTTTGTTTTCACTTGAGGATACTCCTATTTCTTTTGCTCTTCTTTGTCACTAACCTTTTTGCGAGAATGCGCCGATGTTTTCCCAAATGAGGTACCACCGGGACTGCCACCAATTCAGGGAATTGAGCACCAGATTGACCTCATTCCTGGGGCCTCCTTGACAAATCGTGCTCCTTATAGGACCAACCCAGAGGAAACTAAAGAGATACAGCGCCAAGTGCAAGAATTGCTTGACAAAGGTTATGTGCGTGAGTCTCTTAGCCCTTGCGCTGTTCCCGTACTTTTAGTTCCTAAGAAAGATGGATCCTGGCGCATGTGTGTGGATTGTAGAGCGATTAATAATATCACAATTAGATATCGTCATCCGATTCCTAGACTAGATGATATGCTTGATGAATTGAGCGGCTCAATTGTATTCTCTAAAATTGATTTGCGTAGTGGTTACCACCAGATTCGCATGAAGTTAGGAGATGAATGGAAAACAACATTTAAAACCAAGTTCGGTCTATATGAGTGGTTAGTCATGCCTTTTGGCCTCACTAATGCACCCAGCACTTTCATGAGATTAATGAATGAAATTTTACGTGCTTTCATTGGTAGATTTGTGGTGGTATACTTCGATGACATTCTGATATATAGCAAAACTTTGGAGGAACATCTTGATCATTTATGTGCTATTTTTGATGCTTTACGTAATGCTCAATTATTTGGTAATCTTGAGAAGTGCACGTTTTGCACAGATCAAGTCTCTTTCCTTGGCTATGTTGTGACCCCGCAGGGTATTGAAGTTGATCAAGCCAAGGTCGAGGCAATTCATAGCTGGCCAGTTCCCACTACGATCACACAAATAAGAAGTTTTCTAGGACTTGCTGGGTTCTATCGCTGCTTTGTGAGAGACTTTAGCACCATTGCAGCCCCGCTACATGAGCTCACCAAGAAGGGTGTGGCATTCACTTGGGCTGCAGCACACAGGAATGCATTCGACACGCTAAAAGATAAGTTAACACACGCACCTTTACTCCAACTTTCTGATTTCAACAAAACCTTTGAGCTTGAATGTGATGCTAGTGGAATTGGGTTGGGTGGTGTGCTGTTACAAGAGGGAAAACCTGTGGCGTATTTCAGTGAAAAGTTGAGTGGCCCTAGTCTGAACTATTCTACTTATGATAAGGAATTGCTTGCTCTAGTTCGGACTTTGGAAACATGGTAGCATTATTTATGGCCCAAAGAGCTTGTCATACATTCTGATCATGAATCTTTGAAACACATCCGTAGTCAAGCAAAACTGAACCGTAGACATGCCAAGTGGGTTGAATTCATCGAGTCCTTTCCTTATGTTATCAAACACAAAAAGGGGAAGGAAAATATAATCGTTGATGCTTTGTCTAGACGTTACACCATGCTTTCACAACTTGACTTTAAAATCTTTGGTTTGGAAACTATTAAGGAACAATATGCACATGACAATGATTTCAAAGATGTATTGCTGAATTGCCAAGAGGGGAAAACATGGAACAGATTTGTCCTCACCGATGGGTTTGTCTTTAGAGCTAACAAGCTATGCATTCCAGCTAGTTATGTGCGTTTGTTATTGTTGCAGGAAGCGCATGGAGGAGGGCTGATGGGACATTTTGGTGTGAAGAAAATGGAGGACATCCTTGTTGATCATTTCTTTTGGCCTAAGATGAGGAGAGATGTGGAAAGGTTCATTGCTCGCTACACAACATGCCAAAAAGCTAAGTCACGCCTTAATCCTCATGGTTTGTATATGCCTCTACCTGTTCCTAGTGCGCCTTGGGAGGATATTTCTATGGACTTTGTTTTAGGGCTGCCTAGAACAAAGAAGGGGAGAGATAGTGTCTTTGTTGTGGTGGATAGATTTTCTAAGATGGCTCATTTCATACCATGCCATAAGAGTAATGATGCTACACATGTGGCTGACTTGTTCTTTCGTGAGATCGTCCGCTTGCATGGTGTACCAAACACCATTGTTTCTGATCGTGATGCAAAGTTTCTTAGCCATTTTTGGAGGACTTTATGGGCTAAGTTGGGGACAAAGCTTTTATTTTCCACCACTTGTCATCCCCAAATGGATGGGCAAACTGAGGTGGTAAATAGAACTTTATCAACCATGCTTAGGGCTATTTTGAAGAAGAACATAAAATTGTGGGAATAGTGCTTACCTCATGTTGAGTTTGCTTATAATCGTTCACAGCATTCTACTACTAAGAAATGCCCTTTTGAGATTGTTTATGGGTTTTTGCCTTGTGCTCCTATTGATCTTTTACCCCTTCCAACCTCGGAGAGGGTCAATGTTGATGCAAATAAACGTGCTGAACTGATTTTAAAACTACATGAGACCACTAAGGAGAATATAGAATGCATGAATGCAAAATGTAAACTTGCTGGTAGTAAAGGAAAGAAACATGTCACTTTTGAACCTGGTGATCTAGTTTGGTTACATTTGAGAAAAGATAGGTTCCCTAATTTGAGGAAGTCTAAGTTGCTGCCTAGAGCAGATGGTCCTTTCAAAGTGTTGGAACGGATTAATGATAATGCATACAAACTTGAGTTACCTACAAATTTCGGGGCTAGCCCCACGTTTAACATTGTAGATTTGAAGCCGTACTTGGGAGAAGAGAATGAATGTGAGTCGAGGACGACTCAAATGCAAGAAGGGGAGGATGATGAGGACATCTCTTCCTTTGGATACAACCATACCTATTGCACAGCAAGGGCCAATGACTCGAGCTAAAGCACGAGAACTTAATTATCAGGTAAAGTCGTTCCTCGCTATCCAAACAATTTATTCTCCCGATGGGGTACTACTAAATCCTTGTGATGATTTCCTTATGCTTAGGAAGATGGAAGGAACTAGCTGGGTGCAAGGTCATCAAGATAACCATCAAGCAGATGCTGGTGTAAACAACAAGAAGACCATACTAAACATTCGAAGTGCACGTTTGGATATCGTAGCAGCACCAGATTGATTTGATCATAACTCTCGACTCCGGATGTTGTTGAAGGTCTATGAGTACTCATTGGAAAGATCTTGATGTCTATTTTCATATGGATCCAGCCTCATGGCCAGACTCCACCGGAGACGAGCAGAATCAACGAAAAGACGTTCAGACCTCCAGTCATGGGCTGAGAACCACTTATCAAGTAAAGCCCACTAGGGGCCATTCTAATTTAGCGTTTCCACCCTCCCACGCCTCCTGGCTGTTTCCCACTATAAAAGACATGTAGCAGCCGCCATTTGAGGGTGGGTTGTGTTCAGATGCAAGTTTAGCTTTAGCTACTTCCTTGTAAACGCGTGTGTTAGACCACCCGATTTACTTGATTCAGAACCCCAAATTCGTGTACTGATTCAGATCCGTGAGTTATTTCTTGTTTATCTTGTTCTTGCTTGTTCTCAATTGCTTGCAGGTTCAGGGTTGTTTTTGGTACGGCAAGAACAACAACAAATCGGAGTCGGTGTACCTGTTGCTAAGGCGCAGCAACCCTGCTGGATGTTGTAGTCGGACAGCCAACGTCGAATCCTTCCCCAAATCGAAGTTACCCCAACCTCTCATCGAAAGATCGGGATCTGCCCCTGCCATATCAGAAGGCTTCCCCTTGGCGGAGACCGCCAGGCTCTGCATGCCGAAGAAGAGGCAGTTGTCGCCGTTGCTTGTCAACGGAGCAGCTGGCCCTCCGAGCCGCAGGTCGGCGAGTCTGACAACCACGATGTGTGTGGAGGTGGTGTCGGTGTTGCCGACCACGAGGATCTCCAACTCGCACTCCACCAGCTGTGGCATGATCATGAGCTTGGCGGGGAGCGTTGCGATCGTCTGCGGCGGCGGAAGCGGAAGTGGCAGTAACGAGGACTCCTCGAGGTGTGCCGGTGGCGACGGCGGGTCGAAGCGCATGATGCTTGAGTCGCCGGAGTCGGACCCCCAGCAGGCCAGGTACAGGCTGCCATGGAACGGCAGTATTCTGTCCATGAGATTCGTGCTCCAGTCTGTGAGCACCCACCTCCGGTCACCACCGGACGCGTGGGCGAAGCGGCAGATATTCTCGAGCGCGAGCACCACAGTGACGGCGCCGGTCTTCGGAGCAACGGATACGGCCGCCGAGACCCTGCGGAAGAACTGCACCTTGTGCTCATCGACCTCGAGCCGCGGCCGATGATCCGTGAGAAGGTCAAGCTGCGGGATGAGAGACGTGGGGTCGGTAGCTCGCAGACGTCGCCGGTGAAAGGGTGGAGCAGGTGGACGGCGGTGTCCGCGTCGCGCTGCAGCAGGAGAAGGCCGTCGGGGGAGTCGAGGATGAGGTGGTCCCTGAGCTCCGGGACGCGGGCGCGAACGAAGGCGCCCGTGTCGCGGTTGAAGAAGCGAGCGTGGCCGCGGAGCTTGGCGTGGCCCTCGGGGAGCATCGTCCACCGGCGTGGGTGGAAGCGAGGGTCCGCCACGCCGCGGCCACGCGGGTCCACGGTGCAGGAGCGCCACTGCGGGCATACGGCGCGGAAGCGGACGTAGTCGAGGAGATCTCCGGCAAGCACCGGGTCCGCGATGTGCGCGACCAGATCATCGGGCATCGACGGCCAGGCCGAGGAGGTCGCGGCAGCCGTGGCGGAACCGCGGCGTCGCTTGGTGCTGTGGTCGTCGCACCGAGGGACTGGACGGTCCACTGCATCGGCCGGCCGAGGCCGGCGGCGGCTAACCATCCGGGCAAATCGAAAGGAGTGGGCTTACCAACATAGGATCATGCCCGCTGCCGATCGATCCCGAGACAATCCAAATCGAAAGGAGTGGTAAAAACACAACCCTTACCACGGCGAGCGAATATACTTTTTAGATAAATATTATTGGATCTTTGCCGACATCTTTGCCCACAATTTTCATCTCCGTTTCTGATGAATAATAAATAGAGGAATTTTTACTTCAAAAAATATTTATACTTGTCATCATATCTTTTGTAACTATATGTCGATCGTTTGCTTCAAACCAATTCCGAGACAACCACAACCTTCCGACTCCAATTTGGAGTCCGGCCGCAAACCTCTATTATCTATATGGCCGGATAAATTAACTATACTGCCTTTGTTTCATATTAGTTGTGATTCTTTCTAGATAAATATTTTTTGAAAGTACTTTTTAGATAAATATTAGTTGTGATTCTAGATTTGTTGAAAGTAAAATCTTTATATCTTTGTCTATAATTTTCTATAAATTCATATAGTTGCTGATGATGAATAATACAAACAAACTAGAGGAATCAATTGTTTACTTCAAAACAAAAAAAAAATGCTACAGCACTCTGTACATATACTTGTCATCATATCTTTTGTAACTATATGTCAATATATCTAGTTTGGCTAGACATTGATTCAAACCCAATAAGTAGTTAATACTTATAATAAAAAGATGGTATATTAAACAGGTGGAGGGTCAGGGTCATTTATATTGTCAATATTTGAGACATCAGAGTATATGATAAATTTCAGACTAGTTACACACTATCAACAGTTAAGTGTTATATAATCCTAACCTTTATTTCAACATCAACAATACACACTTTGTCCAGGTAATTGTTACATATAGTCGTAACCTGTCTTTGAAAAGTTAGTCATGACTCATGACAAAAGAAATGATGACTCCATTTGGTTTTCAGTTTTCACAAGACTTGAATTTTGTATCCATGATTATTTGATTTCATGGGTAAGAGGTTACCTTTGGTCATGATGAAAGAGAATAAAATAACACAAAAGATCAGTAACATATAGGTGAAACAAAATAAATACAAAAGAGGGTATTGTTTTACATTGTTCAGGCACAAGTAGAGAAAAAAGTAGAGTTGAATTGAGGAAGCCACGTAATCTTCTCTCATTTTCTTTGGTACTAGGTTCTATTTTGGCATGGCTTCTCCACCGGCTTTAGGAGCCGTTTGGAGCCGTTTCGTGTCAAACGGGTTAAAATAAAACGGCTTCACAAATAAATATGTTCTATACACATCTTGTTTTACAGGTATGGTGAAAAACCAGTTGAAAACACACATCAGGGGTAAACAGAATTTATGTGGGAGTTTTCCTTCCCAAGCAACAGCACTCAACAAGTTGGTGTGAAATTACATCATCCCAAGCAAATCCTAGCTTTGAAAATAGTAGCAACAACTTGTTCCTGTGAAACAACTGAAGAAACTGAAGCAGTTCATCGCAACAATTTCACCACGATAAACATATCCTAACAATGCTTCATTTAGACTTCATCATAAGCTCAAACCCCAAACCGCAACTTGCGTTTCGTCTTCCACGAAGGTTTTGTTCCGGGGCAATACATCAGTCCTTTGTTCCAGAAATAGCGGTAGCAGCAGGTAACTAGATGGTGAATAATGCTGTGCGGACTAGGTGGGGGGCTATGGACGATGTCTCCGTCGCACGGCGGAGACATGGTGCCATCACTGAGATCGTACTGCATCGGGCCATTTTTTATGGTGCTGCAGAGAATGATGGAGTTCCCAGCGATGGAAGGCAACCCCTTGGAGGACACCGCGAAGCTTCGCATGCCAAAGAAGAGGCAGTGACGTTGTTTCCTTTATCGGTTGAAATCTTCTGATATTTTTGATATATTATTTTTATTCGTAGATGCCAATAAGAAAATATCTATCTTTTTTCTACAAATTTTGTTTAAATTTATTTAAATTTACTTAAATTTAAATTAAATTTTATTTGAATTTGATCCAATATTTTCGATATATCTTATTTATCCTCTTTATCTGTAACCCGATAAATTTTAATTTTCGAAAATGAATCATCAGTTTGGCTGGAAATTTAGCGATTGTCTGCGGTGGTGGCAGGGATGACGCCGCCGGCGAGCCACCCTCGTCAAGGAGGGGTACGTCCAGACGCGAGATGCTCCCAATCCCATCACACTTCGGCATGTAGAAGCTGCCATGGAATGGCAGTGCTCTGCTGAGATTTACATTTACACTCCAGCTCCGGTAAACAGTGGACGCATGGGCGAAGCGGCAGAGGTGTTCCAGCGCGAGCAGGACGGTGATGGTCCCAGTCGCCTGAGCAACGGAGACAGCAGCGGCGACCCTCCGGAAATAAACCAGGTTGTTCTCTTCACCGTCAAGCCATGGCTGTTTGGGGATGAGCTGGTAGAGCTGCGGGAGTAGTGACTTGAGCGGCGGGAGGTCCACGATGTCCCAGGTGAATGGATGGAGCAGGCGGACCGCGGTGTCGGCGTCGCGCTGCAGGAGGAGGCCGTCGGGGGAGTCGAGGATGGAGTAGTCCTTGAGCTCCGGGATGCGTGCGCAGACGAAGGCGCCCGTGTCGCGGTTGAAGAAGCGGGCGCGCCCACGGAGCCTGGGGTGGCCCGGCCCCCGGGTGAAGGCCGTGCCCCTCGGGGAGCATCATCCACTGGCGTGGGTGGAAGCGGGGGTCGGCCACGCCTCTGCCGCGCGGGTCGACGGTGCAGGAGCGCCAGTGGCGGCACGCGGCGCGGAAGCGGACGTAGTCGAGCAGATCTCCGGCGAGCATCCGCTCCGCGATGTGCGCGACCAGATCCTCGGACATCGAGGGCCAGGGAGAGGAGGTCGCGGCGGCGGTGGCGGCACCGCGGCGTCGCTTGGTGCTGTGGTCGTCGCATGAAGGGACTGGACGGTCCACTGCATCGGCTGGCCAACATGCCTCCACAGCAGCTCCGGGCGGCTCACATAAATAGGCAGCGACGCTGCTACCGCCTCCGATACAACCACAAGCTTCCGGCTCCGAGACAACCACAACTTCCGATTTGGAGTCCGAGTCCGACCGCATCTGTCAGAGACTCAGAGCCAACCAACTTCTTTGGAATTCTGTTTCTCGCCGTCGCCGCCGCCGCAGGCAGCGAGGGGATGACGCCGCGCCCGTTCGGGGGAGGGGCAGTGATTGCAAACTCGGCCAATTGAGAGTTAATTCACTTGATTTTTTTAGTTTTAACACAAAAAACTGATATTTTAATAATAACATGCAATTAAATTTTCAGAAGATAATCATTTTAGTCACATAAAGACATTGCATTATATGGAAATAGATATATGGTCACGTAAATAGATTGTGAGAAACACTATTGTGCGTCCAAACACTATTGTGACCCGCGGAGCACCTGCGAACTCTAGCGCGTCCGCGGTGGCCGCCTTCTTCCCATTCCCCTCCCGTGGCGGCGAGCTCGACCATGGCGCTCTTGTCCTGACCTGGCCCAACCGTCTCACCGCTGCAGGCCCCTAACTGCCCGGGGGCACCGCCTGGCCGGCCTTCCGCCTCCCGAACCCCCTTCTATGCTCGCCGGAGATGGAGAAGAAGGAGAGAGGCCAGAGAGAGAGAAAGGGCACTTAACTTACCTGACACCGACAAGGTCCTCGCTGGAGCCCTAGCCAGCGAGCGTGGGCGCCGGCGCAAGCGAGCGTGGGCACAGGCGCGGGGAAGAACGAGAGGGAGACGGGTGGGCCAGCCGCATCGCTCGGTCCGCGCTTTGCGCGTTGGACGCATATTATACTTTCCGCTTCGGATAATCTTCCATCAAGCTCCCATGCTGCTTCTACACCCCGGCAGGATGCTAATCATCTTCATGCAACGGTAAAGTATGTTGTATCCTTAGAAAATTTTCAGTCCTAAACCAATTACTTATGCATTGGTGCAATATAACAAAATTGTTGATTGTTTTATAAAGTGGTGGACCCAGGAAATTTGACGAGAGACGAACATACTCCCTCTATTCGCAATTACCTGTCGTCGTTTGTTTCCGTGCTAAAAATTTGACTCGATTTGTAGAAAAAATACGTGCAACATTTATATCTTTAAATAAATTTATTAAAAAATTAGATTCAAATATCTATCTAATGTCGAAGGATGCTAGACTAGCTGGTTAAGCAGTTCCGGCGACACCCCTCAGGTCGTGAGTTCGAACTCCCATAGGAGCGAATTTGATGGTAGAAAAAAATCCCGTCGCTTGCCCCAGGCCAAAGCACAGGTAAAGAGATCGGCCTTTCTCACGGGTAACGTCTCCCTGTGTATGGTGGGGCAGGGGTTCAGGAATTTTCTTAGTCTATGTGAGAAGACCTTCTTCTTAAGCACAGTACCCGGTGTCAGTCGCAGGCCGAGTTTTTAATATCTATCTAATGATATTAATTATGTACTATAAATATTAATATTATATATATATTTAGTTAAGAGTAAAATGCATGGTTAGTCCATTAACTTGCCGGCCTGTGTCACTTAAGTCCATTAGCATTGAAACTGTATTTTTAGGTCTAAATAGTTCATACCCCTTTATTTTAGAATTTCATCTGACGTGGCCAGCTCACGTGGCTGCTAAAGTGGACAATAGCTCACGAGCGCTCGGTCAGAGCAGAGCACAGCGCTCGGTCGCATAGCCGCGCCGTGAATGGGGGCTGCCCGGCTGGCACAGTACCCGAAAGTATTCAATGTGTTGATATTTATATTTTCTAAAAGGAAGGCATAATAGATTAAGACTCTAGTAAAGATATGAACTCAATAACATACTTGTAAAGTGAACCAATGATCATAACAGGGGTAAAATGATATATTTCAAGGTAGTGGACACACACTTGATCATTCCTCAAGAATAAAATAGAAATAAAGAATAAAAGAATAATCCTAAGTAGAGCAGACATGTTCTAATATAGTCATACAAAGAATAGTTGAATGATCATATAATTTACATAATCAGAGTAGAACTAAGTGTAAAGCGGGTCGGGAGGCCACCGAGTATTGGTCTGCCAGCAACCTCATGTGACAATTTACACTCCTACACCCTAAACAAACGTGAGGGATTACAAGGGACAGACAGAGCTATCACCACCAGCCGCCTACCCCTGAACCGTGGAGAAGGACAATGCACTCACCTGTTCGTCCGTACCTGAGCACCACGCTCGTGTACATAGAAACTACCCAAATCCTCCCGGGACTCCGACCCTACAGATCGACAAGCATAGGAAATGGGCACACCCAAAGGCACGATGAACCGCCACCTCAACTTAGCTCTAATTCTAATCATATGATTTATTTGAATGATTAAGCAATAAGTCATATATGCTAATTTCATAGCATATGAACTATATGCTAGTTCATATGCTAAGATCATAACATAAAGACTATACTCTAGTTCATAAGTATGACTATAATAATAAGTAAGGAACAAGACTTTAGAAGAACTCATATTGCTATTGATACCAAGAATCTCTTTCAAGGAGTCAAGCCCTCTAACGTAGCTTTGCCTTGCTCTAGATGACTACTAAAATGTAAAAGTACAAGGTAGAGATTGATGTGTTGCTCCAAATGGTGTATGTAGTGAGAGAGGGGGCTCTCCCTATCTATATATACTAGTGGAATGGTCGGTTGCAGAGCATATTCTATGGAGATCCTGCATGCAACCGACTCTAGGAGCATTGATTGAACCGCCATGCGAAGGTGGGCCCGAGAGGCGGTGCTGGGGGTGCGGGCGCACGCAGGGTGCGGCCGCACCCTAGTTCCCTCCACTGGCCACCGACTTCGCGTGGCAGGCCTCTGGTTGGACCTAGAGCATGCCCCGATGGGTACTTCGCCTAAATTATCTGGGTAGATGGGCCTTTATATTATTCCTTTGTGCAATTCAGCATTACGCTTTGTTGAAAAACGCCTTTTTGTTGTGTTTTCCACTGTATTCAAGTTTAAGTCTTACAAAATAGAAATCTCAAAAATACATGTGAAACTTGATTAATAGTAAATACATGTGTATAAGTATGTCAATTTGTCCTCTTTTTATGTCTTAATTGGCTGTTAAAAATAGTCGTTAAGTACTGCCAACAAGATCCACAAAGCTTAACCTTTGCTAGTCCCTAGCAAATAGCTAAGTCCTTGATTGTTGATCAGGAGTTGCTACTATGCTGATTATTCAATTCACAATTGTCATGCCTATAACAAAGTATTCTTCTACAATTCAAATAAGTATGGCATTCTATCCACCCTTTTTACTTAATCCTTGTGGGGCTTATTGCTTTTTCATGTCTCGGGTGGTTGCAAGATAGAACGGTTTTCATAGAATTTCCAATCATTCATTCTTTGATCAACCTTTTGTCCATAGGTTTTATGAGTTTTGGAAATAAATGTAAGTTCCTCAAATGATTCTCTCATTCGCTCAAGTTGTAAGATCCTCACCAAGGCGTTCGATAATTTTGCATTCTTTTTCATCCTACCTCTAAAGCTTTTTATTGGAGTTTTGGGTAGGTATGAAAATAAGACATACTTGCATCACATATTTTGATAAGTCAAAAATTGGATCTAAGGAGATGCAAGTCATACACTTTGATCAAGAAGTGCAAGTGTGTGGAATTTTTAAATGATTCCTAATTCTAAGTATTTTATTATTAGGGAATATTGTGTTCTTGCCCCCACTTTGATGTCCAATTGTGATTTTACTCTCGTTTTTGTCATCGTTGTGATTTTACCCCTGCTTTGTAACTACTAAGGCTCAGTTTACCCTTACTTTTAACTCTGTTAGCTTTATCTAGAATAAAAAAAATAAAAACAAAACAAAACCCTTCACAGTAAGACCAAAAGACAGTAATACCCCTTATCCACTCTTACCCTCCCAATCCCCCAATCCTCTGTCGTGTCCTCTCTGTCTCTCTCATTCCCCATCCCCAAGACCCTAATAGGAAGAGCACCGAAGTAAAGAAGCAGGCGGGCGCCCGCCCGGCCACGCCATATCCATCCGCAAAGCTGGGAGGTGCTCGCTCGCGTCGCCACGGGTGACCAGCGACCATCGGCATCACGCGGGTGACGGGCGCCGTGGTGTTGGACCTCGACGTGGCCATCGTGCACGCCACCTCCCACGACGACGCGACCCCGGACGACCGCCACATGTGGGAGGTGCTCCGCCTTGCGTCCGCCATGGGCGCGGCACCACCGAAGTCGCCTCCATCGCCCGCCGCCTCTAGGGACCCGCTACTACGTCATCGCCGCCAAGTGCCGCGCACTCTGCACCACTCGCCGCCACCGACGCCGACCCCAACCCCGCCGAGGACGCCGACGGAGAGGGCACACACGCGGTTCCTCCACGAGCCGCTCTGCCGCGACCTCACCGACCGTCGGCGGGGAGCCCGTGCTCGCTTGCTGCCTCGACTTCCGCGATGAGGTGCACACGGCATCGTGGGACCACTCCGCCGCCCACGCCTACACCACCTACCTCCTCGACCGTGTCGCTTCCTCCCCCTGCTCCTCCCCGCGCGCGCGCCGCCGACGATCAGGTCGGGGAGGACCGCGCACGGCGGCGGCGGCCGATTTGGACATGGAGGCGCTCTGGGCTGCGGCGCCACCGCTGCGGCTTTGCTGACCGCCTCCTCGCGCGTGCCGCCCCATGGGCTCCGCCTGGGCCAGCCCAGCGTCGTCGCGCGCCATGCTCCACCCATTGCTCGATAGCTTCAGAGTCTATGAGGACGTCATGCTCGTCCTTGCACTCCTCCTCGACCGCTTCTTCGACATGGACTACCCCGAGTGCGCCAAGGCCTTTGAGACCTACGTCGGCACCACCAAGCAGATCGACGCGCTCCACGCCTTCTATGCCTAGTGCGACGATGCGGCGTCGTGTGCTCGTCCGACATCGCCGACGTCGGCGCGTCGACAACAAGCTCCTCGAGACCTTGGAGCAGTTCACGAGGCAACGCGGCCGGCGGGCGACGACTACGCCTCGCCGCCATGATTGGCGCAGCATGAGTCTGCGTCGTAAAGCAGGGGTAAAATCACGGTGTATTCAGATAAGCAGAGGTAATTTCGCGAGGGCAAACTTGTCTTATTGAGCCTATTTGACACCGTTACTCTTTGTTCACGGAATAGGGGTAAACTTAAGCTTCGTTTTTAAAAAACAGGGGTAAAATCACAACGATGACAAAAGCAGGGGTAAAATCACAACTGGACATCAAAGTAGGGGCAAGAACGCAATAGCCCATATATTATTATTGTTGTTGTTGTTGTTATTATTATTATTATTATTATTATTTGGTACTCCTTTGATCATGACTCTCTCATTTTGATGATTGCCTTGAAAATATGGGCTATCTTTATTTCTTTATTTTCTTTTCATCATGCTCTTTGGTATGTATTTTTTTCTCTAATGCTATCTTGATCATGGGAGCATGACGAGAATCTCAACAAGGGTCACAAATAATTTGACAAAACTCAACATGATTACAAGTAGCATATGACTAAGGTTTATATCTTATATCTTTGAATATTGGCATATGGCCGTGGTAGGAATTTATAATCATTGAGGAACTTTTTATTTTAGCCTTTTTAAAATTGAAAACTCTAGATGCCAAGTTTCTCTTAGAACAAGCATATTCTATTTATACCATATCATAACTCGCAACAACTTAGAAAAAGATTATGCTTTTGCAACCCACAAGTTTTCAAGTCTTTAGAATGAGACATTTTTAGCTAGTAAACTTAAATCTTGGGGAATATTAAGTTACAGCCTAGGCACAGAAGAATTATAGACAGAGCAACTATTTATCATTTCAACAAAGGAGAAACTAAACATTCTTAAACACATATGTAGAGTGGAATAAATTTTTTTCTTGTTTGTATCATATTTCATTTTTTTGTTATTTTTCATTTTAGAGATTTTTTAATTGCTAATAATTAAATAAATGCAGAAAATAAATGCAAAAATTTAAAAGATACAAGTTACCTCTGCGGGAGTCCTACCCCAAGCTAGCTTGAAGCCTACGGTCCCGGATTGCTTGGTGATGACTCCGAGGTAATGTCTTTATTTTAATTATGTTATATTTGTTTTATTAATAGGTTTATGCCTCCATTTATTTATATTCAACCAATGTCTAAACTCTGTAGTTTTGGTTCATTGATCAAATTAAACACCTGATCAAGGTAGGCTAAGTAACCTAAGCACCATGCTTAATTTAAAAGTCCTATGAAAATATGATCGAATGCTAACTATATCCAAACCAAATCATACTTTGTTTAGAACATGGGAAGATAAATAAGATTTATTCAATGGAGGTGTATATATTTTTTAGCCTTTTATAATTTTTGAATATACTAATAATTCTTAAGTTTTTTTCTAACTTTTATAAAGTATAAATATAAAAGATAACCACCGATTTACCTTTGGTAAGGACTCATTTTTTAAAGTCCAATGAGCAAGACTCTTCTCCGTTCATTTGCTTGTTGATGAAGCGCCCGATCCCGTAGAAGTGGATGCAAATGGCTACTCCTTGGGTTTCCACACCATCTTGTTTGTTTTAAGTGGTATGATGATGGACTTCAGAGTTTCTTCTTTTGGTTTTCACACCGTTTTATTTTTCTTTGGTGGTGTGGAAATGACTTTTGGCTTTTCTTCCTTCGTGATTTGCTTGAATTTCTTTTTGCTCGGCCTTTTTTTATTTCTTTGTCCTTCTTGACAAGGTTGTCCATCAATTTGGGTGGGACTTGCACTTCTCTTATGCCTTGTGGATTTGACCTATACTTGATGCGAATCATGGAGCATTGCTCCTGTCTGGGCCGAAAGGCAAACTTTTCTTCATTGCCATTGATATTGAAGTGGATTTCTTCAGCTCCAACATCAATTTGAGCTCCAGCAGTGCTCAAGAAAGGTCACCCAAGGATAAGGGGCGAGTCTTTTGTAGTTTTCATGTCGAGCACCACAAAGTCGACGAGAATAAAGTAACCCCGGATTTTTACTAAAATATCCTTGGCGATCTCTATCGGGTAGCGCACCATTGAATCGGCCATCTAGAACATCATTGGTGTAGGCGCGAGGTGCATAAAGTTCAGCTTGTCGAAGACGGCCTTGGGTATAACGCTTATGCTAGCCCCAAGGTCGCACAAGGCGTGGTTGAACTGCTGGGTCCCGATGGAGCACGTGATGGTGGGGCACTCAGGGTCCTTCTTCTTCTCAGGAAGATGGTTGAGTATAGCAGCGCTATACTCTTTCGTCAGCTTGATGACCTCTGTGGATGGCAAGGGTCATTTGTTATTGATGATGTCCTTGATATACTTGGCGTAGGAAGGTACATGCAAGATGTCCATTAATAGAACGCTTACATGTATCTTCTCGATCATCTCAACAAAACGAGTGAATTGCTCGTCCCTGGCTTGCTTGAGGTTCCTTGTGGGAAACAGTAGGTAATTGGTGTCGACGAAGTCTTGGCGTGTCGTTTCCTCTTCTTGCTGATCTTTCTCTTTTTGTGTTTTCATTGAAGGTTTGGCCTCATGGCGCCCTTTTGCTTTTCCTGCAGAATGGTTAGGATATGGTGGATCACGAGTGGACTTACCACCCCTCATGGTCACCGCATTTACTTTTTCAAAGGAATTTTCAGGTTGAGCTAGAATTTTTCCATCATTGCTAATAGGAATGGCAGCAGCAATCTGAGCTAGTTGAGTTTCTATCATTTCATTAAAGCTCATTTGATTCTTAACAGTAGAAGTTAAACCTTCAATTTGACTATTTATATTTTCAAGAATTTTGTCATTAGTTGTAAGCCTTTTAGTCAAATTTTCATTTATTTTGGCTTGACCTAATACCAAGTCTTTCAAGGATGGTTGATTCAAATTATAATTTGAATTGAATTTTGAGTTACCTCCTTGAAATGGTGGATGTTGTTGGTTGTTCGACCCGTTATTGCCTTCTTGTTATTGGTGAAACCCATTGTTGATGAAGGCAGCTTCTTCGTGGGTTTTGGGACAATCATTCCCCGAATGGCCAATATTGCCATAGACCTCGCAAGTCATTTGCGAGTCTATAGCCTGGACGATGCCCTTCATTGCTTCTTTTTCGTGGGCACGCTCTTCCAGTCTTTTCATAAGAAGGTCCATTTTTGCGGCAAGCATGTCTGCCTCCTTTACGGTATGCATGGCTTTTGGTGTTTTTCTTTCCTCTCCCCAACTCTGATTGGAGACCATCTTTATGAAAAGAGTCATGGCTCCATCGATGGTGAGGGAGAAAAAGGTGCCTCCAGTAGCGACATCAATGTTGCCCCCTTGACATGGGTGTTAACCCATTATAGAAGTTCTGGAGCACTAACTAATTCTTCATTCCGTGATGTGGGCATGCTTGGATGTACTCCTGCAACCTTTCCCACTCCTCGGGAATAGTTTCCATTATGTTCTGCTGGAAGTTGGAAATTCTTCCCCTCAGGGCATTGGTTTTGCCTATGGGGAAGAATTTGGTAAGGAACGCCATGGAACATTTTCCCACATATTGACAACTTTCTGGCCCTTGTAGAACCACTGTTTCACCTTCCCCACAAGGAAGAAGGGGAACAAGCGAAGCTTGATGCTCGCTGGTGTGATGTCTTTGATGATGATGGTGTCGCACAGCTCAAGGAATTGTTGTAGATGCGTGTTCACGTCCTCGCTAGGCAAACCACAAAATGGGTTTGCTTGCACCATCATGATGAGGCCAGTCTTCAATTCAAAGTTTCCCTCACCCGTGCTGATAGCTGGCCCAACGGGCATGTTGGCAACAGTGGGGACGGAGTAGTCGTGGAGGGTCCTAGCCATGATAGAAGTAGCGAATGGTGCGGGGATGACTAGTTCGGCTATCGGTGGAGTAGCCGAAGAAGAAGCGACGCTAGACCAAGTCTTCCTTAGGAGTGACTCGGGTTGCCAATGAAGTTTTCCAGCAGATAAAAACCGGTCATACACTATCCTATTTTCATCCACAACAGGAGAAAACAAGCAAAGTTAGCCTGCATAAACAATGGCTACCATACATGCAAATTATCATGAAAATGTCCTACTAGATTCTTTAATCAATTGCCTTCCCTGGCAACAGCATAAAAAATGCTTGTCGACATTTCTAAACACAATTACCAATTATGGAGATAAACTCCATCCAAGCAATAGTGCTAGAAATGATTGTTGGCATGTCTTAGTAACACTACTAGTAATTAGCAATGTCACAAGGAAAAGCCTTGATAGTTTCTTAATAATTTTAGATATTTATCCGCAAGCGCACGTATCTATTATTGTACCATTTCATCCAAAAGTATTCAATGTATTGTTATTTATATTTTCTCAAAGGAAGGCATAATAGATTAAGACTCTAGTATAGATATGAACTCAATAACATACTTGTAAAGTGAACCAATGTTCATAACAGGGGTAAAATGATATATTTCAAGGTAGTGGACACACACTTGGTCATTCCTCAAGGATAAAATAGAAATAAAGAATAAAAGAATAATCCTAAGTAGAGCAGGCATGTTCTAATATAGTCATACAAAGAATAGTTGAATGATCATATAATTTACATAATCAGAGTAGAACTAAGTGTAAAGCGAGTCGGGAGGCCACCGAGTATTGGTCTGCCAGCAACCTCATGTGACAATTTACACTCCTACACCCCAAACGAACGTGAGGGATTACAAGGGACGGACAGAGCTATCACCACCAGCCGCCTACCCCTGAACCGTGGAGAAGGACAATGCATTCACCTGTTCCTCCGTACCTGAGCACCACGCTCGTGTACATAGAAACTACCCAAATCCTCCCGGGACTCCGACCCTACAGATCGACAAGCATAGGAAATGGGCACACCCAAAGGCACGATGAACCGCCACCTCAACTTAGCTCTAATTCTAATCATATGATTTATTTGAATGATTAAGCAATAAGTCATATATGCTAATTTCATAGCATAGGAACTATATGCTAGTTCATATGCTAAGATCATAACATAAAGACTATACTCTAGTTCATAAGTATGACTATAATAATAAGTAAGGAACAAGACTTTGGAAGAACTCATATTGCTATTCATACCAAGAATCTCTTCCAAGGAGTCAAGCCCTCTAACGTAGTTTTGCCTTGCTCTAGATGACTACTAAAATGTAAAAGTACAAGGTAGAGATTGAGGTGTTGCTCCAAATGGTGTATGTACTGAGAGAGGGGGGCTCTCCCTATCTATATATACTAGTGGAATGGTCGGTTACAGAGCATATTCTATGGAGATCCCGCATGCAACCGACTCCAGGAGCATTGATTGAACCGCCATGCAAAGGTGGGCCCGAGAGGCGGTGCTGGGGGTGCGGGCGCACCCAGGGTGCGGCCGCACCCTGGTTCCCTCCACTGGCCACCGACTTCGTGTGGCAGGCCTCTGGTTGGACCTAGAGCAAGCCCAGGTGGATACTTCACCCAAATTATCTGGGTAGATGGTCTTTTCTATTATTCCTTTGCGCAATTTAGCATTACGCTTTGTCGAAAAGAGCCTTTTTGATCTGTTTTCCACTATATTCATGTTTAAGTCCCGCAAAATAGAAATCTCCAAATACATGTGGAACTTGATTAATAGTAAAGGCATATGTGTATAAGTATGTCAATTTCTTCTCTTTTTATGTATTAATTGGTGGTTAAAAATAGTCTTAAGGACCGCCAACACATATGCTTGGTGCAGTAATGACATCTTAGCTCATGTGTCACCGTCAACTGTTATTAATGTAACATATGCATTGTGCAGTAGTGGTAATCTTATCTCATGTTTTGGTGGTAAACATGTTTTTGTACTTGAGGACAGTGTTGTTAATCAATAACAAGCAACTCTAACTCTCACCATATTTGTGTGATGTTCATGTATAATGAGTTAATACTATGATTTGCACTATATTCAGGTTTTCGTGTACAAGTGCATAGAAATCCCGGACTAGTAAACTTTGGTGAAACTATGAGGAACATATGCATGCACTATTCGCTACATATGGTGATGTTTTTCATGAAGGAAGATATTGCCAGGGTTTGAAAAATATTACTATTGTATTTTTAGCACAAATTTATATATAGAATTGTAGATATATGCTTCTGAATGAGATAGTGAATAATTGGTAGTTTAAAATAGTAGAAAACAAATTATAATTGTTTGTCATTTTTTGTTTAAAATTGATAGGGCTTCCATAGTCTAAATTGGAATGGTCCTGGACTACATCGATTCCGTGGTTTAGAAAGTCTTTTGCTATCTCTGGGTGATCTGAACCGGTTCTTCAAAATGCGTTTTACTTCATCAACCATGAGATTGTGAATGATGCTTCTGATGACCCTTGTCGCCGTGGTATATCAGAAATTGGATGCTTGTTACTATTTTCATATTTGTTTCCTTTCTTGTTCACTAACATATTGATTTGTGTTCGTAAGCCAGTGATCATTCTTAGAATGATAGTGTCATGTGGGGCAAACAATACTCAAGAAAAACAAAGAAGACCAAGTTAGCAGCCGAGCCAACTAGTGGCTAAGAGGAAGAGGATAGACTAAGTTCAAGTCTTAGTTAGCTGCGTGGCTGAGAATAATTCAGCAGCCACATTATAGTTGTATGGCATCCTATGGTTGCAAGCCACTCAACAGCTACACTAAGATTAGTTGCATGATTTGCTGCATGGCACTCTACTACTATGTAAGCCGATGGACACTTGATAATGAATTAAGCAATGAAGAACAATCAGTCTTAATCTCATCCCCTTCTAATCAAACACAGGTCTTCTATATTCTTCAATATCAAAACTTCCAAGGATGAAAAAATAGATAAGGCTAAAATTTTAGTAGAGAGGGCTAAGCATGGACAAGACTAGAGGTGGAGACCAGAGACTCACTCTAACTCCCAACTATACTAACACTACTACTAGTACTACATCTTGAGAGAGAGAGAGAGAGTGGAGAGCTTCTTCTTGTGGTGTGTTGAATGAGAGGGGGGGTACCCCTCTATTTATACTAGTAGAAGTAGGCCCATGGATCCACGTGATCAACATCATGAGCCATTGGATGAAACCACCATGGATTGAAGGGCTAGAATGCTTCAAGGTTGTGCTTCTTTGCAAGTCACCATGCACAAGGTCGGTGGGTGCTTTAGGGTGGTCGGCTGACCTACTAGGGGGCTCAGTCGACCCCCTCTATGGTAAATGGGCCACCATCCCATGGTGGGGAACCTTGGTCCCACCTTCTTGTGTGTGTAGGAGCTAGTGTGGAGGCTTGGGGTAGGTCGGCCAACCTATGCCGATACCCCTATGATAGGTGGGCCACACTTTGTTGGTGGGGAACTATGTCACCTCTCTCCATGCCAAATTTGGGCTCAATTGGCTAAAAGTCAAAGGTTAGCCGACCTATGAACTTTGGCCACACAAGCAACTTTGCTAGATTATGGGATCAAGTTCAACCAAGTGCCATTGCTATGTGACAATTAAAGTGCCATCAAGATCACCACCAACCCGGTTCAACATTCAAGAACAAAGCACATTGATATCCTCCATCATTTCGTTAGAGATCGTCAATCCAAAGGGAATATCACAATTGAGTGTGAACACCGAAGATCAACATGCCTATATATTCACCAAGGCTACTTGGTGAAGCAAGATTTTGCAAGCTTAGGAAAGAATTAAACATCCTTTACTTCTCCAACTTGAGTTGAATGCGCCCCATATGTATGACATGCGTCTCCAACAAAGCAAAGGTAAAATTGCTTGGCATATGCATTAATACCTTACTAGCATGTTTTAGGTGCATATAGACATATGTAGTGATTATTCAATGAAAACCAAATGAATTTGAAGTACATATGGTACCACTATTGCTTCTATGGTTAATTGATTTAGTGGTAGACATATGACTTGTTCATGAGAATGTGAACCTAGTGCTTGATCTAGCTAATGAGCAATAAAGTGTTTAACTCAACTTTGACAAGATAACCGTTGAAAGATGTGTGAAGAAGCTTGCAAAGGTTTAAACCAAGTTAGATTACTTATTCAAGTTGCCTAGATTGAACCACAAGAGTCAAGTGATCCTCAACTTTAAGTGATCATCTCCGATTCATTGATTTCAAGCGGTGTCTTGCCATGACTACTTCAACCCAACCGAAGATGGAGCATACCTTTGTGTGCAAATTGACATATCCTTTATTGCAATTAATGACAAAGGGGGAGAGAGATGTTACAAAGAAAGGGGGAGAAGTTAGTCACAAAGATATGGGTGAGATGGATCATGAGATGTTACAAAGAAAGGGGGAGAAGTGAGTCACAAAGATATGGTTGAGATGGAGCATGATGGACATTGAAGAATAGAAGGGGATCAACAAAAGTTGAAGCACACAAGTAGGGAGAGCAAGCTTGTGAACTTGATTGTTTGCATTTGATATGTGCATATTCATGTGCTTGCTTGCATTTGCACAAGTTTTAAATTTGATATACATGCTTGTGTGGTATATGATAGTTGTAGAGCTTGAATGATGAAATGAGAAACTAGCATGCATACGATGGTAGCTAGAATTGTGTTTATCAAGTAGTAGTAGAACCTTGCTTCTAATGTTGATCTCACGGGGTTTCTAGTATTTGACTTGTCTAGCTAACCATGGTGATAAGGGTGGACCTAAATGTGCAACTCCAATTGGTATCACGCTTCAAAGGTTAAATCTATACACCTTAGCATCATTTGGTAGTTGTATCTCTCCCAAAACTTCCAATCCATGCATATATGCAAAGCTTCAATCCAAACATTTAGCACATATGTACGGGGAGCAACTACTACCAAATCAGATTTGTGGGACTTGTCCAACTCTTTTTCTTGTGATTAACTTGGGCACGAAACTCAAATCCAAATTTGAATTCAATTTCTATCTTTGTAACGTGTCATCAATTACCAAAAAGAGGGAGATTGAAGGCTTTATGTTTGGTTTTGGCTAATTGAGACAACCAAGTGAATTAGCGATATACTCTAAGTTTTGTTTATGAGATAGGTTGGTTCACATCCAAGATGGAGCAAGATGGCACTCAAGGTGATGGAGATGGCCACATGATGGTGATCAAGTGCTCTAATTTTGGAAAAGAAGAAAGAGAAAAACAAAACCCTATGGACTCAAGACAAAGGTATAAGCTAGGGATTTTGGTTTGCCAGTCAAGATGCAATAGAGTGCATGATCGGGTTTAGGATAGATAGCCATACTATAAAGAGGGGAAACTCGAAGCAAATGTGGTTATCTAAGTGCCACTAGGTGAACTAACTCCTTGCATGTGCATTTGGACCTAGTGAGCTAACAAAACCCTTGGAAAATGATTTTGAAAATGCTAACTCATGTGCACAAGAGATCGTATCACTTGGAGCTAGCACATTTGCACAAGGGTTCAAGAAATGGACCAAAGGATATTCACTGCAGGAGTTGGATCATGAGAAGAAAAGGTATTAGACCATTGTACATTGGTCCGACGGCTTACCCTAGCCTGGTAGTGAGTGTGTGCAACCATCAGACCAAGAAGAACAGGGGCGTCGAACGGACTACTGGCACTGTTCATCGTCCGACACTTGGCTCAACAGAGACCATAGGGACATGTGGCAACATTTAGAGCATCGGACCACCGGTGTTAGTCCGAAGGTAGGGCATCAGACCTCAGTTCGACTGTTTCTATGCACCGTCGGACCAAGGAACACGGACGTTCCGACGGTCCTCAAACACAGGCGATCAGGATCAACACGAGATAGCCATTGACCACCAACGTCTCTCTTCAAATGGCTAGTTACACGTGGCACAAATTAGAGCATCAGACTGACCTAGTGATGGTTCGATGGTCATGACACGGGGTCCGACAGTCGATCTGGAATTGAGAAAAGGGGCAACGACTAGTGCTTGGCTTTGAGGGCTATAAATAGGTGTTGCTCGGCCTATGACCGGCTCTCTTGGAACCCTGAAGTGTTGAACACCCTCTTGAGCATAACCAAGCACCTCACATTCATCTCCTTCAAGTGATTAATATCTAAGTGAGATTGGGAGTGATTCTGGTGCATTTGCATTGAGTTGAGGCATCTAGTGGCACTAGTAATCGAGTTCATTGTGGGATTTCTTATTACTCTTGGTGGTTGTCGCCACCTAGATGGCTTGGAGCAGCGGTGGATCATTGAGTAGCTTTGGTGATTGTTGCCGGCTCGATCAAGGCATTGTGAGGGGTTCTTGTGGTTATTCCTTGTGGGAGATTCATGAAAAGCAACTCTAATGGAATCGTGGCTTGGGTAGTGCTCTCTAGTGTGGTTCTTACGATGCCCTTGTGTTGTGCTAGGTGTGTGATGCCTATTAGCACGTGAGCCACCTAATTTGGACTCGCAACAACGTGGATGTAGGTTGTCGGCAAGCAACCGAACCACGGGGATATATCTTGTGTCATATTGTCTCTTGCCCGGTTCGATTTGATCACTACCACTCTTGCAATTCATTAATATATCTTGTCTTGTGTGGTAGTTGATTGTGTAGCTAGCTAGATTAGTGATAGTTTAGTTGTAATTACCTTTAGTTGCCCTCGTTAGTGGCTCTAGCTAGTTGTAGCTCTCTAGCTTAGTGGTAGCTTGCTTGTTTTTGTGAAAGCAACCTTAGAGATCATAGTAACTAGCATTGTACAGAAGGCTTGCTTGCGGTGAAGTAGAGCTACAAGCATTTAGATCCTATCATCTATCTCCAAGTAGGGGCATTTCAACCCACCAATAAGTGTTACTTTGGCATTATAAATAGTGCTTTCTTAGGATAAAATAGACACATTATTCCTCATTGCAAACACCACCATGGCAAACCCATGATTTCACCTTCACATTTGGCACCCACCAGTGGTTATTGATCGAACTTTCTTATGCCACCAAAGAAGAGCAAGCCGATGGATGCGCCTGAGGGATTGAAGAAAGCACAACTCCCCCAAACAACATAGAAGATCGCGTATTCAAAAATCATCAATGAAACGGACCCAACAAGATTCCTTCCCGAGGGGCACCCCACCGATGCCACATTCCAAGAAGAGGGCAAAGACTTTGAGCAAAGGGCACCAAACCACTCAACGAAAACCAAGCATTAGCGAAATTGCAAGCTCAATAAATATGGACCCTCATGAAGGATTAGTGATTTTGGTGGTTGATTAACAATATAACCATTTGGGCAAACTACATTTGATAGTAGACAAGGTACATTAGCCCATAGAGTGCAAAGATGGACTTGAGCTAGGCTAAGGTGAAGATCAAGTAATCAACACCTCATATGAAGATCAAAGATGAGTACTGGAGACCCAAGAAGACAAACAAGAGGCTCAAGACATCAAGGAAGAGAAGCTTGGACAAAAGCACATGAAGAAATCACTCACAAGGGCAATGGAAAAAAGCACCAGAGCTTTTCGATGAGCATCGGAGAAATCTAGTCGGGCTAAGGTCCAAGACATTGTGTTGAGGTGTGCACTGCATATACTTCTAGGACAGCACCGGATGAGTTTCAATACAAAGAGGATGCACATGTGGGTCAATGTAAGTTGAGAGCACTAGAGCTCTCTGGTGTACACCAAATAAAGGGCACTAGAACTATGAGGTGCTTCACTGAGGACCCCGTTCACTGTGGACTACACACCAAAATTATTTGGAGTAGCACCAGACAAAAGAGGCAGACAACCAAGGAATAAGGTAGAGATAAGGTGTGTTCGTAAAAAAGGTGAACACCTATGTTTGAAATCAAGAAACGCTAAAAAAACCATCGATTTAGTAACATGACATGAGAAAGGAAAACTGATATGAAAAAGAGGCTGATGCCCGAGACCTCTCTACACCTCACACCGTCTCCAAAATCTCATTGAGCGACCACCACTAGGGGATCACAATGAAGCCCTCTTGTCCACCCTTCTAATTGAGGTGAAAGGTCTTCCACTTGCTGTTACTGTCCTCAACACCCACCGTGTTTTTTAGGTCACCACTTGATAAGGCAGCCAGAGGACCTCCTTGGCGGCTTCCTTGATCTTGTTGATAACATCCAGCAGCTGACTTCTCTTGTGGACATAGGATCACCCAGTTTTGCAGCACACCACCTATCCTGTGAAGCAGTATTTCCATACTCTTCCATAGACTTTCCCCAACTCTAGCATGTGCTGGGCACGATGGATGGTAAAATCAGTGTTGTAACTGAATGATCTGTGGTCTTTTATGCTAATGAAAGGCCGGGGCAGTGGCCCTTGAACTCTAAAAAACTTGACATGAGAATAAAAACAAATAAAGAGGATATAGCTTGGTTACATAATATAATATTGTCGGCACGAAAATGTGTCGACACACGAGCAAGCCGGAAGGGTCTGCTCGATGGAGCTGGAGATCCGTCTGTCTTCAACGCAGGGATAATCGATCCTGCGTATTCCTCCTGAGACGTGCCAGTCAATTTGACCCTGCAATTGACAAGGAGAGAAAGTTTATCAGTAATTTAAGGTGGAACGTGCCGGTCTGTGTTCAGACAGTTCCAAGTGTGCCGCTTCAGGAGCAGCCATACGGGAAAATGATTAAATAGCCGATAAATCGGCTGTTATGGACTGTAAAGCTCGTGGGTAGCAATTGATTTTATGTTGACAGGTACAATACATGTATATGTAAATAAGATCATCAACTAGGTGGATATTACCCATATGAATCATTGAGCCGATGAATCTAACGAGAAAGGATATAACACGAGAACAAATCAACTATCTAATACAAATGAATCTACAGACGCTCTGAATCTAATCTGTTACCATCAATAGTGAGGTTCGACCGGATCGATGGTAGCTATGATGATAATAACAAACTAAAACCGAAGAATATGTAAAACAATCTATACTTCGATAGGCTTTTCGAAAGACATGCTATACGTGAAGGCTCGGATGAATCGGCTAAAATAGCCGATTCAGGTGAAGAGAACTACAACGTGTGAACAATCGACTATTTCACATGGACAGGCCCATGGACTCATCAGACATAACCTGCTATCTCTAACAGTGGGGTTCGACCGGATCGATGCAGCCGTGAAAAAGACAACAAATCAAACCTTTAAAGTAAACAGATCTATTCACATTTAACACAATCATGTAAACATGTTGTAGGCGTTAATGCGCAAACGATCGGCTATTTAGCCGATGCAGGCATAGCAAACAGTTAAGGTCACATCTAATCAAGAACAGATCTACTAACTAGCATCCTCCAATCTACAGTGCTATCAGTGGGAATCAACTGGATCGTTACAGCCATAATAGTGAACCGTAGACTAGATTTAACAAACCAGCAAATCTCTCCAGGATCATACGTGCCTTAACCGCATCCTATGCGCGACCAAGATCGAAGTAGAACAACCGATAAGACATAACCCGTCGTTCATTGTAAGAAGTATCGTGTTGTGACAAAGCAAACGATGGACCCAAAGGATATGAGGCCGATCTAAATCGATCTCGATCGGGCAGGTTGATGTTGCTGTAAACTAATGACGATAAGAGCATCAGCAAGATCGACAACTTAATGAATCTATCAAAGATTGTCACTCTTAGGTAGAGCCGATAACTTGACCTTAATCTAATTCGAGCAGTGGAGGTCGACCGGATCGATGCAGCCATACTTGAACTAGACAAGAGTCGATAACTAGCTTATACCAGAGTTGCGGTGGAGATCGACCGGATCGATGCAGCCGTACGAACAGAAGTATAAGCCATGACGGTACTTACAGACAAGCCGGAGGTCGGCCGGACCGATGCAGCCCTGCTCGCTGAAGAACTCGTCGAGATCTACTCAACTCCTACTCCTAAAGGGTGGCCCGAGTCGAAAAAGTAAGTAACTTGTATTTAATTGATTGTGTGTCCTTTACAATAGCCGAGGGTCCAATATTTATACTCGGAACCTACGCATGAATCATACTTAAGCACGACTCATTACAATCTTTGATATAAGAGAAAGCATTTCTAATTTAAGATAACTTGTACCCTAATCTTTTCCTTTTTATAGAGTCCAACATGTTTTTTCCCGACGCCAACCGCAGCTTTTATCGTTATTTGCTGGCGCTAGTTGCAGAGAGCCGATTCCAATACTGCATTCAAATCAGCTGATACCGACCTTTATACAATCGATTCCTCGATGACACGATCTTGAGGGCTTTCGAGTTCCTTACAATTCTTCTTCCTAAAATTTTGGTGTAAACAAATATAAAATGTAATAATGTACTTGCTAGCTATGCAATTACGTGGCCTATTTGGTTGTTAATAGGATGCCGACTCTTAGAGCATGTTTGTTTGAGCTGTAACTTTTTAAAAATTTTAGCACAAAAGCTAGCTATTTTGCTTTTGGCTTCTAGCTATTGGGTTTTTCTTTTGCCATGGGGCGGTTCGAATAAGCTGCAAGCAATGTTGCGCATGTGTGTGCAGCTTTAGTAGCCGTCATCATCGACAGAACCATCACTTTATTAGAAGCGAAAACCGCCTTTAGCTAACATAAATTTTAGCTTCTCAGTACACCAAAAACCTAAAAAGCTACTTAAAATGTGCTTTTCAGCTTTTAGTTTATTTCCTCACAAGCTAACTTTCTAGCTTTTCAAAAACCAGCTCAACAGATAGATTGTTTGTTTCAGCCTTTAGCTGATAGAAGCCAACAAAAAACTGAAACAAACATACCCGTAGTGCTATTGCAATAGCATCTCCATTCTCAAAAGGTTGAAATTCTGTTTCTATCTTTATTCAGACTATTTAAAGTTTAATAAAATATATAATATTTATAAGACAAGAGAGGTGTACTATAAAAATATATTTGATAATAACGAATCTGATCACACTTATTTAGTATCATAAATATTAATATTTTTTACATATTTGATTAAATATAATATAATAGTTTGACTCGATCCTGTATATATGTTAGAATTGCATGTCTTTCCCAGCAAATAGTTTCGTAGCTATTTTTTTATCCGAAACGTACATAAAACTAGCTCGTCCAACTGTAGGTAGGCTCGTACACGGAAGGTAGTACTACTTGCATACAGAGTTACAAAATATTCCTACGAAGTTACTACGGAGTACTACTTACTACTGCATACATGCACTGGCTTGGACACAGCCGCCTACTATGCATGCAGCATGCATCTAGGCGTTTGATGAACGGCGCGCCGGTGAGGTACTCAGTGAAGGCGAGCGCGACGAGGCCGAGCATGGCGAAGCGGCCGTTCCAGAGCTCGGCGTCGGCGCTCATGACGGCGCCCAGTGCCGGTCCTAGGATTTTATGAGCCCTCTTGCGATCTCGTCGCAACGGCCCCTATTGATCATGTATAAAATCTTATAATATATATGTACTAATTTTACTTGCAAAACGAAATAAAATTTAATAACATATTTTTAATTTAACATGTCTGATAATTATCGAGGGACGATGTAGATTAAGCAATATATTTATAGATGTATGATAATTATTGAGGAATAATGTAGATTAAAAAAGCAATATATTCGTTTTCTTTTCTCACCCACGACAAATGTTTCTTATGTAACATTCTAAAATTCTAACACCTAAATTAGAAGAAAAATATGACTATATGGGTACAAAGTACTAGAAGTCTGAAATACTATACAAATAATTAATTTGGATTAAAAATAAAAAGGAAAAAATACCTTGGACCTAAACAACTGATCGGTGATCACAATTCGTAAGAAGCCAAGAATCAAGATGTCGTCGTCGTGGAGCCCTGCTTAGTCGCTGTCCTCGTGTGCCGTGTCCGTGTCTCCAGTAGTCTAGCTCTTCACGGCGGTGCGGCTCGTCAGCTTCGCGTGTGTAAGACACATGTCACGAACTCACGATCAGAGTGTGCTGTGTGCAGCGTGACTCCTCGCCTCCTCTCTACCCGAGGGCCATGGGGAAAGGAAACTAGGAAAGAAATGCCGATGTTATCTTTTTTGGCCGTCTAGTCGGTTCTATGTCTCTCTTCTTATTAATTTGCTAATGTCTAATGAACTATAGGACCTGTGGATTTGTATACCTGGACTTAGGCCTCTCATCCACTTGGGCCCTCGGCCGTCGCACCTCCTGGCCTACCCCTAGGGCCGGCACTGACGGCGCCGCTCCTGGCCTCGGCGCTGTCCCCCTTCAGCACCGGCACCAGCGACACCACAGACAGCACGGTGGCCGTGGCCGCGAACCAGGCGAGCCCGGAGCCGCTGCCGGCCTACGAGAGGAGGCTCCCGCCGCGGGACGCCTCGACGGCGAGCGCGGACACGAAGCCCACCATGGCGAGCCGGCCATTGATGCGCTCCGGAGCCTGCCCGTGGAACGCCAGCGTGTCCCACATCCCGGGGATCGTCGCCTTTGCCTTGGGCTTGGGCGTCGGGGTAGTGGCCGCCGGAGAAGGTGACGAGGAGGTGGTGGCCGCAGTCGTCGTCTCCTCCGTTGGTTCAGCGTCCTCGCTCTGCTCCCTCACGACCAAGGCGCGGCGGCGCGGCGCGAGCGCGAGCGCAGACGCCGGGAGCCGTACCGGGAAGGCGCCGGCACGTGTGCCCGCGGTGGCGAAGGCGAGGGAGCTCATGCTCATGGAGGCCATTACCGTTGCTGCCATTGGAGTGTGTATGTTCAGAGGTGCTGTGGAGATCGACTCGTTGGCTCGTAGCGGTGAGTAGCGTAGATGGCTTTGTTGCTTTGCTTCACTTTTCTCTCTGTCGAGCTGTGTGGTGGTTGCCAGAGCGTGGGTGGCGGCTTTTTATAGACGGGAGACTCGAGCTAGAGGGGAGGTGGCTCGCCCACCCGTGACGATGGGGGGATGATGTTGCTGCGATAAGAGCATCTGCAAGATCGATAACTTAATAAATCTATCAAAGATTATTACTCTTAGGTAGAGCCAATAGCTTAACCTTAATCTAATTACTTTAATTAGATAAGAGTTGATAACTAGCTTATACCAGAGTCACAGTGGAGGTCGACCGGATCGATACAGCCGTACAAATAGAAGTATAAGCCATGACGGTACTTACAGACAAGCCGGAGATCGGCCAGACCGATATAGCCCTGCTCGCTGAAGAACTCGGCAAGATCCACTCTACTCCTACTCCTAAGGGGTGGCCGAAGCAAAAAAAGTAAGTAACTTGTATTTATTTTATTGTGTGTCCTTTACAATAGTCGGGGTTCAATATTTATACCCGGAACCTACGCATGAATCCTACTTAAGCACGACTCATTATAATCTTTGGCATAAGAGAAAACATTCCTAATTTAAGATAATTTGGACCCTAATATTTCCCTTTTTGTAGAGTCCAACATGTTTTTTCCCGACGCCAACCACAGCTTTTATCGTTATCTGTTGGCGCTATCTAGAGAGAGCCGATTCCAGTACTGCATTCGAATCAGCTGATACCGACCTTTATGCAATCGATTCCTCGATGACACGATCTTGGGGGCTTTCGAGTTCCTTGTAATTCTTCTTCCTAAATTTTGGGGTAGACACATGCCCCTCAATTTTAGGATAAAAGTAATTTTATTTAAAAATTATCGTGCATGTACCCCCGATAGGTCCATGGTCACGGGTAGAGAATCTTGATCTGGGGTCTACTGTCGGTCACTGTCCTTGCCAGCTTATGAGCCCATGCTTCAAAACTTTACGAGAGCATCATCGCTTCACAGATGCTTGGATCCATCTTTCAGGCCGACTATAAAATGTCTATCTGACTCTAGCGAGAGCAATTCAACAACTCAGTTATGTTTCTCTTCTGCCCGCTTTCTCGAGTGCCTCTGGCTCCGCCGGACCCTCCATGATCTGATTCCTTGCTATGAGGATCTTGAGTGGTTAAAAGAATTCTTGTGCATAGGGTGATTGTGTTGCTCATCTTAGCGTCTTGTCGAGCAAGAGGACCAGCTACTGCGGTTAGAAGAATTCTTGTGATATCACCTAAGTCTTCTCTCCATGATCGCAGAGCTGTTCTAGTGTTTGCAAGGGCTAAAATGCATGGACACATTCCCCTTGTTCGCTCCATCAAATGCCCGTCGGGGAAACCATAGACTTCTTTCCCACAGTTTCCCAGCCAGCGAGAAATAAGCATCTTTTAGTAGGCGGCTTTCTTTCTCATTGTTCTCTAGTCACCGAGAAATCAGTTGGACATCTGTTAAGCAGGTGGCCTTTCCCCTTTTCCTGATGCAATTTTATCAACGGGCCGATGTGACTCGGTTCATGATGACCTTCGGCCTCGTAGGGATCCGGACTCCCTTCAATCCAAAGAAGCCTTGGTGGGTTGATTGCTGGTCAATGTAAACCTTTCGTATCCATCCCATGATATTTTGTGATTATGGGAAGTAACAAGTCCGAATCTGTTATCTCTTTGTGATCCGTCCCCTAAATTTCCGAAGTGTCGATCCGTTTCCATATCTGACTTTAATTCCATAACCCCGGCAAAATCTACCCTCTCACCTTCCTAGGCTATATATATGGGTCACGGCTATGGGTCGAAAAACAACCTGCCTCATCCCAAACCTTTCGTGTCTTTAGTGCGATTTCTGCTTTCCCATAGGTTTGAGATCATGGAGAACAGCAAGAGGTCTGCTGAGGAGGCCCTCAATGGATCTGCGTCATCATGCCAGCACCTTTGTCATTAGGAGGGTGCAACTCATGATGCCCCCACCATCCCAGGGCATAGGGCTGACTCCGTTCAGCCTTCGGGGTTATCCTCATCAATAGCTCGCCGCTAGCTCCCCTGCTATCCAAGGAGACAGATAGACAAAGACGATCTGCTCACCTTCATTAATTGGGCTGGCCATAATCTTGCCGACTGTCTCTCCCTTGCAGAATCGACTCTAGCCATGGTTCGATGCCGATTGCCTTCCGAGGCTGATCCGGTGGAGGATAGGTTGGCCGAGGCCGAGGCCAGAATCACGGGTGAGATGCCTACCACAACTTTCTATCTCCTCTTAATTTTGTCTTCAAGATTCTAATCATCTCCCATTTGAATCTTTTAGATCTATTGGCTCAGCTGGAAAGTCTCTGATCAGCTGCAGAGTACGCGGCAGGATTTGTTAATGCCAGGGGTGCCGCACCAGTGGTTCGCTTGCATGACATCCCAAATCATGTCGGAGAGGTCGCTCTTCATGGTGTTCTTCATGGTGCTGCCATGGCACTGGCTACTGCACAGGCCCGCTCTGGCCACGAGCTATGGTTTCTTCCCCATGGTTTTCTAGCCACCAAACACCCTAGGGATCACGAGCGTCTGGTTGAGGACTTCTTCGACACTGCCAACTCCGTAGCCCTCACTACCCAGGCCGAGGACATAGTGAATAAGGTGTTCCCCGGCCTTTAGTTTGTAATAGGAGAAGCTGACAAACAATTTCTTTGTTTTAATTGGTTTCTTGCACTTTTATTCCATGTTCCAATCTGTGTCTGTTCTTGCTCTATAGACAATACGTATCGTACCGGCTTTTATCCCTTCGGGTTTATTTTTAAACTAGAGACGATAGCCTTCTGGTATCGGCTATTAGAACCGATGACCAAACAAATCGGCTGTCAAGTGTTAATCCAAACGCTAGGATAATATTTCTTTAGATATTTATCATTGATTGCTCTGTCAAATTCTTCTTCTCCTCCTAGCGTTTCCAAAATATAAGCATTGCCGAGCGCACAACGTTTAATCCGATAAGGTCCTTCCTAATTAGATGACCATTTACCGAACTTGCTGTCCTTTGACCCGATCGGCAATGTTACCTTCCAGACCAAGTCTACTTCAGAAAATTGCTTGCTCTTGACCATTTTATTGTAATATTTTGCAACCCTCAGTTTATTGGCTTCGATATTCTCAAGAGCACGCAGTCGATGGCAACTTAAGTCCTCCAAGTCGTCTATCATAAGATTCTTGTAGACTTCGGCTGACAAATCATTTTGCAACGTGATACGCCTCGATCCAGTTTGAATCTCCCAAGGAAGGACTAAATTGTAACCATACACAAGTTCATAAGGGGATGTTTTAATTGATCCATGATAGGCCATCCTATATACCCATAATGCCTCATTAAGCGTCGAATGCCACTTCATTGGTTGTTCCTCAATCTTTTTCTTGATCAACTTAATCATAATATGATTGGACGCCTCTGCCTAGCAATTAGCCTAAGCATAGTCAAGAGAAGAATTTAGTAGCTTAATTCCCCTACTGGCAGCAAAATCTCCGAACTCTTCTGATGTAAACATTGTCCCTTGATCGGTAGTGATAGTTTGAGGAATCCCAAAACGATACACAATATGCTCCTTGATAAAATCAACCATGTTCTTTGAGGTTACCGTCTTCAAAGGAATTGTCTCAACCCACTTAGTGAAGTAATCCGTTGCTACCAATATGAACTTATGTCCTTTACTTGAGGGCAGAAAAATCTGGCAATTAAATCAATTCCCCAGCCTCGAAACGACCATGGTTTGATTATTGGATTCATAGCCGATGCAGACAATTTCTGGACATTACCAAAACGTTGACAGTCTTGGCACCTCTTATAATATTCAAAACAGTCTTCCAATATTATTGGCCAAAAATATCCAGTTCTACGAATAGTCCATTTCATCTTATAAGCCGATTGATGAGCTCCACATATCCCTTCATGCACTTCGCCCATCAACACCTTAGCTTCATCTTGGCTTAAGCACTTGAGCAACACCCCATCGACTATTTTGTAATATAGCTGATCATCCAGTAAAACATACTTAGTCGATTTATACCTTAGCTTTCTGGTAACTTTCTGTGATGGATTCCTAAGGTAATCGGCTATTTCAACTCTCCAATCATTATTCGAGGTTTCACTACTCAAGACTTCTTGAAACACTTGATAACCTAATGTACTTTGAGCTAAACGATTAGCCTCTTGATTCTATGCCCTTGGAATATGTTGAAAAGAGACATGAGGAAATTCCTTGAGTAATCTTTGGCACTCATCATAATATCCCCTCAGAGTATCTTCTTTGCACTCATATAGGCTGATCAACTGATTAATGATTAACTGTGAATCTCCAAATACTTCAATTGCCTCGGCCTTTACTTCATGAAGAAGTTGAAGCCCCTTAAGAATAGTCTCATATTCCGCTTGGTTGTTGGTAATCATTGGTTCAGTTAGAAGAGCAAACTCGAAACTTGCCCCCCGAGGTGAAATAATAACAATACCAATACCACCACCTTGCTTGCATGATGACCCATCAAAGAACAACGTCCAAGGTACCGGCTCCACATAGCCAACAATTGGCTTATGATGCTTGGTGACAAAATCGGCTATTATTTGCCCTTTGACTGTTTTAGCTGATTCGTACCTCAAGTCAAATTCTGACAACACAAGAATCCACTTTCCTATTCTTCCATTCAATATTGGCATTGATAGCATGTGCTTGATCACATCAGTCTTGGAGACAACTGTACACTCAGCCGACAACAAGTAATGTCGTAACTTAGTGCAAGAGAAATATAAGCATAAGCATAACTTCTCGACGGGAGAATATCTTGTCTCTGGATCTAGAAGTCTCCTACTGAGATAGAAAACAACTCGCTCTTTCCCTTCGAACTCTTGCATCAGGGCCGATCCAATTGTCTGGTTATCGGCCAATATGTACAACTTAAAAGGCTTACCTTGCTAAGGAGGGACCAGCACGGGCAGACATTTCATATATTCTTTTATCTCCTCAAACATCTTTTGTTGTACATCACCCTATTTAAATTCTTGATCATTTTTCAACTTCAACAAGGGAGAAAATGGCGAACTCTCTCCGACAAATTCAAAATAAACCTCCTGATAAAATTAATTTTGCCAAGCAAAGATTGTAACTCTGTTTTAGTAGTCGGGGGCACTGCCTCATCAATCGCTTTTATGCTTTTTTGATCAACTTCGATTCCTCTCTCATGGACCATGAAACCCAAGAATTGTCCAGCTGATACTCCAAAGGCACACTTATTAGGGTTCATCTTTAGACTATGTTTTCTTGTGCATTCCAGAGTCTCCCACAAATCAGCTAAATGCTCCTTGTATCCCTTGGATTTTATCATCACATCATCAATGTAGATTTCAACAATCCTGCCAATCAATTTATGAAAAATATGATTCATTGCCCTCTAATAAGTTGCACCGACATTCTTTAGACCAAAGGTCATCACAACCCACTCAAATAAACCGATTGCGCCAGAGCATATGAAAGCGGTCTTTGCTATGTCTTCCTCGGCCATGAAAATTGGTTACATCCTGCATTGCCATCCATGAAGCTAATAACCTTGTGTTTGACTGCTGCGTCTACCAACATATCGGCTATCGACATCGGATAACCATCCATGTGTGTGGCCTTGTTCAGATATCTGAAATCGATGCAAACTCTTAATTTTCCAATCTTCTTATACATAGGAACACCATTTGATATCCACTCTGCATATCGGCATGGTCGGATAAACTTTGCTTCCAGTAACCTTTCAGTCTCCTTTTTTATATCATCAAGTATGTTTGGGTTGAATCTCCTCGGAGCTTGTTTAAACGGCCGATGTCTAGGTTTGATTGGCAATCGATGTTCAACAATCAATCGCTCTAGACCAAGCATCTCATAGTATTCCCAAGCAAAACAGTCTTTAAATTCTTTTAATAAATCGACTAACTCTTGCTTATACTTAGGATCCAACTTGGCACTTACATACGTCGGCCTAGGCCTATCTCTAGAACCAATATTTATCTCTTCTAATTCATCGGCCGACATGAAGCCATGTTCTAGTTTGCCATCTGTACCATCTACTGGATTATCCATTAAAACAAATTTTCAAAGCCGACTGCTTGGATCGGCTGTTGGCTTTCATTATTGATTCTAATGACGCCTCCTTCCCATAACTTGCCAGAAAAACACTCAAAGTCTTCTAACTCCCAAAAGACTGGATCGGCTGTTGCGATACTCACAGACTTATCAGCGCGAACCAGCTCGACATCATCTCCATGCCATTGAATCAAACACTAATGCATGGTCGATGGCACACAACAGTTTGCATGAATCCAATCATGACCAAGGAGTAAACTGTATGACCCTTTTCCATCGATGACGAAGAATGTGGTGAGCAGAGTCTTACTCCCAATTGTCAGTTCGATATTCATTGCCCCCCGGGTCTTAGACGCATTACCCCCAAAATCCTTAAGCATCATGTCAGTCTCTATCAAATCTCCTGGTCCCTTGCCAAGTTTACGAAAAGTGGTGTAAGGCATAAGATTGACAGAAGCACCTCCATCCACCAACATCTTGTTCATCGGCTTCCCATCAACAAAACCTCTTACATATAAAGCCTTTAAGTGTCGATGCTTGACTGGTTTATCGAATATAGCCTGCTGTATAACTGTCAACTTGGCAACTATTTCTTCATACTCTGATTCATCAAAATCTGAATAAACTTCTTGAACCGCTGGAGCTCTGAATTCTGACGGCAACAGAAAAGCCATTTGAATATTAGCCGATGGTTGCCTTCTATCAGCTGTTTGCTTAGCATGCCACACTTGAGGTCTACTAGATGCTTGATCATGTTCTAGTTCTCTGTTCCTTAGCCGTTGCACTCTTCTTTTCTGGCTTCTTGTCAGACCTCCTAGACACCATTGGCCTTCCTGCTAGATATATTCTTCATCATTACTTTCTTCTTCATAATCACTCCAGTTTTGATCAACAACTCGTTTTCCAAGCCGATCATAAACACTTCTATTTTTTAAGCGTCGATCCATGTTATTATGATGATACGCATCTTGAGCATAGATAGATCAGCGGTTGGCTTGAGATTGCCTAAACTCTTAATATTGTTCGCTGCACTCTGGACTGGTAGGCAATTTCAAACCTTCGTTCTAGCAATGTCTGAAGAAAGGATAATTTCAATGTGATTCAGCTTGCTTTCTTTCATACTTCTCTTTTTCCTGTTGACGCTGGTATTCTTGCTCTCCTAACCAACGCTGATAATCCTTTTCCTTCTACCGCTGCCATTTATTTAACAAAATTCAAGATGTAACATGCGGCTTTATCGTCCCATCCTTTGATGTTTCTCCCTACTCATATTGGCTCTTTTGTTGGTCACGACGCCTTCTAATTTCTCTATATTCATCAGCCGATATTTGCATCTCGGGATCGACTGTTCCAGTTTCTCTTGATCTGGTTAATGTTAGGACCTTAGTCTTCCCTTTAAATAGCCTAGCATCGACCATGTTCTGATCTCCTAGGAAAGGATTATCATCAACTTTTATCTTCTAAGGAGTATCAAATTTGAGTTTCCTTGCTGAATAGCCCTCTATATAAGCTACCGAAAAACTCTACATTCATTAGTAGAATAAGATGTAGTGTTATAAAACTTGCAGAACTTCTTATTCTTCAACTGATCAAGGGGCAACATGACTTGATTATCAGGTAACTTGATCTGTCCTTTCTTGAGCAAAAAATCAAAGAGCTTGTCTGATTTGGTGACATCGAAGTCATAGCTCTCTTCGACTCTTCTTCCCCAAGGATTTGGCACCATTACTGTCTTCTTACCCCAATTCCATTCAGCTACGGCAACCTCTTCTTCTTCATCGTCTTCATAGCCGTCATCGACTGAATATGGATTATAGTCTTCGGCCATTGTGGTACTTTTCTAGAATTGGGTATCTCTGCGCATACTCTAGAACTGGCTATTGAGCGCTGCCACTCGTTGAGCCAATTGACCCAAGTTGTCAAATTCTTGTCTCAGCAGCTTCTCTCTCCATGTTGACAACATTCCTTGAACGGCCAAAGCAGCAAGTTGATCATCAGTTAAGTTCAATGAGAAGCACAGATTTCTAGTTTCTCGAAATCTCTGAAGAAACTCAGTGCCCGATTCATTAGTTCTCTGCCTTATAGTTGTCAAATCGGTAATCTTCTTTTCTCCAGTTCCAGTATAAAAATATGTATGAAATTTTTTCTTTAGGTTAGCCCAATTGACAATGGAGTTAACTAGCGGTGATGAGAACCAAGTAAAGGCTAGTCCTGATAGGGACAAAGAGAACAAACAAACTTGATGGGCCTCTTCAATGGATGCTTCACCCAACTGTGTAAGATACCGACTGACATGTTCCATTGTGTGTTATCTTGGCCAGTAAACTTAGCAAACTCTGGGAGCCTGTAATTTGTAGGAAGAGCGACCAAATCGTACCATTCTGGATATGAACGTTTGTACAAGAAGGTCTGCCCTTTCGGCTTCAAACTGAACTGATTCTTCATCATCTCGGTTACTCTCAGCAACAACTCATCAGCATTTGAATTTGGATTTCTCTACACCTGTTGACCTGTTTGTGGATTAAAATTCCGGGTACCTTGATACCCTAGATTCAGAATCATGTGAAGAGTAATGTAATCTGTGCCATAATGATATCCTTGTGGAATCTCTATCTGCTGGGTCCTTTGCTGGTTTACTGCTTGAAGTCTCTGGTTATAGACGTTAGGATCTATATCTCTACGGATCCTTTGAATTGATGGTGCTATTTTTTGAGCTGATGACGGTATGTGGCCTGATGTGCCAAAATTAATCATCTGGTTCTGACCTTGCCCCGCTAGCTATTGCACGTGCTGCACTAACGATCCAGGATTATACCGTATCTGATTCATAGTAGCACCTTGAACTTGCTCAGATGAACTCTGAACTACCTAGACATCATCATTACTAGCTGGTGCTGCTTCTTAATGGCTAGTACCAGCTTGATTAGTCCCCTGAGTCGACGGATATGGAATGTTGTAATAAGCCGGTCCAACCTGATCACTTGGAAACCCATGAAACACCTCTTTCATGGTGTTGTGGAACGTGTTCAAGAAAATTTCATTATGGTTCGATATGGCATCATGAACAGATTTGTTCACAGCTTCTACGAAGAAACGCCTGTCTTCAGCTTCATCTGCATCTGTCTACCCATGCAATAGAACTCTCGGTAGTAGATATTTCTGAACAATTGTATTGTCACGTGTCTTGGTGTAGGACAACAAATACTTGTTCTGAAATTCTTCTATAGCTTTGCTGATGACATCTTTATCTCCATTAGGTAGGTCTTCATAAGGTACCATAAGGATGTCGTTGTTGTTGTAAGCCGCCATGACGATTGTGGGGGTCCCACCGGGCATGCCAGAACGCGTGTCGACACAAAAACGCATCGACACACGAGCAACCTCCATCGAGCAGACCCTTCTGCTCGACGGAGCTAGAGATCCGCCTGGCTTCAACGCAGGGATAATCGATCCTGCGTATTCCTCCCGAGACGTGCCAGTCAATTTGACCCTGCAATTGACAAGGAGAGAAAATTTATCAGTAATTTAAGGTGGAAAGTGCCGGTCTGTGCTCAGACAGTTCCAAGTGTGCCGCTTCGGGAGCAGCCATACGGGAAAAAGATTAAATAGCCGATACACACAGAAATCGGTTGTTCCGGACTGTAAAGCTCGTGGGTAGCAATTGATTTTACGTTGACAGGTACAATACATGTATATGTAAATAAGATCATCAGCTAGGTGTATATTACCCGTATGAATCATTGAGCCAATGAATCTAACGAGAAAGGATATAACACGCGAACAAATCGACTATCTAATACAAAAGGATCTACAGACGCTCTGAATCTAATGTTACCATCAACAGTGAGGTTCGACCGGATCGATGGCAGCTATGATGATAATAACAAACTAAAACCGAAGAATCCGTAAAACCATCTACACTTCGATAGGCTTTCTGAAAGACATCCTATACGTGAAGGCTCGGATAAATCGGCTAAAATAGCCGATTCAGATGAAGAGAACTACAGCGTGTGAACAATCGACTATTTCACGTGGACAGACCCAAGGACTCATCAGACCTAACCTGCTATCTCTAACAGTGGGGTTCAACCGGATCGATGCAGCCGTGAAAAAGACAACAAATCAAACCTTTAAAGTAAACAGATCTATTCACATTTAACAGAATCATGTAAACATGGTGTAGGCGTTAACGCGCAAGCGATCGGCTATTTAGCCGATGCAGGCATAGCAAACAGTTAAGGTCACATCTAATCAAGAACAGATCTACTAACTAGCATCCTCCAATCTACAGTGCTATCAGTGGGGATCAACTGGATCGTTACAGCCATAATAGTGAACCGTAGACTAGATTTAACAAACCAGCAAATCTCTCCAGGATCATACGTGCCTTAACCGCATCCTATGCGCGACCAAGATCGAAGTAGAACAACCGATAAGACATAACCCGTCGTTCATTGTAAGAAGTATCGTGTTGTGACAAAGCAAACGATGGACCCAAAGGATATGAGGCCGATCTAAATCGATCTCGATCGGACAGGTTGATGTTGCTGTAAACTAATGACGATAAGAGCATCAGCAAGATCGACAACTTAATGAATCTATCAAAGATTGTCACTCTTAGGTAGAGCCGATAACTTGACCTTAATTTAATTCGAGCAGTGGAGGTCGACCAGATCGATGCAGCCATACTTGAACTAGACAAGAGTCGATAACTAGCTTATACCAGAGTTGCGGTGGAGATCGACCGGATCGATGCAGTCGTACGAACAGAAGTATAAGCCATGACGGTACTTACAGACAAGCTGGAGGTCGGCCGGACCGATGCAGCCCTGCTCGCTGAAGAACTTGTCGAGATCTACTCAACTCCTACTCCTAAAGGGTGGCCGGAGTCGAAAAAGTAAGTAACTTGTATTTAATTGATTGTGTGTCCTTTACAATAGCCGAGGGTCTAATATTTATACTCAGAACCTACGCATGAATCTTACTTAAGCACGACTCATTACAATATTTGGTATAAGAGAAAACATTCCTAATTTAAGATAACTTGAACCCTAATCTTTTTCTTTTTGTAAAGTCCAACATGTTTTTTCCCGACGCCAACCGTAGCTTTTATCGTTATCTGCTGGCGCTAGCAGCAGAGAGCCAATTCCAGTACTGCATTCCAATCAGCTGATATCGACCTTTATGCAATCGATTCCTCGATGACACGATGTTGAGGGCTTTCGAGTTCCTTGTAATTCTTCTTCCTAAATTTTGGTGTAAACAAATATAAAATGTAATAATGTACTTGCTAGCTACGCAATTATGTGGCCTATTTGGTTGTTAATAGGATGCCGACTCTTAGAGCATGTTTGTTTGAGCTATAACTTTTTAAAAATTTTAGCACAAAAGCTAGCTATTTTGCTTTTGGCTTCTAGCTATTGGGTTTTTCTTTTGCCATGGGGCTGTTCGAATAAGCTGCAAGCAATGTTGCGCATGTGTGTGCAGCTTTAGCAGCCGCCATCGACAGAACCATCACTTTATTAGAAGCGAAAACCGCCTTTAGCTAGCATAAATTTTAGCTTCTCAGTACACCAAAAACCTAAAAAGCTACTTAAAATGTGATTTTCAGCTTTTAGTTTATTTCCTCACAAGCTAACTTTCTAGCTTTTCAAAAACCAGCTCAACAGCTAGATTGTTTGTTTCAGCCTCTAGCTGATAGAAGCCAACAAAAAAAACTGAAACAAACATACCCGTAGTGCTATTGCAATAGCATCTCCATTCTCAAAAGGTTGAAATTCTGTTTCTATCTTTATTCAGACTATTTAAAGTTTAATAAAATATATAATATTTATAAGACAAGAGAGGTGTACTATAAAAATATATTTGATAATAACGAATCTGATCACACTTATTTAGTATCACAAATATTAATATTTTTTTTACATATTTGATTAAATATAATATAATAGTTTGACTCGATCCTGTTTATATGTTAGAATTGCATGTCTTTCCCAGCAAATAGTTTCGTAGCTATTTTTTTTATCCGAAACGTACATAAAACTAGCTCGTCCAACTGTACGTAGGCTCGTACACGGAAGGTAGTACTACTTGCATACAGAGTTACAAAATATTCCTACGAAGTTACTACGGAGTACTACTTACTACTGCATACATGCACTGGCTTGGACACAGCCGCCTACTATGCATGCAGCATGCATCTAGGCGTTTGATGAACGGCGCGCCGGTGAGGTACTCAGTGAAGGCGAGCGCGACGAGGCCGAGCATGGCGAAGCGGCCGTTCCAGAGCTCGGCGTCGGCGCTCATGACGGCGCCCAGTGGCGGTCCTAGGATTTTATGAGCCCTCTTGCGATCTCGTCGCAACGGCCCCTATTAATCATGTATAAAATCTATAATATATATGTACTAACCTTGCAAAACGAAATAAAATTTAATAACATATTTTTAATTTAACATGCGATAATTATCGAGGGACGATGTAGATTAAGCAATATATTTATAGATGTATGATAATTATTGAGGAATAATGTAGATTAAAAAAGCCGCTTTCTTTTTCTCACCCACGACAAATGTTTCTTATGTAACATTCTAAAATTCTAACACCTAAATTAGAAGAAAAATATGACTATATGGGTACAAAGTACTAGAAGTCTGAAATACTATACAAATAATTAATTTGGATTAAAAATAAAAAGAAAAAAATACCTTGGACCTAAACAACTGATCGGTGATCGCAATTCGTAAGAAGCCAAGAATCAAGATTGGGAGTTGATGCGCTCCGGAGCCTGCCCGCTGAACGCCAGCGCGTCCCACAGCCCGGGGATCGCCGCCTTCGCCTTGGGCTTGGGCGTCGGGGTAGTGGCCGCCGGAGAAGTTGACGAGGAGGTGGTGGCCGCAGTCGTCGTCTCCTCCGTTGGTTCAGCGTCCTCGCTTTGCGCCCTCACGACTAAGGCTATTGGCTTGAGCTAGCAGTGATAGCTGCACAGTACTAAAGCCCATGTCCTCCTCCCTCCTCCCTCCCCACCTCTCTCTCTCTCCATTGCTGCGGCCATTTTTCATCAAAATGTTCAATGAAGGTCTTGGATTTTCAAGCATGGGCATGATCTTCTTGTTTTAAGGTTAGTAACAAGCATGCACTCTTTTAAATTTATAGCTTTTCAATTGATTTGATGGCTAGATTGCTTGATTCTCATGCTAGTTGTTTCTCTATTTTAGAGAGCACTTCAATTGGATCTTGAGGAAGGCATTCAAATTGTGGTGAATCCATTCTTCCAAAAGGTTGATGTATATGAACCCATTTTAATTCCTAGCAAACAATAGTTCTTGCATGGAGTAGAGTAGAGTTTTTTTTTTCAATAGGGCTACCAATTTTAATTTTGATGAGCACATCCATCTGACACCTAGCAACCTATTGTTTTGAGCTACAATTGTTGTTCATGATTAAGTCTCCAATTTTTATTTTTCTGTAATTAGTATCTTTATTTTTATGTGCCATGATGTATAGAATAATTATTCTTCAATAGGGGTTACCAATTTCAATTTTGATGGGCACATCTACGTGACACCTACCAACACATTGTTTTGAGCTACAATTGTAGATTTGTAGTTGATGAGGGCTTCAATTTTTGTTTTTCTATAATTAGTCTCCTCATTCTCATGTGACATGAAGTAGAATAATTTTCAAATGCAATGGGTGAATGTACGGTCTGGCATCTGCAGATGAAGTAGAATAATTTTTATATATTTAATTACATTAAATAAATTATTTTTTATATATATTTGGTTAAATTAAATATAAAATAGTTTGACTCGATCCTATGTAAATGTTAGAATTGCATTTCTTCACAACGGAATGAGTGATATATATGTTTGGTAGCTACAAATTTTGATCCAAAACGTGCATAAAACTAGCTAGCTCGTCCAACCGTACGTAGCTAGGCTCGTACACGGAAGGTAGCACTACTAGCTTACACGGTTACAAAATATGTTCCTACAATCCTACGAAGTTGGCGGCGCGGGGAGGCGAGGCGGCGGCGCTGTGTGTGGTGTGTGTGAGTGTGTCGGCCAGGAGGCCGACGTATTTTTTTTAACCGCCCACAGCTTTGTCGAGTGCCAAGATCTACGGCACTCGGCAAAGAAGATTCCCTTTTTTTTATTTAAAAATCTTTGTCGAGTGTTAGGCGTTAGGCACTCGGCAAATAATTAAGTTTGTCGAGTGCCACGGATTGGCACTCGGCAATTTTTTATTATTATTTTGGCCATTAATTTTTTTTGGTAGCCCTACAACAGTACCAGGAACCACATATTCAAATTTTGCACATTTTGACTGATTTTTTCTATATTTCATTAGTTTATTCTATTTTGTTGATTTTTTTCGAAAAATACGAGTTTGAACTGCGGGTGCATCGAATATTGGATTTGAATGATTCGAAAAATGACATTCATGTTTGTGAGTGTAAGTTTAGGCCAAATCCAGGAACTGACCTGAAATTTCTATCAACTTGCTCACGGGGCAACGCCACCAAATTGCGTGCGAGTTGTTTTTTAATTCCATAAAATGCAAACGAAATCGAAAAAAACATAAACTTGTGGAGATGCCGTGTTATCGTATGCGTAGGCTGTGGTAAAAATTTGAGAAAGTTTTGAGCAAGTTGTCACGTACCAAGCTTACAAACGAAGCCGGCCGGCGACGGCGACGACGGAGGAAGGCCAAATCCAAATCACGAGGAGCGAGGGCGGGTGCGGAGGAATCCTTCACGAGAGGAGCGAGGGCTTGCGTGGGGCGGCAGCTTTGATTGGAGAGGAGATTAGGTTTCCTTCAACGTCGCTGCGGGCCGCGACGCCTTCCTTCGACGTCCTTGGGGCCGCGATTCCTTCGGCGTCGCTCCTTGTCATATCACAAGGGAGGGAGGGGAGGACGACCCCATAGCCGTGACGTACGCGCCTTCCTTCGGCGTCGCTGCGGGTCGGTATCGCAAGCGAGGGGAGGGAAGGGCGACCCAAAAAAAAGTCGCACAAAAAAATTATCTTACTTTTATTTTTTTAGTTGTAGGAGATTAAATTAAATAAATTATTATCTTTATATATTTGGTTAAATTAAATATAAAATAGTTTGACTCGATCCTATGTAAATGTTAGAATTGCATTTCTTCACAACGGATGGATTGGTAGCTACAAATTTTGATCCAAAACGTGCATAAAACTAGCTAGCTCGTCCAACCGTACGTAGCTAGGCTCGTACACGGAAGGTAGCACTACTACTAGCTTACACGGTTACAAAATATGTTCCTACAATCCTACGAAGTTAGTGCATACATGCACTGGCCGGCTTGGACCCAATCAACCTGTAAAACAAAGAAAATCTAGGCGTTGATGAACGGGGCGCCGGTGAGGTACTCGGTGAAGGCGAGCGCGACGAGGCCGAGCATGGCGAAGCGTCCGTTCCAGAGCTCGGCGTCGGCGCTCATGACGGCGCCGCTCCTGGCCTCGGCGCGGCCCCCCTTCAGCAGCGGCACCAGCGACGCCACGGACAGCACGGCGGCCGTGGCCGCGAACCAGGCCAGCCCGGAGCCGGTGCCGGCCTGCGAGAGGAGGCCCCCGCCGCGGGACGCCTCGACGGCGAGCGCGGACACGAAGCCCACCATGGCGAGCCGGCCGTTGATGCGCTCGGGAGCCGGCCCGCTGAACGCCAGCGCGTCCCACAGCCCTGGCCTCGCCGCCTTCTTCGCCTTGGGCGTCGTCTCCTCCGTTGGCTCAACGTCCTCGCTCTGCGCCCTCACGACCAAGGCGCGGCGGCGCGGCGCGAGCGCAGACGCCGGGGAAGGCGCCGGCACGACGCGCGCCGGCGGTGGCGAAGGCGAGGGAGGTCATGGAGGCCATCACCGTTGCTGCCATTGGAGCGTATATGAGGTGGTGCTGTGGAGATCGAGTCGTTGGCTCGTAGCGGCAGGCAAGAGGCTTGCTGTAGCAGTGGCTTTCGTTGCTTTGCTTCACTTTTCTCGCTGTCGAGTTGTGTGATGGTTGCCAGAGTGGGGTGGCGGCTTTATAGGCGTGGGGAGCTAGAGCTAGGGGAGGTGGCTCACCCGCCCGTGACGACGAGGTGGGCGGCGGCGGCGGGGGCCACGTCGGCGGGAGATCCACGGCCGTAGGTTGTGGGTAATTGAGGCGCATGCGCAGGCGAGAGCAGGATGGGCTAGTACTGGTACATGCGCGCGACGTGGAGTGAGGCAGGATCACGGGCGAACTGGGTGGATGGCGTCGCCATCGACGTGGATGGCCAGGCAGCCGCGCAGGTGGGCAATCCGTCGCCGAAAAGTGGCAGAAGATTCCAGAAAGAGGCGGAGACATGCAGATGCTCTTGGAACAAGTGGCCAAGCAGGAGATACTATAGAGAGGCACTGTTTTATCATGTGATATTTTAGCAGAGGTGCACCGTGCACGTACGTTCATTCATTCTGGTTTAACGAATGAGGTAACCTGATTAGGAGTGAGATTTAAACTTGTGGAACCTGCTGAGCTCCTACCGGCGGCGGGTTTCTAGTCTGTTCTCACAAAATGCCTTCTTCTGTTGAGTAGTTTATCAGTGTTTTTTCTATCCAACACAGATGTTTGGGGAACCAGGGGAGAGAGTTTTGGAAATGTCAATATTACCCATGCGTTGTTTGCCGTGGGCCCATCTTTTTCGCTTTTCTTAAATGTATGGTGAATCCTTTAACAGCAGCATTTTCGGCTACCAACAAATTATTACATCTAATCTTTTCTTTGACAGAGCCGTGCTGGATTAATATACTAATTATAAGTGTAATGAAAGATGGAAACTCATAGTGTGGGCATGAAGATGACAAAAGTTATAATGGAGTCATTGGAGAGTCGTGTTCATCTTCATTCCCACACATAACGAAAGGAGTTCCAAGAATTGGAGATAATAAAGTCATTGGAGAGTCGTGTTCATCTTCATCCCCACAAGTAACAAAAGGAGTTCCAAGAATTGGAGAAAAACGTATTTAAGAAATTGAGTCAAGATATGGCAGCACAAAGTGCATTTGAGTTGCGAAATGCTACTTCATCAATGTTTTAATTCTATCCCACAGACATTATATTGGACCTATTTGAGGGGGGAACTTTTGGAAACTTCAATACTAACCATGCGTTGTTAATTATTCTTCTTTACCTTTTTTTTACAAACCCTTAGGCAAGCTTTTTTGATTGAGAATAGTTACATCTTTGGCTAAAAAATCAACAATAAAGCTAGGGGATCATCGTCCCAGATACAATTTTCTTTTGTAAGCATAGCTTGCCTAGCTAGTTCATGTGCCACTTGGTTTTCTTCCCTGCTTAGGTGCTCAATAGAAATCTCCTCAAAACCACTCCAAGCAATGTTACATTCATCATATATTGCGTCCACTGAATTCGCCATAAAACCTCCATTCCCCATAATTTCAACGACCTCCATACAATCGGATTGAACGATCAGGCGGTTTCATCCAATGTGTTGAAACCCCTCCTGAGCATATGCTTCCACCATTGGCGCATCCACTAGATGGAAAATAAAAGTACTAGTTGTTGCAATCATACCACCCGAGCCATCTCTGATAATTGCGCCTATACTTCCGCATCCCCTATCATCATCATAGGAAGCATCAAAGTTTAACATAATGTAACCTTATGGAGGTTTTCTCCATCCTTGTCGTAACTTAGCTCCTTTCTTTGCCGCCAACTTATAGTTCTTTGCTAGGGAAACAATAGCTAGTCCTGATCTTGATGGGAGTTGAATATTTTCTCCATGCGTTAGTTGCTGCCTTTCCCACCACAGGTACCAGCCACCAGTTAGGAGAAGTTTGGCTAGTCCAATCTCAAGCCCATGGACCTACTCTCCTCTACAGATAATTTCTTCCAACACAATGGCCCCTGAGCGAGCAGTGTTCAGCAAACCTCTGAGTTTGTCCCAAACTCCTATCGAATTCCATAGTGCTCTAGCCCAATCACAAGAAAAGATCATGTGTTTAATATCTTCTGCTCCATTATGGCACACCGGACACCCCCCATCAGGAATAATATGTCTATTTGCCAATATTGATGGCATCAATCCACCAAGAGCTCTCCAAACAAAAATTTTAATTTTCCCCGGCACTTGGAGCTTCCATAGATTTTGCCATACCTAACGATTGCTAGTCCCACGGCCCTGCGCAACAGCTTGTCTAGCTCCAAATTTCTTCTTCCGTTGGCCATGATAAGCTTATCTCACCGAAAACAAACCGTTTCTATTATAGTGCCAAGCTACACAATCCTCTCTCCCTTGGGTAATCGGTATCTGTAAAATATGATTTGCATCAACACGCTCAAAAATAGAATGCACCAAATCAGCATCCCATGTTGAGTCCACATGATTGATTAATTCATCCACTGTGCTTATTATGTTATTGCCTCTCGGTGTCCAAACTTTCATATTGTGGCTACCTAGGATCCAATATTCCTCCTAGATTTTGATCTGTGTGTTGTCCCCAACACGCCATATGTATCCAAGTTTAAAACAGTTGAGCCCTCCTAAAACACTTTGCCAAGTATAAGAGCTTCCACGTTTCATTCTCGCATTTAGCAATTTTCCATCGGGATAGTAGCGAGCTCTTAACACTCTGGCACATAATGATTCTGGATTACACAGAAGTCTCCAAACTTGCTTTGCTAATATTGTCATATTGAAATATTGTAAATCTCTAAATCCCATACCTCCTTTTCCTTTTGGCATACAAAGTTTCCACCACTCTTGCCAATGAATCCTCTTATGGTCATTGTCATCACCCCACCAGTATTACGAAATAGCATTTGTTATTCCTTTGCAAATGTTCTTTGGAATTTTAAACACCATCATCTCATACACTGGAGCAGCTTGAGCAATAGATTTAATAAGGATCTCCTTTCCTCCTAAACTCAACAATTTCCCCTTCCACCCAATGATTCTAGAATTCACCCGATCAATAACATGGTGAAAACAGTCGCTACGATCTGCCCCCACCATCACCGGTAAGCCCAAATATTTGTCACTGAGAGATTCAATCATTATGTTCATCACTTCATACACCTCTGTCTTCACATCCACTTCTGTATTGCTTCAAAAGTATATACTCGACTTTGCTTCCCTGGCTTTTTGCCCCGAGTTTGCACATTATCTATTCAAAATATCACTCAAGCAATCTGCATTTTTCTTGTTGGCATGCATTAAAATGAGTGAGTCATCTGTAAAAAGTAAATATGAAATAACAGGAGCTTCCCTGCACACCTTAACACCCTCCAATTCTCCCCTCTCTTTAGCTCCCTTCAACATACAAGATAGACCTTCAGCAACTAGCAGGAATAGATATGGTGACAATGGGTCACCCTGCCTCAAACCCCTTGTTGGTAAGATATTGTCTGCTTCTATAGAATAGAAACGGACCCTATACTTCACTGATTTGACACAGGCCATAATGAGGTTCACCCATCTCTGGTCAAAACCAAGTTTCGTCATAATTTTCTCCAGGAAAATCCATTCAACTCTATCATCTGCTTTATGCATATCAAGCTCTACAGCACACAACCCCCTCTTTCCTTTCTTCTTTTTCATTGTATGGATGCATTCGTACGCCAGTAAGATGTTATCTGTAATCAATCTTCCTGGAATGAATGCACTTTAGTGGTGGCTGATAATTTCTGGTAAAATAACTTTAAGTCTAATCGAAAGTAACTTTGATATTACCTTGTAGACCATGTTACATTAAGAGATTGGTCTGAACTGAGCAACTTTATCTGGGTTCTCTACCTTCGCAATCATGACTATGGTATTATCATTCCACCCCTCTGGAATAGTTGAACTGTTAACTGCGTGCAACACTTCATCAATCAACTCCTCTCCCAACATCTTCTAGAATCTTTTAAAGAAAATAGCATGTAAACCATCAGGGCCAAGGGCTTTAAGATCACCAATACTAAAGAGAGCTTTCTTCACCTCCTCTCTTGAAAAAGGAGCCATGAGAAGCTGATTCATATCTGTAGTACCCCTACGATTTACATCCATCAGTACTCCTTGATCTACCTCCTGAACTTCCGATGTAAAGAGATTAGCAGAATACTCCTTCACAATCACATTCATCTCATCAATGTTCTCATGTCTTACTCCTTGTTCATCTACAAGCTTGACCATGTTTCTTCTCCTCCGGGTCGACGCATAATGATGGAAAAAACTAGTGTTCCGATCTCCATGCTTAAGCCAATTTTCTCTAGCTCTCTGGACCTAGATAATTTCTTCCTGCTCAAGAAGTAGCTCCAATCGCAGGAGTATCTCCTTCTGTGCCCCTAACGATTCATTAGTCGACGGTCCACGCCTCAGAATTTCAAGCTCCCTCTTCAATTTCTTCATACGCTGGACATGCTTCCCATAGCCCGGGCCTCACCGCCTTCTTCGCCTTGGGCGTCATCTCCTCCGTTGGCGGCTATGCGTGAGATGCCCCTCGCCATGAGGTTCGAACAAATGAGGTGGCAGAATAGTCAATTGAGGCTGAGGTGTATGTGTCCCTTTCCCATGAAGGTCGAATTGATACAGATTCAGTGAGTTTAGTAAGGGGTGTGGAGCTAGACACGGCAGGGGTTGGGCGGAAGAGGAAGGTAGCGTGCCCTTGACTGGGAGTGGGGTTTGAATCCCAGACTCCCGGTGGTGATGTTCGACGCGGTGCCCATTAGGGCTGATGACCGGGTTATCGGCAGGTGAGGATGCCGTAGTCGCCCCGACACGGTTGAAGACACCCACCGATGTGGCGGGATCGCCATCGAGCACCACTCGATGGAAGGTCTTGTGCATCGCCCCCATCTCCATGCGGATGTCATCGATGGTGGCGTCAATGCGTGGCTTCCAGTCGTCGAACACCTTGGCGACGTTCTCCGTATCGACAAAGCGATCCGCCAGCTTCTGCTCCACGGCCGTGATGCAGTCCTAGAGCGAAACTTGCAGACCTGAAACATCACCGCGAACGCCCTTGATCTGATCATTCATGTCGTGGCGGAGGGACTTCAACTCATCTAGAACGAGCTTCAAGGGTTCCATCGCTCCGAGCTCTCGGCGAAAACGGGTGAAGTGGTCGTGGTGGATGGAGTGGGGTTGCAGATTATTATGGTGGCGAGTTCTTTTACGGACCAAATCAACCTCGGATCGGACTTAAGAGACCTCATGAACTTCACCCGAAGATGAGGACAGAGATCAATAAGCCTACGGGGATTACGATTCTAGATCAAGGTAGAAGAAGTCGAGGGAAAATAGGCCAAGGATCGGTAGTCTCTGATACCAATTTTGTTAACTACACACTTCAGATAGAGGGGAATAAGAGGAAGCAACATCAAGGAGATCGAGGAACGGAGGAGGAGTTCTTCATAGAGTTCAGGATTTGATTTACAATAATATGCAATGCCTTACACAGCGCTCAGCGCTCGTCTTTTTTCCGCACGTAGGCGAAGGTGGAAGAGAGTCACTCCACTAAGCCTCCTAGATGGACTTGACCCATGATGGGCCGCATGTCTTCAGGTTGGGCTTCTTAGCCCGGTGTGGTCTTCTCAGGGACGGCCCATCGACGCTAGCGTCCTTGTTGTGCTCATCCAGGACACAGGTTCAACAGGTGTAACAACGGTCGTACTGCTGTAGGTTGTGGCGATTGAGGCGCATGCATGCAAGGGAGAGTGGAGTGCTAGATGGCTGGTACATGCGTGCGTGACGACGACGTGGAGTGAGGCAGGATCATGGGCGAACTGGGTGATGGCGTCGCCATGCATCGACGTGGACGACCTGGCCGCCGCGCAGGTATGGTAGGGCGAGGTGGCCGCCCGGCTCCCGTTGCTGAAAAGTGGCAGAAGAATCCAGAGCCACGCAGGGAAAGCCGGAGACGTGTAGGTTACGACTTACGAGGATCAACCGATCAAGTGATGACATGGCAGATGCAGGGAAGAAGTGGCCAAGCAGGAGATACTAGGTAGATAGCGAGGCACTGTTATCATGTGATATTTTAGCAGAGGTGCACGTACGTTCATTCAGTCAGTCTGGTTTAACGAATGAGGTGCACGTAGGTATAACGAATGTGATATTATTTTAGCAGAGGCACCGTTTGGATCCCTAGGGATTCTAAGAACCCGGATAAAGTAAATTTAAAAATCCTAAAATCTCATGAACATTATAGATTTTAGAGGATCTTAACACACATACACAGAATTCAAGAAACATAAGAGATTATTTTATCCAGAAACCGGATTTTAGAATCCAATTCAAACATGCCTAAACTTCTAGAACGTGCTGGGCCTCGATCAAGCTATAACTAGCTAAGCACCGAACGGCGGCAGATTTTTTGTTTGTTCTCTCCGATGACCTTGTTCCACAATGGACTAGAAGAGTGTTTCACTACTACACAACAGACCTTCATTGCCGAGTCATCACTGCTGGTTGCTATGAAACCGATAGTGATAACCATTTACTGCTTCAAAATAAAAAAATTGATTGGAGGTTCCCGAAAACCGGCAGGTCTATATCCCCATCGTTTGGTGGCTTGAACCTACATTGATATGTTACAGCCAGTTCGTGGCTTTGGCCGATAATGATGTTGTGCTATCACTACTGGCTATTGGCTTGAGCTGGCAGTGATAGCTGCACAGTACTAAAGCCCATGTCCTTCTCCCTCCTCCCTCCCCACCTCTCTCTCTCTCTCTCTCCATTGCTGCGGTCATTTTTCATCAAAATGCTCAATGAAGGTCTTGGATTTTCAAGCATGGGCATGATCTTCTTGTTTTAAGGTTAGTAACAAGCATGCACTCTTTTAAATTTGTAGCTTTTCAATTGATTTGATGGCTAGATTGCTTGATTCTCATGCTAGTTGTTTCTCTATTTTAGAGAGCACTTTCAATTGGATCTTGAGGAAGGCATTCAAATTGTGGTGAATCCATTCTTTCAAAAGGTTGATGTCTATGAACCCATTTTAATTCCTAGCAAAAATAGTTCTTGCATGGAGTAGAGTAGATTTTTTTTCCAATAGGGCTACCAATTTTAATTTGATGAGCACATCCATCTTACATGTAGCAACCTATTATTTTGAGCTACAATTGTTGTTCATGATTAAGTCTCCAATTTTTATTTTTCTGTAATTAGGATCTTTATTTTTATGTGCCATGAAGTATAGAATAATTATTCTTCAATAGGGGTTACCAATTTCAATTTTGATGGGCACATCCATGCACTATTGGACACAGGTTCTTTGTCGAGTGCCCTAAACACTCGGCAAACCCAAGTTTGCACTCGGCAAAGAGTTTGCCGAGTGTTACACTCGGCAAAGACCCGCCGGCATAGCTTTTGTCGGCAAAGGGTTCTTTGCCGAGTGCAATATATCGAGCACTCGGCAAAGCCTTTGCCGTGTGCCACGTTAGCACTCGGCAAAGAAAAGTTGACCTAACAGAGACCGCCCGTCTGACGTCCCCTTTGCCGAGTGGTGACGTGTCGGGCACTCGACAAAATATTTTTTTAATTTTTTCCCAAAAATTCTTTTTGCGAAAGTGCCATAAGCGTCGCTTTTCGGCAAAGTGCCCAGTTTTGCCGAGTGCTATGGACGAGGCACTCGGCAAAGTGCCCAGTTTTGCCGAGTGCCATGACTATAGCACTTGGCAAATCTGGGACCTGAGCCGGTTTTGTCCAGTTTTGCCCAGTGCTTTTTTGCTTCCCATCTTTACAGACAAACAAATCACATATTCACAACCATCACATGCCCAGAATCACAATATATATCACATAAATGCCTCGTCCATAGCAATATCCATCACATATACGATATAGATCACAATGTATATCACATCCACATCCATCACAATATCCACATCCAACACAACCATCACAATATCCATCACAAGATCCAACACAAGTCTAAGTCCATGAAACATAAGAAAAGAGACCAATCCAAGGTACCTCGCCACCCTTGCCACCCGGAGTGTGAAGAAGGGCCAGCTGGCCACCCGAACTATGGAGAAGGGCCAGTTCACTTGGATGCATCGAGTGGTGCCCTTGAGGAGTCGGGTTCGAACCAGCATGGACGGTGGGCACAAGCAAAGGAAAAGTGAATTCATGAGTTTTTTGCGGGAGGGTCGCACAAGCTAAAGCAATAAACAACCATACTCACCGGACTAGGATCGAGAGTACGAACCACTTTGGAGCGAGGAGAGCGAAGGTGGCGAGTGGCTATACCCATCGTGGGCTCAAGGTTCGCCATGAACGCGTAAAGGTCCTGCGACCTCTTCTTCTCCTCGGCCTCCCTCCTTCGCTCTTGCTCCACCTTTCGGCCGAGTGCCCGGCCTCCAGCCTGCACGCACTGGGCACTGCAATATTTCACCCGCAATGTTTCAACAATGCAAAGGCAAGATATATGTAAAAGCAATGAACGATGAATAAAACAGGACTAACCTAGAGTTCCACCACTTGCTGATGTGCACTCTGCTGCCGAGGTCGTATAGAGAGGGAGGAGCTCGTGCTCCTTGCTCGAATCTAGGAGAGGGTGGGAGTAGAGGCCGTGTCAACTTGGCTATCCGCCATCTAGTACCGGTCGTGCTGCTTCCCTCCTCCAAGCCTCATAACGAGGTTCGCATCCAGGGGCTAGGAGGCCGGATCAAAGTCCTCCCCATGGCGCATGCAAGCCACCAAGGAGTACTCGCTGAGCTTGTTGTGGACGCTCGTGTTGGTGTACGCCTCGGGCAGGTCCTCCGGGTTGTAGGTGAGGTCCGAGGCTATCGCCTTGCCCTTGTGTGCCAGGGCATACGCCATGAACTCGTTGCACTCCTGGCCACCATGCGACTGGGACTGCGAGGAAAACACCAAGATGATTACAAGTAATGAGAATTGAGCGTTCGAATGAATAAAGAAATAAATATAAAGAGCGTTACCCATGTCTGGGCGTACACGCCGAGGTGGCGGTTGCCTTGGTGGTGTGGCACACCACCCATCTGCAAGCGGCAGTCTCGACGGATGTTGTGCTTTTCCATCCACTCATTCGAGCACCACCTGTCGACAATGGCCACCCAGTAGGCTCGGTCCTTGGCGCACCAATCATGACACATCTACAGACCATCAAGTATATAACATGTCAAAAGATAAAATGAAGCCTACCTATTCTTCATGGAAGGAATCAGTATTAATGTTTTGTACTAACCTGGAGGTACTGCTCCTTGGTGAGCGTCATGGTCCTAGCCGCCTGCTTCCTCACCACCTCACCAAGCACATTCCCGTTGTAGTTGATGATGCACTGGAGCCGCGTCTCGTGGTACAGGTCTGAGAGTCGGTTCCTGCAGACCTTGTCCTACACTCGCTCCGCCCAGCCCTCGTACCCCGGGGCGCACCTGAAGAAGTCCTGCATACATGCATCATGTATCATTTCATTATTTTAAGAACGACCAATGAATACAATAAATTGACCAATGTAGTGCGATGAAGACTTACCCAGTGCTCCTGCTTAATCCGCGCCGCCTTGGTGCCTGCCACGTTGTTCGTGGCGAGGGCAAAGTGGTCCCACGTCCAGGGCGGCATAGTCACGTTGCCGTTGGTGCCTGCGACGGTGACCATGCCAGGGTAGTGCTCCCGAATCAGAAGGCTTAGGATGCCATTGATTTGGCGTACCTAGCCGGCTTCGGACACAACTTCCCAGTTGCTGCACGAGTCATTAAGAAGAATTATTAGTCTCCATTTTGATTATCAACATGTCATATGAACAAGTAGAGAAAACATGAATGGTTACGTACCCGTCGCCCACGGGTCGAATCATCGGGCGCTGGTGAACTGGGATCGGCCTCCGCGGGAGGGTCGACGGCCCGCTCAAGTAGACGGTCGACCCACAAGAGGAAGAGGAACCCCTTGCTGTCGCCGCCTGGTCGTCCTCGTCCCCCGCGGCCGCCCCCTGGTCGCCCTCATCCCCGGAGGTCGCCACCTGGTCCTCCTCGGGCGACGAGGCGCGAGGCGTAGGCCTCATCCTCAAATGTCAGTGGGGGCGGCTGGTCCTAGTCCTCCTCGTTGACGTCTCCACCGGCGGCTCCTCGTCCTCCTGAGCATGGGGTGTCGTGAGAGCGAGTCGAGACGCCTCTGCCTTCCCCCAGGCATTTTGTCGAGTTCCTGCAATTACAAAGATGCAAAATGAATTTGTAAGTCCTTATAAAGAGATGGAAAATGAATGAAATATAATTGCAAATTAATAATAATAATAATAATAATATAGTATTACATGAATTAGAAATAATCTCCCTCGTCATCATCTCCCTCGTTGTCATCATCTCCCTCGTTGTCATCGGCATCACTATCAATATTGCCGAAAAAATCGACCTCATCTCCAACGTTGTCATCATTGTCATTGCCTAAATGTAATCGCTCAAGCATTTGTAAGTCATTGGCATTTTGCACCTCATCTCCATCGTCCTCATCAATGTCATTGTCTACTTCCATGCCCATCAGCGAAGACATGTCTATGTCAAACCTCCCTTATAGCCCCTCTGGTTGATAGAACTCTCCATCGTATGTGTTTGGGTCAAAGTTGTAATCCTCATCGTTCGGGACAGGCACTTTACCGTGCGGCGATACCTTGTGCACAAGGTACCAGCCTATAAGATTAGGGTCTTTTTGGCATGCCCATGGGAGATAATAAACTTGCGTGGCCTGTTGAGCCACAATATAGACATCGTCGCCTCGATAGACGGAATCCTACCGAATTTCGACTTGCCCAAGCTCAGGGGTCGTTCTCGTTACATCAGGATCGAACTAATGGCATTTGAATATGACTGGATTAAGAGGTTTGTGACCCTCAAATCTGAGCTCGTATATTTCTTCAACTATGCCGTAGTAGTCGCGGTCATCGGTGCTAGGCGTACAAACTCCGGTATTCGTGGTTCTTCGGTTTGGGCGACTCTGTTCGTGTCTTGTTGTGTGAAAGCGATATCCATTCACATCATAAACGGTAAATGACTTGACCTTATAGGCGAAGCCATTGGCAACTTGTCTCAACTCATCACTCATTTCCGCATCCGTGCTAGCCTGCAAGGTGAGGCCAGATAGATCGTTACATTACTCGCTCGTACGAGCAAAGTGGTGAGTCAAAGATAGAACGAGGTAAATTGGATGGTACCTTCTTACTAAACTAGAAAATGAAATCGGGCACACCATCTTTGAGAAGGCTATCTTGTTCTTGAGGGGAAGGAGCCCAATCCTCTTGCCAATACTTATCCAGAAATTCCCTAAAAAATGAGAGACAAGGGGGTTGGATGGATGGAGGATAGTGACGGCGTATGTAACAAGCTCATTGAGAACTTACTGCAAATACGGGTTCACTTCGTCAAGGTTCAACAACACATACAGCATGATAGTGCGCCACTCATCATACTACAAAGTCTTGGTGCTCGATGCGCTTGCGCTTCTGAGTTGCCCTTTGAAAAGGCTGAGGTTCGATGAACTCTCATCTGCATTGTAATGAGGGGGTGGATTGTGCACACTTGGAAGGTTGTCCTTATAGTATGCTGTTGTGAAGTTTGACACCTCCTCCATAATGAATGCCGCTGCCACGGATGCCTCAATTTTGGCTTTATTTCTACACTTTTTGCGAAGAACCTTTAGACATCTCTCGATTGGATAGCACCAACGGGCCTGCACGGGACCCCCCATTCATGCCTCGTACGGTAGGTGCAAAATCAAATGCTGCATCGGCACAAAGAAGCCAGGTGGAAAGATCTTCTCTAACTTGCAGAGCAACACAGGTGCCACTTTCTCTAAGTCAACAACCACGGCTCGAGATAACTCCTTGGCACAAAGCTGACAAAAGAAATAGCTCAACTCTGCCAGCACGCGCCAGACATTCTCAGGGACATATCCCTGGGTCATGGCAGGAAGAAGCCATTCAATCCATATGTGGTAGTCATGACTCTTCATCCCTAAGACTCGCATAGTAGACAAGTTCACTCCCCTCCTCAGATTCGCCGCATACCCATCAGGGAACATTAACGTCTAGATCCACCGCAATACCTCCATCCTTTCGTCCTTTTTCAAGACGAAATCGGCATGAGGCCTTTTCCATTTCTTGTCGAGCGTAGGAGGCTTCATCACTAGCTTTGGTCTATCGCACAACGTCGCCAGGTCCAGTCTAGCCTTAACGTTGTCCTTTGTCTTATCAGTAATGTCCATGAGTGTTGCCCAAAGTGCCTCGGCGACATTCTTTTTAGTGTGCATTACATCAATGTTGTGTGGAAGAAGGAGGTCATTGAAATAGGGGAGCCTAGTCAAGCCCGATATATGAGTCCACATGTGATCCTGACCATATCCAATAAAACCACCTTTGTTGTCATCAATTTTGAGAGCCTCTATCTGAGCACGGACCTCGGCGCCGGTCATCATCTGAGGTGCAGGGTCAGTGACTCGAACACCTTTCGTGAAGTTCTTGATGTCTCGTCTGAATGGATGGTTAGAAGGGAGGAATCGACGATGTTGGTCGAACAAAGAGAACTTGTCACCCATCTTCAACCAATTGAACCTCACAGCTTCCTTGCATACTGGGCATGGGAACTTCCCATGAACACACCACCCGCAGAATATGCCATACGCTAGGAAGTCTTGCAGGGAGTACTGGTACCAGACATGCATTTTGAAGTTCCTCTTTGTAGTTCGGTCGTATGTCAGTACCCCGTTTTCTCAAGCATCAATCAATTCGTCAATCAGAGGCTCCATGAACACTCCCATATTGTTCCCCGGGTGTCCGGGAATTATGAGCGACAGGAATACGTTCTTGGGTTGAAACATGACGCTGGGGGGAAGATTTAGGGGGATCACGAACACGGGCCAACAAGTGTACGGGGCCGCCATCATTCCATACGGATTGAACCCGTCTGTTGCTAGCACTACACGTACATTCCGAGCCTCCTCAGCTTTACAGGGATGTTTACCATCAAAGTGGACCCATGCATCACCATCGGATGGATGTACCATCTTCTTAGAATTGTATCTTTTGCCATTTTTGTGCCATGTCATCTGTTTGGCGGACTCCTCTATCATGAATAGCCGTTGGATCCTCAGTATGAAAGGAAGGTACCGTAGGACCTTCTTGGGGATATCAAGCTGCTTCTTCTGGCCATCACTAGAGTCTACCTCCAGAAACCTAGAGGATTTTCACTTTGGACAGTGCGTTGCTTTCTCGTGTTGTTTCTAAATAGGACGCAACCATTCGGACAAGCATGGATCTGCTGATACGGCATCTTCAGTGCACGAAGAAGTTTCTATGACTCGTACATGTTCTTCGCCAGAACGTGACCCTCCGGAAGCAGGGTCCCAACAACTGCCAACATAGCATCGAAGGCGTCTCGACTCAGGCTATACTGCGACTTGAACCCCATTAGGCGTCCAACGACATCCAGTCGTGAAACCTCGGTCTTTTCATGAAGGGGCTGCTGTGCCGAAGACATCATGTCGTAGAACGCCTCTGCGGTTTCCTCTTGTTCCTCCTCCATTCCTTCACCAAACTGTGCCTCATGAAAGTCATCCATCATGTCTAGTACCCCGGCATCACCATCAAAATCCTCAAGGCGTTGTCTCACCACCTCCTCTCTCATATGATCCGCTTCACCATGGAAGATCCAGCGGGTATAGTTTGGCGTGAATCCAAACTTGCAAAGATCTTCCCCACCTTCTTCCTATTTTTTCTTTTCCTGTTGTCACATTTGCTACAGGGACATGGCATCCGACTCGCCCCTTGAGCAGCTGGGCCAAATGCATGGTCTAAGAAAGCAGAGGTATTGCACATCCATTCTGGGGTCATCTCTGCGTGGCCCGTGTACATCCAGTCACGGTTATATATATATATATATATATATATATATATATATATATATATATATATATATATATATATATATATATATATATATAACCGAGTAATAAAACCAGCAATTGCATCTACACGGCGTTCCTACTATCTAATAGGTGAAGGATAGGTCCTAATCCCACCCGCGGATACGTAGATGAGGTTAGTCTCCATGCTCTACTCCTATCCGAGACGGAATTTTGATGAGCACATCCATCTGACACCTAGCAACCTATTGTTTTGAGCTACAATTGTTGTTCATGATTAAGTCTCCAATTTTTATTTTTCTGTAATTAGTATCTTTATTTTTATGTGCCATGATGTATAGAATAATTATTCTTCAATAGGGGTTACCAATTTCAATTTTGATGGGCACATCTACGTGACACCTACCAACACATTGTTTTGAGCTACAATTGTAGATTTGTAGTTGATGAGGGCTTCAATTTTTGTTTTTCTATAATTAGTCTCCTCATTCTCATGTGACATGAAGTAGAATAATTTTCAAATGCAATGGGTGAATGTACGGTCTGGCATCTGCAGATGAAGTAGAATAATTTTTATATATTTAATTAAATTAAATAAATTATTTTTTATATATATTTGGTTAAATTAAATATAAAATAGTTTGACTCGATCCTATGTAAATGTTAGAATTGCATTTCTTCACAACGGATGGATTGGTAGCTACAAATTTTGATCCAAAACGTGCATAAAACTAGCTAGCTCGTCCAACCGTACGTAGCTAGGCTCGTACACGGAAGGTAGCACTACTAGCTTACACGGTTACAAAATATGTTCCTACAATCCTACGAAGTTGGCGGCGCGGGGAGGCAAGGCGGCGGCGCTGTGTGTGGTGTGTGTGAGTGTGTCCGACGTATTTTTTTTAACTGCCCACAGCTTTGCCGAGTGCCAAGATCTACGGCACTCGGCAAAGAAGATTCCCTTTTTTTTATTTAAAAATCTTTGCCGGGCACTCAGCAAATAATTAAGTTTGTCGAGTGCCACGGATTGGCACTCGGCAATTTTTTTTATTATTTTGGCCACTAATTTTTTTTGGTAGCCCTACAACAGTACCAGGAACCACATATTCAAATTTTGCACATTTTGACTGATTTTTTCTATATTACATTAGTTTATTCTATTTTGTTGATTTTTTCGGAAAATACGAGTTTGAACTGCAGGTGCATCGAATATTGGATTTGAATGATTCGAAAAATAACATTCATGTTTGTGAGTGTAAGTTTAGGCCAAATCCAGGAACTGACCTGAAATTTCTATCAACTTGCTCATGGGGCAATGCCACCAAATTGCGTGCGAGTTGTTTTTTAATTCCATAAAATGCAAACGAAATCGAAAAAAAACATAAACTTGTGGAGATGCCGTGTTATCATATGCGTAGGCTGTGGTAAAAATTTGAGAAAGTTTTGAGCAAGTTGTCACGTACCAAGCTTACAAACGAAGCCGGCCGGCGACGGCGACGACGGAGGAAGGCCAAATCCAAATCACGAGGAGCGAGGGCGGGTGCGGAGGAATCCTTCGCGAGAGGAGCGAGGGCTTGCGTGGGGCGGCAGCTTTGATTGGAGAGGAGATTAGGTTTCCTTCAACGTCGCTGCGGGCCGCGACGCCTTCCTTCGACGTCGCTGGGGGCCGCGATTCCTTCGGCGTCGCTCCTTGTCATATCGTAAGGGAGGGAGGGGAGGACGACCCCGTAGCCGTGACGTACGCGCCTTCCTTCGGCGTCGCTGCGGGTCGGTATCGCAAGCGAGGGGAGGGAAGAGCGACCCAAAAAAAAGTCGCACAAAAAAATTATCTTACTTTTATTTTTTTAGTTGTAGGAGATTAAATTAAATAAATTATTATCTTTATATATTTGGTTAAATTAAATATAAAATAGTTTGACTCGATCCTATGTAAATGTTAGAATTGCATTTCTTCACAACGGATGGATTGGTAGCTACAAATTTTGATCCAAAACGTGCATAAAACTAGCTAGCTCGTCCAACCGTACGTAGCTAGGCTCGTACACGGAAGGTAGCACTACTACTAGCTTACACGGTTACAAAATATGTTCCTACAATCCTACGAAGTTAGTGCATACATGCACTGGCCGGCTTGGACCCAATCAACCTGTAAAACAAAGAAAATCTAGGCGTTGATGAACGGGGCGCCGGTGAGGTACTCGGTGAAGGCGAGCGCGACGAGGCCGAGCATGGCGAAGCGTCCGTTCCAGAGCTCGGCGTCGGCGCTCATGACGGCGCCGCTCCTGGCCTCGGCGCTGTCCCCCTTCAGCAGCGGCACCAGCGACGCCACGGACAGCACGGCGGCCGTGGCCGCGAACCAGGCCAGCCCGGAGCCGGTGCCGGCCTGCGAGAGGAGGCCCCCGCCGCGGGACGCCTCGACGGCGAGCGCGGACACGAAGCCCACCATGGCGAGCCGGCCGTTGATGCGCTCGGGAGCCGGCCCGCTGAACGCCAGCGCGTCCCACAGCCCGGGCCTCGCCGCCTTCTTCGCCTTGGGCGTCGTCTCCTCCGTTGGCTCAACGTCCTCGCGCTGCGCCCTCACGACCAAGGCGCGGCGGCGCGGCGCGAGCGCAGACGCCGGGAAGGCGCCGGCACGACGCGCGCCGGCGGTGGCGAAGGCGAGGGAGGTCATGGAGGCCATCACCGTTGCTGCCATTGGAGCGTATATGAGGTGGTGCTGTGGAGATCGAGTCGTTGGCTCGTAGCGGCAGGCAAGAGGCTTGCTGTAGCAGTGGCTTTCGTTGCTTTGCTTCACTTTTCTCGCTGTCGAGTTGTGTGATGGTTGCCAGAGTGGGGTGGCGGCTTTATAGGCGTGGGGAGCTAGAGCTAGGGGAGGTGGCTCACCCGCCCGTGACGACGAGGTGGGCGGCGGCGGCGGGGGCCACGTCGGCGGGAGATCCACGGCCGTAGGTTGTGGGTAATTGAGGCGCATGCGCAGGCGAGAGCAGGATGGGCTAGTACTGGTACATGCGCGCGACGTGGAGTGAGGCAGGATCACGGGCGAACTGGGTGGATGGCGTCGCCATCGACGTGGATGGCCAGGCAGCCGCGCAGGTGGGCAAGGGCGAGGTGGCCGGCCGGGTCCCCGCTCCCGTCGCCGAAAAGTGGCAGAAGATTCCAGAAAGAGGCGGAGACATGCAGATGCTCTTGGAACAAGTGGCCAAGCAGGAGATACTATAGAGAGGCACTGTTTTATCATGTGATATTTTAGCAGAGGTGCACCGTGCACGCACGTTCATTCATTCTGGTTTAACGAATGAGGTAACCTGATTAGGAGTGAGATTTAAACTTGTGGAGCCTGCTGAGCTCCTACCGGCGGCGGGTTTCTAGTCTGTTCTCTTCGGTGACCTCATCACAAAATGCCTTCTTCTGTTGAGTAGTTTATCAGTGTTTTTTCTATCCAACACAGATGTTCGGGGAACCAGGGGAGAGAGTTTTGGAAATGTCAATATTACCCATGCGTTGTTTGCCGTGGGCCCATCTTTTTCGCTTTTCTTAAATGTATGGTGAATCCTTTAACAGCAGCATTTTCGGCTACCAACAAATTATTACATCTAATCTTTTATTTGACAGAGCCCTGCTGGATTAATATACTAATTATAAGTGTAATGAAAGATGGAAACTCGTAGTGTGGGCATGAAGATGACAAAAGTTATAATGGAGTAATTGGAGAGTCGTGTTCATCTTCATTCCCACACATAACGAAAGGAGTTCCAAGAATTGGAGATAATAAAGTCATTGGAGAGTCGTGTTCATCTTCATCCCCACAAGTAACAAAAGGAGTTCCAAAAATTGGAGAAAAACGTATTTAAGAAATTGAGTCAAGATATGGCAGCACAAAGTGCATTTGAGTTGCGAAATGCTACTTCATCAATGTTTTAATTCTATCCCACAGACATTATATTGGACCTATTTGAGGGGGGAACTTTTGGAAACTTCAATACTAACCATGCGTTGTTAATTATTCTTCTTTACCTTTTTTTTTTGACAAACCCTTAGGCAAGCTTTATTGGTTGAGAATAGTTACATCATTGGCTAAAAAATCAACAATAAAACTAGGGGATCATCGTCCCAGATACAATTTTCTTTTGTAAGCATAGCTTGCCTAGCTAGTTCATGTGCCACTTGGTTTTCTTCCCTGCTTAGGTGCTCAATAGAAATCTCCTCGAAACCACTCCAAGCAATGTTACATTCATCATATATTGCGTCCGCTGAATTCGCCATAAAACCTCCATTCCCCATAATTTCAACGACCTCCATACAATCGGATTGAACGATCAGGCGGTTTCATCCAATGTGTTGAGCTAGCATTAACCCCTCCTGAGCATATGCTTCCACCATTGGCGAATCCACTAGATGGAAAATAAAAGTACTAGTTGCTGCAATCATACCACCCGAGCCATCTCTGATAATTGCGCCTGTACTTCCGCATCCCCTATCATCATCATAGGAAGCATCAATGTCTAACATAATGTAACCTTATGTAGGTTTTCTCCATCCTTGTCGTAACTTAGCTCCTTTCTTCGCCGCCAACTTATAGTTCTTTGCTAGGGAAACAATAGCTAGTCCTGATCTTGATGGGAGTTGAATATTTTCTCCATGCGTTAGTTGCCACCTTTCCCACCACAGGTACCAGCCACCAGTTAGGTTAAGTTCGGCTAGGCCAATCTCAAGCCCATGGACCTGCTCTCCTCTACAGATAATTTCTTCCAACACAATGGACCCCGAGCGAGCAGTGTTCAGCAAACCTCTGAGTTTGTCCCAAACTCCTATCGAATTCCATAGTGCTCTAGCCCGATCACAAGAAAAGATCATGTGTTTAATATCTTCTGCTCCATTATGGCACACCGGACACCCCCATCAGGAATAATATGTCTATTTGCCAATATTGATGGCATCAATCCACCAAGAGCTCTCCAAACAAAAAATTTAATTTTCCCCGGCACTTGGAGCTTCCATAGATTTTGCCATACCTAACGATTGCTAGTCCCACGGCTCTGCGCAGCAGCTTGTCTAGCTCCAAATTTCTTCTTCCGTTGGCCATGATAAGCTGATCTCACCGAAAACAAACCGTTTCTATTATAGTGCCAAGCTACACAATCCTCTCTCCCTTGGGTAATCGGTATCTGTAAAATATGATTTGCATCAACACGCTCAAAAATAGAATGCACCAAATCAGCATCCATGTTGAGTCCACATGATTGATTAATTCATCCACTGTGCTTATTATGTTATTGCCTCTCGGTGTCCAAACTTTCATATTGTGGCTACCTAGGATCCAATATTCCTCCTAGATTTTGATCTGTGTGCTGTCCCCAACACGCCATATGTATCCAAGTTTTAAACAGTTGTGCCCTCCTAAAACACTTTGCCAAGTATAAGAGCTTCCACGTTTCATTCTCGCATTTAGATATTTTCCATCAGGATAGTAGCGAGCTCTTAACACTCTGGCACATAATGATTCTAGATTACACAGAAGTCTCCAAACTTGCTTTGCTAATATTGTCATATTGAAATATTGTAAATCTCTAAATCCCATACCTCCTTTTCCTTTTGGCATACAAAGTTTCCACCACTCGTGCCAATGAATCCTCTTATGGTCATTGTCATCACCCCACAAGTATTGCGAAATAGCATTTGTTATTCCTTTGCAAATGTTCTTCGGAATTTTAAACACCATCATCTCATACACTGGAGCAGCTTGAGCAATAGATTTAATAAGGATCTCCTTTCCTCCTAAACTCAACAATTTCCCCTTCCACCCATTGATTCTAGAATTCACCCGATCAATAACATGGTGAAAACAGTCGCTACGATCTGCCCCCACCATCACCGGTAAGCCCAAATATTTGTCACTGAGAGATTCAATCATTATGTTCATCACTTCATACACCTCTGTCTTCACATCCACTTCTGTATTGCTTGAAAAGTATATACTCGACTTTGCTTCACTGGCTTTTTGCCCCGAGTTTGCACATTATCTATTCAAAATATCACTCAAGCAATCTGCATTTTTCTTGTTGGCATGCATTAAAATGAGTGAGTCATCTGTAAAAAGTAAATATGAAATAACAGGAGCTTCCCTGCACACCTTAACACCCTCCAATTCTCCCCTCTCTTTAGCTCCCTTCAACATACAAGATAGACCTTCAGCAACTAGCAGGAATAGATATGGTGACAATGGGTCACCCTGCCTCAAACCCCTTGTTGGTGAGATATTGTCTGCTTCTATAGAATAGAAACGGACCCTATACTTCACTGATTTGACACAGGCCATAATGAGGTTCACCCATCTCTGGTCAAAACCAAGTTTCGTCATAATTTTCTCCAGGAAAATCCATTCAACTCTATCATATGCTTTATGCATATCAAGCTCTACAGCACACAACCCCCTCTTTCCTTTCTTCTTTTTCATTGTATGGATGCATTCGTACGCCAGTAAGATGTTATCTGTAATCAATCTTCCTGGAATGAATGCACTTTAGTGGTGGCTGATAATTTCTAGTAAAATAACTTTAAGTCTAATCGAAAGTAACTTTGATATTACCTTGTAGACCATGTTACATTAAGAGATTGGTCTGAACTGAGCAACTTTATCTGGGTTCTCTACCTTCGCAATCATGACTATGGTATTATCATTCCACCCCTCCGGAATAGTTGAACTGTTAACTGCGTGCAACACTTCATCAATCAACTCCTCTCCCAACATCTTCCAGAATCTTTTAAAGAAAATAGCATGTAAACCATCAGGGCCAAGGGCTTTAAGATCACCAATACTAAAGAGAGCTTTCTTCACCTCCTCTCTTGAAAAAGGAGCCATGAGAAGCTGATTCATATCTGTAGTACCCCTACGATTTACATCCATCAATACTCCTTGATCTACCTCCTGAACTTCCGATGTAAAGAGATTAGCAAAATACTCCTTCACCATCACATTCATCTCATCAATGTTCTCATGTCTTACTCCTTGTTCATCTACAAGCTTGACCATGTTTCTTCTCCTCCGGGTCGACGCATAATGATGGAAAAAACTAGTGTTCCGATCTCCATGCTTAAGCCAATTTGCTCTAGCTCTCTGGACCCAGATAATTTCTTCCTGCTCAAGAAGTAGCTCCAATCGCAGGAGTATCTCCTTCTGTGCCCCTAACGATTCATCAGTCGATGGTCCACGCTGGACATGCTTCCCACAGCCAGAGCCTCACCGCCTTCTTCGCCTTGGGCGTCGTCTCGTCTGTTGGCGGCTATGCGTGAGATGCCCCCTCGCCATGAGGTTCGAACAAATGAGGTGGCGGAATAGTCAATTGAGGCTGAGGTGTATGTGTCCCTTTCCCATGAAGGTCGAATTGATACAGATTCAGTGAGGTTAGTAAGGGGTGTGGAGCTAGACACGGCAGGGGTTGGGCAGAAGAGGAAGGTAGCGTGCCCTTGACCGGGAGTGGGGTTTGAATCCCAGACTCCCGGTGGTGATGTTCGACGCGGTGCCCATTAGGGCCGACAACCGGGTTACCGGCAGGTGAGGATGCCGCAGTCGCCCCGACACGGTTGAAGACGCCCACCGATGTGGCGGGATCGCCATCGAGCACCACTCGATGGAAGGTCTTGCGCATCGTCCCCATCTCCATGCGGATGTCATCGATGGTGGAGTCAATGCGTGGCTTCCAGTCGTCGAACACCTTGGCGACGTTCTCCGTATCAACAAAGCGATCCGCCAACTTCTGCTCCACGGCCGTGATGCAGTCCTAGAGCGAAACTTGCAGACCCGAAACATCTCCGCGAACGCCCTTGATCTGATCATTCATGTCGTGGAGGAGGGACTTCAACTCATCTAGAACGAGCTTCAAGGGTTCCATCGCTCCGAGCTCTCGGCGAAAACGGGTGAAGTGGTCGTGGTGGATGGAGTGGGGTTGCAGATTATTATGGTGGCGAGTTCTTTTACGGACCAAATCAACCTCGGATCGGACTTAAGAGACCTCATGAACTTCACCCGAAGATGAGGACAGAGATCAATAAGCCTACGGGGATTACGATTCTAGATCAAGGTAGAAGAAGTCGAGGGAAAATAGGCCAAGGATCGGTAGTCTCTGATACCAATTTTGTTAACTACACACTTCAGATAGAGGGGAATAAGAGGGAGCAACATCAAGGAGATCGAGGAACGGAGGAGGAGTTCTTCATAGATTTCAGGATTTGATTTACAATAATATGCGATGCCTTACACAGCGCTCAGCGCTCGTCTTTTATCCGCACGTAGGCAAAGGTGGAAGAGAGTCACTCGACTACGCCTCCTGGATGGACTTGACCCGCGTTGGGCCGGACGTCTTCAGGCTGGGCTTCTTAGCCCGGTGTGGTCTTCTCAGGGACGGCCCATCGACGCTAGCGTCCTTGTTGTGCTCATCCAGGACACAGGTTCAACAGGTGTAACAACGGCCGTAGGTTGTGGCGATTGAGGCGCATGCATGCAAGGGAGAGTGGAGTGCTAGACGGCTGGTACATGCGTGCGCGACGACGACGTGGAGTGAGGCAGGATCACGGGCGAACTGGGTGATGGCGTCGCCATGCATCGACGTGGACGGCCTGGCCGCCGCGCAGGTATGCTAGGTCGAGGTGGCCGCCCGGCTCCTGTTGCCGAAAAGTGGCAGAAGATTCCAGAGCCAAGCAGGGAAAGCCGGAGACGTGTAGGTTACGACTTACGGGGATCAACCGATCAAGTGATGACATGGCAGATGCAGGGAAGAAAAGTGGCCAAGCAGGAGATACTAGATAGATAGCGAGGCACTGTTATCATGTGATATTTTAGCAGAGGTGCACGTACGTTCATTCAGTCAGTCTGGTTTAACGAATGAGGTCGGTGCACGTAGGTATAACGAATGTGATATTATTTTAGCAGAGGTAACGTTTGGATCCCTAGGGATTCTAAGAACCCGGATAAAGTAAATTTCAAAATCCTAAAATCTCATCAACATTATAGATTTTAGAGGATCTTAACACACATACACAAAATTCAAGAAACATAAGAGATTATTTTATTCAGAATCCGAATTTTAGAATCCAATTCAAACATGCCTAAACTTCTAGAACATGCTGGGCCTCGATCAAGCACCGAACTGTGGCAGAACCGCCTAATCTAATGCCTTCTAGGAGTGCTTGTCTTCCATTAGACACTAAGCACTCAGGGGAGAACACTAAATTACTCGATTCCGTCGGGCACACCCAAGCAAAAACCGAAAATTCACATTTTTGTCATCAGGATCACAAATGAAAGAATAAAGCTAACATCATTCTTAACCATTTCTTACATCACTTTTAATACAACATCAGAGTATAATATTTATTATTATAACAACGGAATATAATCATATTATCAGTGTTACGACCAATTTAAGTTACAGCGGAATATAAACATGTTATCAGAATTACAGCAGAAATAAATATCTAATCATGACATGATAAAGTAGTGATATATAAACTACGACAACAGATTATGAAACTTTCATTTATAAAAGCATTTGGTGAGAGTTATAAATAACAATTACGATCGCAGCGTAAAGGAACACCTCTCTGAGCCCACCAGCAGGAATCCACACATAAGAGTCAGCTCAAGCATCCACCTGTCACCTGCAACAGGGGGAATAAAACCCTGAGTACTCAATTATACTCAGCAAGACTTACCCGACAGGAGGAAAGAAAAGACTCCAAGGATATGCAAGGCTATCTGGCATGTGGGTTCATTGCATTTGCAGGAAGCATTACTAAGTGTGCGTCCTTATATTCGATTTTTAATAATAGCCGCATTAGTTCATTAACTAACCATTCTATGTAAGCAGTTGTGCTACTTTCAAGCAGGTGGTAAGCAATCAGATTTCCTTTTTCCATCTTCCATCTTTCATCTTCAATTCTTACTACGGTGCTAGACACGAAACAAGCCGTACCGGATCGCCCAGCGATTCGCGAATCAATGCCCCCAGCTGGGTACCCCGAAAACACATGCCCCGCTTGTACCCCGGGCACAAGCAGGACCAACCTATCACCCTCCTGTCTTGGGTGTCCTAGTCCCCGTCCAAACTGGGACTCCAAGCCCCCGCCCCTGAGTCCTAGACTCAGTGCAGTGCAAGGACCTCATAATCCAAAAACCACTCTGACAGTCGGTCCGGAAAGAGCCAGATCCACGACAAGAGAGCAACAAGTCTTCCAAGCGCCCATACACAAGCATGTGCTCGGGATAATAAATCTGTGACTTGCCCACGATGCCTTATGCAACGACCTGTCCTTAACCAACACAGACAGGGAAAGTAGTGTAACCAAGCCATGCCCCGCGTCCACGGCGACACAACCTCTTACACCCACCAATACCCAAATCATATATATGCCCGGTCACCATTTTTCTTTTCACCATTTTTATATATTCCAAGTGATAATAATGCGGTAATATATTTCCTATCTCTTACGAGTGACAGGCAATCACTCGACTTCTACCGGTTCCTGTAGCATAGCAATCTACCTGATCCTGTCGTACTAGTAAGACTCATAGGATAAAGATATATATATGCAAGTGGGTTTCATTCAACTCCTTAAAACTTAATGCACAAATATAATTTAAATTATAGAAAAGTAGGGGTCATGCACCGGGGCTTGCTTGGGTAAGATATATATTAAAAGTTAGTATCTGCATCTTCAGATCATCCACCATCAACTGAATAGAAAACCCATTACATCATCTCCTTGAGAGAATACCGTTATACCATCTTCGGATTCCTAATCATCCTTCAATTGATCCGTTGATCCATCATCCTACCTATATGACATGCATTGATGCAAATGCATAGACGTAATTAATCGACTGCAATCGTGACTCGTAAAAATACGATTTATGCCTCTCAAGTTAACGGGCTAGTTCTAACGACGACCGTACTTAGGCTACATATACACGTTGTCGGATAAGGCATTATTTCCCAACAATTATTTTAGTTATATAAACCAAGATTGTTTCTTTATTTCATTCTATCAATTTAATCCTATTCAAATTAGGGTATCATTATATATCTAGCAAACTAATTATTCTGGAGTTACAACAATCACAATGAGTACCTAATACTGCTAGGAACCTACTGTAGAAATTTCAGATCCAACACTATTACCAATTTATCACAATAATTTCTACAAGTTTATATTTTTAAAATATTAAGTACCTTAAATTAATTATATAGCTTCCAAGAATATTATCACACTATATGAACAAAATATACTAATAGATAGATCATAATTTTAGGAGACTAACAAAACTGGTTTCACCATATTTGGACACCTACACAATTTTCTTTAGAATTTACAATTTTACCTGATAAGCTCAATTAGAAATTGCTCGATAAATCAACAAGGCCGACGTCAGCTCCTTTGGCCCAACGCGAACGCGGTCTAGTGGAGACCGGCGGCCCATGCGGGTGTGTGGCCTAGCGTGGCACGGTGGTGGCCCAGCAGCGCAGCGCGGGACCGGCCCAAGCGGCACTAGCGGCCCAGATGGGGCAGAGCGCACGTGACCCAGCAAGAGAGCGCAAACGGCAGCCTAGGCGGTAGGCCAACGGCCCTGGCGGCAGGCCAACGGGCCACGCGCGATGCACATTTGCAGAAAGAACCTCGTGCTTTTCTCTATTCGACCCGAGATCCACAAGCACTATTCATTCTAGTCACGTATTTCGAAATCAGAACCATGTACAAAATTTTACTTGGACTCTTACCCTTCTCATCCTCAAAACAGAGGAGGCACGGGACAGCGCGGCGACCGGCGACTGACGGCACACCGGGGGGGTTGCAGCACTATGGCGGCAGGAACCCGTCGAGGAGGAAGGCGAGGGCCAGGCGGACGACGACAGGGTGGCCACTGCGGTGGTGCGGCGCGCCTGGGAGGGCAGCGTTGCGGCGAACGAAGGCGCAGCCATGGTGGGCGCATGCGCAAGGCAGCAGCGCGGGCCAAGGTGCTCGGTTGCGCCTGCGAGCGCGGTGGCCGAGCTCGGCGCGGGTGGACCGGCGAGGCGCTTCGGGCGCGGCACGGAGGTGGAGAGGCGTCGTCCGGGGCGGTGGCATGGCCACGACGGCCACGCACGGTAGGGCGGCTGTAGTGGCTGGTGCTCTGCTCAACCGAGGTTGCGGCAAAGGCGCTCGCAAGGACGGTGCAGCGGAGCTCGGGCGCGCCTTCGCGTGCGATGGGCGACGATGGAAGCGGACGCAGGTGCGCACAGGAGGTCCCCCGGAGCAACAGGGAGCGGCATCGGCAACGCGTAGCAGCAGCCATCGAGATTCAACCGTCCCAGTGCAGGGCCGAGGGCACGCGCATGGGAAAGGCCGGCACCGGCGTGGATGGCCCTGGCGTGGACACAGCACGGACCCGAGGAGGAGCGAGCTGGAGCTGGGATAGCGACTTTGGTGCACGGCAAGGAAACTCGCGCGCTCTCGCCTACCGACGCGAAGGGGCAGGGCACGGCAGGCGCGACCAAGGCGCGTGCTACGAGGCAGTGGACCAGTGTGGCAGGGGCTCGCTCGTAGGGAAGGAAGAAGGAGGGCGGTGGTGATGCGATGCACGGCGAGGCACCGCAGGCTTGGTGCGCTCGTGCGAGGCAGAGCCGCGCGCTGGCCTTGGTGAGAGAAAGAAAAGCGGCGCTGTGGGCATGGGCGGGGCAGCGGCCAAAGAGCTTGGCGGGGCTTGGTGTCCGGGCCAGGCAATGGCCGCGCGGACAAGCAGAGGAAGGCGAGGGAGATGGAGTAGCTGGGTCCTCGGCTTAAAGTGCACGAGGGCAGCAGACAAGCGCACGAGGGCAGGCGTGGGCTGTCGGGGCGTCCTTGTGCAGTGCAGCGAAGGGACAGAGAGAGAGAGAGAGGAGAAAGTGCAGGCAGGCACATCATTCAGTGGCACTAGCGAGCTCAGTCCTCTCCACTTGAACACGAACGTAGAGCAGACATCAGAGGTAGGCAAGGATATGACCGAGGTAGGCAGCAGAGACTAGCAAGGCAGAGAGCAGAGAGCACGCCAAGCAGCACAGGGTGAAGCGATGGCACTGGCAGTGAGGAAGGGAAAACGAGCACAGCAGTACACAGCAGCAGCAGCCCGGCCAACTCATCCATCAACACGCATGCCTTACCGGCGAGGTAGGTGAGGCGAGTGGCCAGCGGCACTCTCGTTATTATTTCACCTCTCAAATCTTCATTTAACAAGCCGACTATTTATAGTTTCAAACTCGGTTAAAGCACTAAAGTTTGTTACTCGATATTTGAACTATAACCAAAATCATGTTCCGAATTTTACTTAAGTACTATATACCAGTCGTATTGTATTTTTGTTTATAAAAAATATTTTTCATGCTTAATCAATGAAACAAGCCGTTCGCTATTTATTTGCTAGAATTACTGTCCGATATTCCTAAATAACTTGACGCACGGAGAATTTAACTTAGCGTTGGTTCAAGTCCGAAAAACTAAGTCACACACGATTCGCTTATTGCATCAAATATATTTTAAATCAAAAATTACGAGAAACTCGTTTCAAAAATTTGTCTTAGGCCTAAATCGCGGTGCTAAATGAGCTCGTAACACCAGGAGTGTTACAACCAACCACCCTTAAAAAGAATCTTGTCCCGAGATTCGAAGCAAGAACCAGAAGATGGGAAACGCGATTACATTTCGTAGATAAGGGATTACATGAAAGATTACACGGCTTCGAAAACTAAACCACACGGGGATCTAGGGATACATGGTTAAGAGCAACCTGGTACAACCGAGACTTAATTCAGAAGTCGAGATAGACAAGGACAATGAAGAAACAACAAGATAATGAGTATCCAAAACATGGTGTAGGTCCAACAAATCCAGAAACAGTCGACTGAGAAGTAAAACATCGCGAACCCTAAGATTGACTACCCCAAAGGGAACTTGAGCTTCTTCGACGAACTAGATCCTTTCTTCTCCTCAAGTTACACCATCACCTCAGACTGACGAACCTAATTCCACGAGTGACGACTGGATCTCATAGCTCTACTCCGAATGCGAGGGAAATGGGGATGGAGAAGAAGAAGAGAAAGGACCAAGGGTATTTTATAGAGGCGAATCGAGGTGGGGCGCAACACACTGGAAGTGGAGGCGGCGTGAATGGGCTACACAAATGGTTCACGCTATGGAGATAAGGTCGGACATGGTGCACTCCCTGTGCGAGTAGCAGGGGAAGGATAAGGAGAGGAGAGGAGAGGAGAGAGTTTGCTCAACGAGGAAGGCGTGCGGGCGGTCGTGTCCCCAAAAGAAGAGAGAAAGGAGAGGGAAAAGAGTCCGATACGAGGGACAAGGCATGAGAGTGGAGAGCCAACCGGATGCTGGGGAAAAGGAAAAGCGTACAGTGCATAAGGACGGCGAGTGCGACACGATGCCGCGGCCACGCGCGAACGGGGAGCTAAAGGGCTCGATACAGACAGCGTTCACAGGGTACGCAGCGAAATGACCCAGCATGCGTAGCGCGGTCAACTAAACACAGGACTTGGGACATGACATCCACTCAGACTTTTACAATCACTCCCGACTATCCAAGGTTAACTTTCCTTACTACTCTTCCTTCTCTTTCCTTTACTCGACCACATCCGTCTTTCATGTAAACCAAGATCATGTCATACGTTTTTCCTCCAAAACCACCTCCTCTTGCTTACCTTGAGAGAACACTATGTCATCAACCTGTTGTGGATTTCCCATTTGAACACCTAAACATTTCCAAGGAAATTATTTTGTAGCAAAAATGGTATGGCGGTGTAACTTGGCAAAGGTACTTGGTTAACAACCTCGATACCAGCGCGTGCTGTGCAGCGTCGCCATGTGGCAGCTGTTCCACAGGGAGCCCTCGGTTTTGTCACGGCACCATAAGCTATTAACTAGGCAACTACTACCAACTTACACGCCATGAAGGCGGTGGGGGTCATAGACCACAGAATAAGGAGAGTATTGCAAGGGAAAAATTCAAACAACAAGGGTTCCCTTCACAACAAGGGACAAGGAATTCAAATCCAACGGTGGATTTGATTTAAAGAGATTCAAGTATTCTGCTGTGACATCCACAATTAGCCGATACAGTGTCTAATGTTCTCCAATCATGGCTGATCTGCTGGTATCTGAATGGCAACTTCTCTTGTAACCCACTTAACATCGCCGTTGAAAACCTTTAAGCATGTCTAACGAAACTCAAGGTAGATGGACGCAATAAACACAACAAAATAAATAAAATGCATATTCCAACGGTCTTATACGAGTACAACGTATAGGCATTCAGTCTCCCATTCACGACACATCATTCCCTACGGTCGGACGATCTCAACGACTATGGATGGCAACAACGGCAAGAGTACAACACCAGAGAACAGCGACAAAGAACACTACTACTACGGGTACAGCATTCCAAAGCAACTAAGCTACTCTAGCCACGCATCTTCACTTCCGGGCTCGGTGGATTCTTCTACCGCCCTAGCTATGGATCTGCATCTTCTCTTGGCAAAGGTTGAGTGAGAGGAACCAAGGGTTCTGCTTCTAACACTTCTGAAGGTGGAGGTGCTGGCGGTTCTGCATCATCGGTTCTCCTTCTTTCAGGCGGGTGGATAGAGATCCCCTCCAAGATCGGGGCATCCTACCTTTCATCAACCAGCATCCTACACTTGGCCCTAGTGAACAGATAGGCCTCACCCAGCTAATGGACATGCCGATCTTCAGCCTCCTTTAGAGCTTCCGACATGGCAGTCTCTCGGCTCTCAGCAGCTGTAGCACTGGCATGCGCTTCGGCAAGTTACACCTAGAGCATCCGTGTGAAGATCTTGGCTTCCTCGACCCGCCGAAGGCACGCCCTCAGCTCCAAGGCTTGCCGGTCATACTGCTCATCCAAAGCAAGTAGGTACGTGGTCAAGTGCACCACGGTAGAACTATCTTCTTGCGCATCCTGCCCTTTCAAGGCCTCCATGCGAGCCTTCCATGCCCGCTGATTCTTGTCCAAGTGTGGAAAGAACCTCATGGGGGTACGGGCAATGGGCTCTTCATAGAGCTGGCAAAGGTACCGCAGGGCTTTGCAGGCCACAACCTAGTAGGTGTCGATGAAGCTAAACCCGGTTGCGGTCACACTCCAGGCTTCAGTGATGTCGGGGAACTCTTCACTCTTTCCAATATAGACGGTAACCTCACACCGATTAGTACCATGCTTCTCATACTCACGCCCCTCATACTCGGGACGATCCTTGACTCCGAGCTTTTGCAGGGTGGCGTGCAGGATTTTGGGAAAACCCTCAACATTTAGGCAGTAACTACTAACCCAGGCTCCTGCCATTTTTTGCGGTGGTTGTGAGGAAGGCTGAGCGAAAAGCTGGCTCAAAGGAAAAGCTAAGTGAGCTAAAGTGCACCGAGTGGTGGTACCAATGGCTAAGCTAGGCTCTACTTATAAAGGCGGAGAGTTCAGTGGTCCTAGCACGGTCCACCAGGGTTCCCATGGGGGATCACTACGACGAATCGACCAAATTCAGCGCGTTCGAGACGAGTGACATGCGAGGCCATTACTGACTTGTACGACTGTAGGGCAAGGGTCCAACAAGCGCGCAGAAAAAGGGGTATGGGGAGAACGTGGGCCACAACAGGCGTGAGGCGAACGCGAAACACGAAGCCACAGTGCAGACCTAACTCTAGAACAGGAACGAGTCAGTCGTGCACCATACGACATGCGTGACACCTATGGATGGCGTATCTGCAAGTATTACGAGTACTACAATGCACAAGCAGGATATGCATGAATGCACGTCCTATACGTCCTTCCACTGTTGCCAACATATAGAGCAACCGTTCTCAGATTTTTTGGACACATCGTTATCTCCCTGTAGCTAGTCGGTACTATCAGACTATGCTCGAGTTAGTGTACCTGCAGAAAACTTGATTAAGCCTACCTAAGTCAACAGAGTGCCATCTATCCTGGATACATAACCATAGTAATAGGGCAACTTATATAACTTCGCATACAAACGTCCTAACTTTTTGCAAAAATAGGTTATCAAATTTTTGTTGAGAAAAGGTTTTTGAAGCCTTATTTCCTCATTTATGCTCTGATACCACCTATGGTAGAATCACCTAATCTAATGCCTCCTAGGAGTGCTTGTGTTCCATTAGACACTAAGCACTCAGGGGAGAACACTAAATTACTCGATTCCGTCGGGTACACCCCAAGGAAGAACCCAAAAATCCACATTTTTGACATCAGGATCACAAATGAGAGAATAAAGCTTACATCATTTTTAACCATTTCTTACATCACTTTTAATACAACATCAGAGTATAATATTTATTATCATAACAGCGGAATGTAATCATATTATCAGTGTTATGAACAATTTAAGTTAAAGCGGAATATAAACATGTTATCAGAATTACATCAGAAATAAATATCTAATCATGACATGATGAAGTAGTGATATATAAACTACGACAATAGATTATGAAACTTTCATTTATAAAAGCATTTGGTGAGAGTTATAAATAACAACTACAATCGCAGCGTAAAGGAACTCCTCTCTGAGCCCACCAGGAGGAATCCACACACAAGAGTCAGCTCAAGCATCCACCTATCACCTGCAACAGGGGGAATAAAACCCTGAGTATTCAATTATACTCAGCAAGACTTACCCGATAGGAGGAAAGAAAAGACTTCAAGGATATGCAAGGCTATCTGGCTTGTGGGCTTATTGCATTTGCAGGAAGCATTACTAAGTGTGCGTCCTTATATTTGATTTTTAATAATAGCCGTATTGGTTCATTAACTAACCATTCTATGTAAGCACATGTGCTACTTTCAAGCAGGTGGTAAGCAATCATATTTCCTTTTTTCATCTTCCATCTTTCATCTTCAATTCTTACTACGGTGCTAGACACAAAACAAGCCATACCGGATCGCCCGACGATTCGCGAATCAATGCCCCCAACTGGGTACCCCAAAAACACACGCCTCGCTTGTACCCCGGGCACAAGCAGGACCAACCCATCACCTCCTGTCCTGGGTGTCCTGGTCCCCGTCCAAACTAGGACTCCAAGCCCCCGCCCCTGAGTCCCGGACTCAGTGCGGTGCAAGGACCTCCTAACCCAAAAACCACCCTGACTGTCGATCCGGAAAGAGCTGGATCTACGACAAGAAAGCAACAAGTCTTCCAAGAGCCGATACACAAGTATGTGCTCGGGATAATAAATCTGTGACTTGCCCATGATGCCTTATGCAACGACCGGTCCTTAACCGACACAGATAGGGAAAGCAGTGTAACCAAGCCATGCCCCGCGTCCATGGCGACACAACCTCTTATACCCACCAATACCCAAACCATATCCCTGCCCGGTTACCATTTTCCTTTCCACCATTTTTATATATTCCAAGTGATAATAATACGGTAATATATTTCCTATCTCTCGCGAGTGACAAGCAATCACTCGACTTCTACCGGTTCCTATAGCATAGCAATCTACCCGATCCTATCGTACTAGTAAGACTCATAGGATAAAGATATATATATATATATGCAAGTGGGTTTTATTCAACTCCTTAAAACTTAATACATAAATATAATTTAAACTGCAAAAAAGTAGGGGTTATGCACCGGGGCTTGCCTGGGTAAGATATATATTAAAAGTTAGTATCTGCATCTTCATATCATCCACCATCAACTGAATAGAAAACCAATTGCATCATCTCCTGGAGAGAATACCATTACACCATCTTCAGATTCCTAATCATCCTTTAATTGATCTATTGATCCATTGTCGTACCTATATGACATGCATTGATGCAAATGCAAAGACGTAATTAATCGACTGCAATCGTGACTCGTAAAAATATGATTTACGCCTCTCAAGTTAACGAGCTAGTTCTAATGACGACCGTACTTAGGCTACATATACACGTTGTTGGATAAGGCATTATTTCCCAACAATTATTTTAGTTATATAAACCAAGGTTGTTTATTTATTTCATTCTACCAATTTAATCCTATTCGAATTAGGGCATCATTATATATCTAGCAAACTAATTATTCTAGAGTTACAACAATCACAATGAGTACCTAATACTGCTAGGAACCTACTATAGAAATTTCAGATCCAACACTATTACCAATTTATCACAATAATCCGTATAGGTTTATATTTTTAGAATATTAAGTACCTTAAATTAATTATATAGCTTACAAGAATATTATCACACTATGTGAACAAAATATACTAACAGGTAGATCATAATTTTAGGAGACTAACAAAATTGGTTTTGCCATTTTTGGACACCTACACAATTTTCTTTAGAATTTACAATTTTACCTGATAAGTTCAATTAGAAATTGCTCTATAAATCAACAAGGCCGACGTCAGCTACTTTGGCCCAACGCGAACGCAGTCCAGTGGAGACCGGCAGTCCTTGCGGGTGCGCGGCCCAGCGTGGCGAGGCGCGGCCCAGCAGCACGGTGCGGGACTGGCCCAAGCGGCGCTGGCGGCCCAGACAGGGCGGGGAGCATATGACCTAGCAAGAGAGCGCAAACGGCGGCCCAGGGGGCAGGCCAACGGCCTAGGCGGTAGGCCAACGGGTCATGCACGATGCACATTTGCAGAAAGAACCTCGTGCTTTTCTCTATTCGACCCAAGATCCACAAGCACTATTCATTCTAGTCACGTATTTTGCAATCAGAACCATGTACAAAATTTTACTTGGACTCTTACCCTTCTCCTCATCCTCAAAACAAAGGAGGCACGGGACGACGCGGCGACCGGTGACTGACGACACACCGGGGGCGTTGCAGCACTGCTGCGGTGGGAACCCGCCGAGGAGGAAGGCGAGGGCCGGGCGGACGAAGGCGGGGTGGCCACTGCGGTGGTGCGGCGCGCTTGGGAGGGCAGCGCTACGGCGGACGAAGGCACAGCCATGGCGGGTGCATGCGCAAGACAGCAGCGCGGGCCAAGGGGCTCGGTTGCGCCTGCGAGAGCGGTGGCCGAGCTCGGCGTGGGCGGACTGGCGAGGCGCTTTGGGCACGGCACAGAGGTGGAGAGGCATCGTCCGGGGCGGTGGCGCGGCCACGCGCGGCAGGGCGACTGTAGTGGCGGGTGCTCTACTCAACCGAGGTTACGGCAAAGGTGCTCGAAAGGACGGTGCAGCGGGGCTCGGGCGCGCCTTCGCATGTGGCGGGTGACGACGGAAGCAGACGCAGGTGCGAACAGGAGGTCGCCCGGAGCAACAGGGAGCGGCATCGGCGACGCAGAGCAGCAGTCATCGAGGATCAACTGGCCTAGTGTAGGGCTGAGGGCACGCGCACGGGAAAGGCCGGCACCGGCGCGGATGGCCCTATCGTGGACGCGGCGCGGACCCAAGGAGGAGCGAGCCAGAGCTGGGATAGCGACTCCGGCGTGGGGCTAGGAAACTCATGCGCTCTCGCCTGCCCACGCGAAGGGCAGGGCACGGCAGGCGCGGCCAAGGCGCGTGCTGCGGGGCAGCGGACCAGCGCAATAGGGGCTCGCTTGCAGGGAAGGAAGAAGGAAGGCGGCAGTGATGCGATGCACGTCGGGGCACCGTAGGCTCGGCGCGCTCGTGCGAGGCAGAGCCGCGCGCTGGCCTTGGTGAGAGAGAGAAAAGCGGCGCTGCGGGCACGGGTGGGGCAGCGGCCAAGGAGCTTCGCGGGGCTCGATGTCCGGGCCAGGCAGCGGCGGCGTGGACAAGCAGAGGAAGGTGAGGGAGACGGAGTAGCTGGGTCCTCGGCTTAAAGCGCATGAGGGCAGCAGACAGGCGCACGAGGGCAGGCGTGGGCTGCTGGGGCATCCTTGTGCAGTGCAGCGAAAGAGAGAGAGAGAGAGAGAGAGAGAGAGAGAGAGAGAGGAGAAAGTGCACAGGCAGGCACAGCATGCAGTGGCACTAGCGAGCTCGGTCCTCTCCACTTGAACACGAACGCAGAGCAGACATCAGAGGTAGGCAAGGATAAGACCACGGCAGGCAGCAGAGAGCAGAGAGCACGCCAAGCAGCACAGGGTGAAGCGATGGCACTAGCAGTGAGGAAGGGAAAACGAGCACAGCAGTACATGGCAGCAGCAGCCCGGCCAACTCATCCATCGACACGCACGCCTTACCGGCGAGGTAGGTGAGGCGAGTGGCCAGCGGCACTCTCGTTATTATTTCAGCTCTCAAATCTTCATTGAACAAGCCGAGTATTTATAGTTTCAAACACGGTTAAAGCACTGAAGTTTGTTACTCGATATTTGAACTGCAACCAAAATCATGTTCCGAATTTTACTTAAGTACTATATACCAGTCGTATTGTATTTTTGTTTACAAATTTTTTTTCATGCTTAATCAATGAAACAAGCCGTTCGCTATTTATTTGCTAGAATTACTGTTCGACATTCCTAAATAACTTGACGCAAGGAGAATTTAACTTAGCGTTGGTTCAAGTCCGAAAAACTAAGTCACACATGATTCGCTTATTGCAACAAATATATTTTAAATAAAAAATTCTAAGAAGCTCGTTTCGAAAATTTGTCTTAGACCTAAATCGCGGTGCTAAACGAGCTCGTAACACCAGGAGTGTTACACGAACGGCGGCGGATTTTTCGTTTGTTCTCTCCGGTGATCTTGTTCCACCATGGACTAGAAGAGTGTTTCACTACTACACAACAGATCTTCATTGCCTAGTCATCACTACCGGTTGCTATGAAACCGACAGTGATAACCATTTACTGCTTCAAAATCAGAAATTGATTGGAGGTTCCCGAAAACCGGCAGTGAAGGTCTATATCATTGTCAATTGGTGGCTTGAACCTACATTGATATGTCACTGCCGGTTCATGGCTTTGGCCGATAATGATGTTGTGCTATCACTGCTGGCTATTGGCTTGAGCTGGCAGTGATAGCTGCATAGTACTAAAGCACATATCCTTCTCCCTCCTCCCTTCCCACACCTCTCTCTCTCCATTGGTGCGGCCATTTTTCATCAAAATGCTTAATGAAGGTCTTGGATTTTCGAGCATGGGCATGATCTTCTTGTTTTAAGGTTAGTAACAAGCATGCACTCTTTTAAATTTGTAGCTTTTCAATTGATTTGATGGCTAGATTGCTTGATTCTCATGCTAGTTGTTTCTCTATTTTAGAGAGCACTTTCAATTGGATCTTGAGGAAGGCATTTAAATTGTGGTGAATCCATTCTTCCAGAAGGTTGATGTCTATGAACCTATTTTAATTCCTTGCAAACAATAGTTCTTGCATGGAGTAGAGTAGAGTTTTTTTTTCAATAGGGCTACCAATTTTAATTTTGATGAGCACATCCATCTGATACCTAGCAACCTATTGCTTTGAGCTACAATTGTTGTTCATGATTAAGCCTCCAATTTTAATTTTTCTGTAATTAGTATCTTTATTTTTATGTGCCATGAAGTATAGAATAATTATTCTTCAATAGGGTTACCAATTTCAATTTTGATGGGCACATCCATGTGACACCTAGCAACATATTGTTTTGAGCTACAATTGTAGATTTGTAGTTGATGAAGGCTTCAATTTTTATTTTTCTATAATTAGTCTCATTCTCGTGTGACATGAAGTAGAATAATTTTCCTTTGCAATGGGTGAATGTACGGTCTGGCATCGGTGGATGCAGTAGAATATTTTTTATATATTTAATTAAATTAAATAAATTATTATTTTTATATATTTGGTTAAATTAAATATAAAATAGTTTGACCCGATCCTATGTAAATGTTAGGCTATCTTCAACAATAACACCCAAAATATAAGATTCATTCGTCCTTTGGGTAGCGTTACAGGCAAAATGTTCAATACTTATTCGACATCTTCTTCAACAACAAGACCCAAAAAAGAATCTTTTCTACAAATGGGTTTTCAGGAGAGAGGATGCCTATATTTGGGTTATGCCTCCCAGACAACCCAAAATATGTCTCCCATATAGGTACTCTGTTGGAGGTTAATTTTGAATCTCCTACTTCCAATTTTGAATTTAGGTGTCCATATGAGCTCTGTTAGAGACCGTCTTAGAATTGCATTTCTTCACAACGGATGGAGTGATATATATGTTTGGTAGCTACAAATTTTGATCCAAAACGTGCATAAAACTAGCTAGCTCGTCCAACCGTACGTAGCTAGGCTCGTACACGGAAGGTAGCACTACTAGCTTACACGGTTACAAAATATGTTCCTACAATCCTACGAAGTTAGTGCATACATGCACTGGCCGGCTTGGACCCAATCAACCTGTAAAACAAAGAAAATCTAGGCGTTGATGAACGGGGCGCCGGTGAGGTACTCGGTGAAGGCGAGCGCGACGAGGCCGAGCATGGCGAAGCGTCCGTTCCAGAGCTCGGCGTCGGCGCTCATGACGGCGCCGCTCCTGGCCTCGGCGCTGTCCCCCTTCAGCAGCGGCACCAGCGACGCCACGGACAGCACGGCGGCCGTGGCCGCGAACCAGGCCAGCCCGGAGCCGCTGCCGGCCTGCGAGAGGAGGCCCCCGCCGCGGGACGCCTCGACGGCGAGCGCGGACACGAAGCCCACCATGGCGAGCCGGCCGTTGATGCGCTCGGGAGCCGGCCCGCTGAACGCCAGCGCGTCCCACAGCCCGGGCCTCGCCGCCTTCTTCGCCTTGGGCGTCGTCTCCTCCGTTGGCTCAACGTCCTCGCTCTGCGCCCTCACGACCAAGGCGCGGCGGCGCGGCGCGAGCGCAGACGCCGGGAAGGCGCCGGCACGACGCGCGCCGGCGGTGGCGAAGGAGAGGGAGGTCATGGAGGCCATCGCCGTTGCTGCCATTGGAGCGTATATGAGGTGGTGGTGTGGAGATCGAGTCGTTGGCTCGTAGCGGCAGGCAAGAGGCTTGCTGTAGCAGTGGCTTTCGTTGCTTTGCTTCACTTTTCTCGCTGTCGAGTTGTGTGATGGTTGCCAGGGTGGGGTGGCGGCTTTATAGGCGTGGGGAGCTAGAGCTAGGGGAGGTGGCTCACCCGCCCGTGACGACGAGGTGGGCGGCGGCGGCGGGGGCCACGTCGGCGGGAGATCCACGGCCGTAGGTTGTGGGTGATTGAGGCGCATGCGCAGGCGAGAGCAGGATGGGCTAGTACTGGTACATGCGCGCGACGTGGAGTGAGGCAGGATCACGGGCGAACTGGGTGGATGGCGTCGCCATCGACGTGGATGGCCAGGCAGCCGCGCAGGTGGGCAAGGGCGAGGTGGCCGGCCGGCTCCCCGCTCCCGTCGCCGAAAAGTGGCAGAAGATTCCAGAAAGAGGCGGAGACGTGTAGATTACGAGGATCAAGTGACGACATGCAGATGCTCTTGGAACAAGTGGCCAAGCAGGAGATACTATAAAGAGGCACTGTTTTATCTTGTGATATTTTAGCAGAGGTGCACCGTGCACGTACGTTCATTCATTGTGGTTTAACGAATGAGGTAACCTGATTAGGAGTGAGATTTAAACTTGTGGAACCTGCTGAGCCTCCTACCCGCGGCAGGTTTCTAGTTTGTTCTCTACGGCGACCTCATCACAAAATGCCTTCTTATCAGTGTCTTTTCTATCAAACACAGATGTTTGGGGAATCGGGGGAGATAGTTTTGGAAATGTCAATATTACCCATGCGTTGTTTGCCGTGGTCCCATCTTTTTCGTTTTTCTTAAAGGTACGGTGAATCCTTGAACAGTAGCATTTTCGGCTACCAACAAATTATTACATCTAATCTTTTCTTTGACAGAGCCGTGCTGGATTAATATACTAATTATAAGTGTAATAAAAGATGGAAACTCGTAGTGAGGGCATGAATGAAGATGTCAAAAGTTATAATAGAGTTATTGGAGAGTCGTGTTCATCTTCATTCTCACACATAACGAACGGAGTTCCAAAAATTGGAGATATTAAAGTCATTGGAGAGTCGTGTTCATCTTCATCCCCACAAGTAAGAAAAGGAGTTCCAAAAATTGGAGAAAAACGTATTTAAGAAATTGAGTCAAGATATGGCAGCCCAAAGTGCATTTGAGTTGCGAAATGCTACTTCATCAATGTTTTCATTCTATCCCACAGACATTATATTGGACCTATTTGAGGGGGGGACTTTTGGAAACTTCAATACTAACTATGCGTTGTTAATTATTCTTCTTTACCTTTTTTTTGACAAACCCTTAGGCAAGCTTTATTGATTGAGAATAGTTACATCACTGGCTAAAAAATCAACAATAAAACTAGAGGGATCATCGTCCCAGATACAATTTTCTTTTGTAAGCATAGCTTGCCTAGCTAGTTCATGTGCCACTTGGTTTGCTTCCCTGCTTAGGTGCTCAATAGAAATCTCCTCGAAACCACTCCAAGCAATGTTACATTCATCATATATTGCGACCGCTGAATTCGCCATAAAACCTCCATTCCCCATAATTTCAACGACCTCCATACAATCGGATTGAACGATCAGGCGGTTTCCTCCAATGTGTTGAGCTAGCATTAATCCCTCATGAGGATATGCTTCCGCCATCGGCGCATCCACTAGATGGAAAATAAAAGTACTAGTTGCTGCAATCATACCACCCGAGCCATCTCTGATAATTGCGCCTGTACTTCCGCATCCCCTATCATCATCATAGGAAGCATCAATGTTTAACATAATGTAACCTTATGGAGGTTTTCTCCATCCTTGTCGTAACTTAGCTCCTTTCTTTGCTGCCAACTTATAGTTCTTTGCTAGGGAAACAATAGCTAGTCCTGATCCTGATGGGAGTTGAATATTTTCTCCATGCGTTAGTTGCCGCCTTTCCCACCACAAGTACCAGCCACCAGTTAGGATAAGTTCGGCTAGTCCAATCTTAAGCCCATGGACCTGCTCTCCTCTACAGATAATTTCTTCCAACACAATGGACCCCGAGCAAGCAGTGTTCAGCAAACCTCTGAGTTTGTCCCAAACTCCTATCGAATTCCATACTGTTCTAGCCCGATCACAAGAAAAGATCATGTGTTTAATATCTTCTACTCCATTATGGCACACCGGACACCCCCCATTAGGAATAATATGTCTATTTGCCAATATTGATGGCATCATTCCATGAAGAGCTCTCCAACCAAAAATTTTAATTTTCTCCGGCACTTGGAGCTTCCATAGATTTCGCCATACCTAACGATTGCTAGTCCCATGGCCCTGCGCAACAGCTTGTCTAGCTCCAAATTTCTTCTTCCATTGGCCATGATAAGCTGATCTCACCGAAAACAAACCGTTTCTATTATAATGCCAAGCTACACAATCCTCTCTCCCTTGGTTAATCGACATCTGTAAAATATGATTTGCATCAACATGCTCAAAAATAGAATGCACCAGATCAGCATCCCATGTTGAGTCCAGATGATTGATTAATTCATCCACTGTGCTTATTATGTTATTGCCTCTCCGTGTCTGAACTTTCATATTCTGGCTACGTAGGATCCAATAATCCTCCTAGATCTTGATCTGTGTGCCGTCCCCAACACGCCATATGTATCCAAGTTTAAAACAATCGAGCCCTGCTAAAACACTTTGCCAAGTATAGGAGCTTCCACGTTTCATTCTCGCATTTAGCAATTTTCCATCGGGATAGTAGCGAGCTCTTAACACTCTGGCACAAAATGATTCTGGATTACATAGAAGTCTCCAAACTTGCTTTGCTAACATTGTCATATTGAAAGGTTGTAAATCTCTAAATCCCATACCTCCTTTTCCTTTTGGCATACAAAGTTTCCACCACTCTTGCAAATGAATCCTCTTATGGTCATTGTCATCACCCCACCAGTATTGCGAAATAGCATTTGTTATTCCTTTGCAAATGTTCTTCGGAATTTTAAACACCAGCAGCTTGAGCAATAGATTTAATGAGGATCTCCTTTCCTCACAAACTTAACAATTTCTCCTTCCACCCATTGATTCTAGAATTCACTCGATCAATAAGACGGCGAAAACAGTCGCTACGATCTGCCCCCACCATCACCGGTAAGCCCAAATATTTGTCGCTGAGAGATTTAGTCATTATGTTCAGCACTTCATACACCTCTGTCTTCACATCCACTTCTGTATTGGTTGAAAAGTATATACTAGACTTTGCTTCGCTGACTTTTTGCCCCGAGTTTGCACAGTATCTATTCAAAATATCACTCAAGCAATCTGCATTTTTCTTGTTGGCATGCATTAAAATGAGTGAGTCATCTGTAAAAAGCAAATGTGAAATAACAGGAGTTTCCCTACACACCTTAACACCCTCCAATTCTCCCCTCTCTTCAGCTCCCTTCAACATACAAGATAGATCTTCAGCAACTAGTAGGAATAGATATGGTGACAATGGGTCACCCTACCTCAAACCCCTTGTTGGTGAGATAGTGTCTGTTTCTATAGAATTGAAACGGATCCTATACTTCACCGATTTGACACAAGCCATAATGAGGTTCACCCATCTCTAGTCAAAAACAAGTTTCGTCATAATTTTCTCCAGGAAAATCCATTCAACTCTATCATATGCTTTATGCATATAAAGCTTTACAGCACACAAACCCCTCTTTCGTTTCTTCTTTTTCATTGTATGGATGCATTCGTACGCTAGTAAGATGTTATCTGTAATCAATCTTCCTGGAATGAATGCACTTTGGTGGTGGCTGATAATTTCTGGTAAAATAACTTTAAGTCTATTCGAAAGTAACTTTGATATTACCTTGTAGACCACATTACATAAAGAGATTGGTCTGAACTGAGCAACTTTATCTGGGTGCTCTACCTTCGGAATCATGACTATGGTATTATCATTCCACCCCTCCGGAATAGTTGAACTGTTAACTGCGTGCAACACTTCATCAATCAACTCCTCTCCCAACATCTTCCAGAATCTTTTAAAGAAAATAGCATGTAAACCATCAGGGCCAAGGGCTTTAAGATCACCAATACTAAAGAGAGCTTTCTTCACCTCCTTTCTTGAAAAGGAGCCATGACAAGCTGATTCATATCTGTAGTAACCCTATGATTTACATCCATCAGTACTCCTTGATCTACCTCCTGAACTTCCGATGTAAAGAGATTAGCAAAATACTCCTTCACCATCACATTCATCTCATCAATGTTCTCATGTCTTACTCCTTGTTCATCTACAAGCTTGACCATGTTTCTTCTCCTCCGGGTCGACGCTTAATGATGGAAAAAACTAGTGTTTCGATCTCCATGCTTAAGCCAATTTGCTCTAGCTCTCTGGACCCAGATAATTTCTTCCTGCTCAAGAAGTAGCTCCAATCGCAGGAGTATCTCCTTTTGTGCCGCTAACGATTCATCAGTCGACGGTCCACGCCTCAGAATTTCAAGCTCCCTCTTCAATTTCTTCATACGCTGGACATGCTTCTTCAGAACTTCATGGTCCCAAGCATGCAAGTCATCGTGCACAGCATTCACCTTTGTCATCAGCTTTGGGCAGTTGCCCATCGCTGCAGCACGTGCCTAGGCCGCCTGCACTATTTCCTCCACCGTTTCCTCCTTCAATCATCTAGCCTCAAATCTCCTCGGCCCTTCCCTGTTAACAGATTGCCCACTGCCACATTCTGTTTCAACAATGATTGGGCGGTGGTCAGATTTGACCATCTCTCCATTCACGAGCTGTGCTTCTGGAAATATATTGTTCCATTGTATATTAGCAACTCCCCGATCCAATCACTCTCTAATCAGCGGCGGAGGCAGGAATAATTCTTAGGTGTGGCGGGGGTTATAAAGATCAAACATCTATAATACAACTATACAATGGCTTACTAGAACATCTTTTTGCCTTAGTTTTGCTAGGTACGTGCATCACCATCAGGTCCACAAGAACAAGCAGGGCAGCACTTATTGACGTATATTGCGTATATATACAACAGATACTTAGTCTTTTCTATGGATTTTAGGTATGGCGGCCGCCTAACCTTGCCAGATACCTAGCTCTGCCCCTGTCTCCAATCCTCCCTCTCTGCCAGGTGAACACATCACCTGAGAAACCTATATCAGCTAGCTCGCAATCCATAAGAATTCTTCTTTACCTCTTTGTAGCAGACCCCACCTCTTATGTTTTTTAAGGAGAATTCTTCAACACAATTTTGAGCTACCAAAAAAGTATCAGACTTTTTCCTTTTTTGTGTGAACAAGGTTTGATTTATAAGAGATATACTCTTAATATTTATTGTATATAAGAGAAATACTCTTAATATTTAAGAGTATATAAGAGATATACTCTTAATATTTACTCCTTTCATTCCAAAAAGTAATTTTAAAATAAAGATAAGTCAAATAATAAATTTTGACCAAATTTACGTAAAAAGTACTAAAATTTATTATATTAAATAATATAACTATATTGGTCATGAAATATATTTTATAATATATTTATTTAGAGTCATGTATGTAGATAATATTTTTTCTATAAATTTAATTAAACTTAAAATGATGGGCATGTTCGGCTGCCTTTGTTTAGGAACGGCTGCAACTGTGACCGCGCGAATACTACAGTACTCTATTCTAAATTATAAGTTATTCTGACTTTTCTAAATATATATACAGTTTTTGCTATGTATTTTGAAAAGACAGAATGACTTATAATTTGAAACGGGAGTATTAACTACTTAGGGGTGTTGTTTCTGCAAACACTTCCGATCAGACGGATTTTAAACTGTGACCAAACTTAAAATTCCATTCTTTTTGGGATGTTTTCAGGACGGAGGTTGTACGTTGCTACTTTGCCCTTTGATCTAGTCTTCTCTCATACTATTGATCGTCCCAACACAAAACTCTCGTAGCGTATGACTTGCAAAGCCTTAATTGTTGTACATAGTTGAAGCTTTAATTTGCATGAAAAGTATGTAATTGTTGTAAAGTTTAATGCAAGTTCAATTTAATTTGAACTATTTTTTAGCCTTAACTAGTGACTACTCCTAGCTCGTCTAAACATACCCACCATGCCGTGTGCCAGCTTCTATATGTGTTGCGAAGAAAGTTCATTTGAACTTGGAGTATAACGGGAAACTGAATTTTGGCATGCGGATTTTGAACGGAGACAAAACAATTTGTCAAACGAGTGTTTCAAAGTCTGCAACTATTCCTCTTAATACGCATATTTTTTCAGGGAATCCTACAAAATACAGTAATTTCCAAGCTGCTGTAATTGCATGCATAGATACGAGTATACAAGTTCCTCTTACAAACGTACTATACTACTACAACTGTACGCCCGGCGTATTTACACGTTGACGAAGCTAGGGCGCGCCGGTAAGGTACTCGGTGACGGCGAGCGCGACAAGTCTAATCATAGCGAGGCGTCCGTTCCAGAGCTCGGCGTCGGCGGTCATGACCCCGCCGCTCCTGCTCTCGGCGCTCTCCCCCTGGAGCATCGGCGCCAGCGACGCGGCGGAGAGGACGACGGCGGTGTACGCGAACCACGCGAGCCCCGCGCCGTTGCCGGCCTGCGAGAGGAGGCCGTCGCCCCGGGTGGCCTGGACGGCGAGCGCGGACACGAAGCCCACCATGGCCAGCCGCCCGTTGATCCGCTCCGGCGCGGGCCCGCTGAACGCTAGCGCGTCCCAGAGCCCCGTCGTCTTCGGAGTCGGAGCAGCCGTTGCGGGCTTGGGCATGTCGGCGGCAGCGTCCTCGGTCTGCTGGGCAGCACTGACGAGCAGCGCGCGGCCGCGCGGAGTGACGACACGCCCGGCACCCGCCGGTAGCTGCGCCGCGGGGAAGCGACCGGCGCTAGCGCCGGGGTCGAGGAAGGCGAGGGAGCTCGCGGTGGTGGTGGCCATTGCCGTGGTCGCCATTGGAAGTGCACGTACGTACGGTGAACGAACTAGGTGGCCGGCTGGCCGATCGTCGTTGGCAGTACGCAGTAGAGAAGTGCTGGGCGGCTAGTAGCTGCGGCTTGCTTCTGCTGCTGTTGTGCTGCGCCTATGGCTGGTTGGGACTTGGGAGGGGGGATGCATGGGGGCTTTATAGAGGTAGGGGAGGGCGGATAGCGGCCCGTGACGTCTTCGGGTTGGGCTTCTTGGCCACGTGTGGTTTTCCCTGGGATGGCCCATCGACGCTAGCTTCCTTGTTGTGCTCACCCAGGACACAGGTTCAACAGGTGTAACAACGGCCGTAGGTTGTGGCGATTGAGGCGCATGCATGCAAGGGAGAGTGGAGTGCTAGATGGCTGGTACATGCGTGCGCGACGACGACGTGGAGTGAGGCAGGATCACGGGCGAACTGGGTGATGGCGTCGCCATGCATCGACGTGGACGGCCTGGCCGCCGCGCAGGTATGCTAGGGCGGGGTGGCCGCCCGGCTCCCGTTGCCGAGAAGTGGCAGAAGATTCCAAAGCCACGCAAGCAACGCCGGAGACGTGTAGGTTACGACCTACGAGGATCAACCGATCAAGTGATGACAACACTACTTAAAAAAACATTTGTAGCAACGGGATAATTTTTTTTATAGAGACGGCTAGTGATGGAGCCGCCCCTACAGTGGGGGTGCTCGGAACCCACGAGACTAGCCGCCCCTATAAATGACACAGTAGGGGCGGCTGGTAATACAAGCCGCCCCTACAAATGCGTCGATTTGTAGAGGCGGCTGGTAATACCAGCCGCCCCTGCTGTGTCCTTTTATAGGGGGGCGGCTAAATCATCAGCCACCCCTACAAATGCCGAATCAACAATAAAATTATACTTAATCCGCGACGGAAAACTTACAAGCAGCTAACCTGGGCCTGGGCCACGCCGGCCTTTCTGCCCACCCGAGAGGCGCTAGTACTTGCACGCATATAAAACAGAGGGTGCACACTGGCTAGGGTTTGGCACCCGCACTTGCCGCCGCCGGCCTCCTTCCGCACGCGCTCTCTGTCCCTCTAACACCAGCGCCGCCAGCCTCCTTGCTCCTTTGTCTGTGAGCTGCAGCGGCGTAGATCGAGGGAACCGCGTCGGACAGCCAGGCCTAGGAGGTGGTGGCCGCACGGACTAGGTAGGCCGCGGGCGGTGGCGGCGTCTGCGCCGATTCGGGAGACTAGGCCGCGTGGATCTGGCCAGAGACCGCGGGCGGCGGTGGTGGCTATGCAGACTTGGGCCACGAGCTAGCGGCGGAGGCCGCGGGTGGTGGCGAACGCGTGGCTCGGGACACGAGACTACGGTGGAATCTCGCAGGAAGCCGTAGGTGGCGGCTGCCGCGCGGGCTTGGATCCGGAGATGGTACCACAACCCTAACTGCCAAGCTCGCCACCAGTGCTGCTGCTATTGGTGAGCAGTACAAGAGGACGTCTCCACATCGCCCCTGGAGATCCCGCCATCGAGGGCTCACCCTGACTGGACATGGAGAGGTATGCGTTTGTTCATGCATCTTGATTGGTTCATCTACTAATTGGAGATTTGAGATGGCTGGGTGAGGAATCTGAACGCCGTGCATAGTATGCGGTAAATTGTAGATAGAGTCGATTATAGAGAGGGTGAGTGCCTCTGTCTGAATCCTTCTGAAAGAGAGGGTGCTACTACAGTACTACAGTCGATTATAGCGCTACTGAACAGGGGAGGGGTGGTGATAGCAAAAATTGTAGTGATAATGACTCCCACAAGGAAACTGAAAACATTTTCTCCGGAGGGTACTTAGATGAAGCTGATGATAGTTTTCCCTGCCTCACTCGGAGACGTTGACATGTTGTTTCTTTATTTCAATTTGCTTGTCCTCATAGTATTTTAAGTTATCCGTTGATCAAATTTAGGATCTCTGTTATCTAGTATTTTTTTGGACACTGCAACTATTCATGTTTAAATCTGTGCCTGATTACTTAATTAGCAAAGTAATGGTGAATGACTCCAAAGTTGTGCAGTAGTTTTGATCACAAACTAACTTGGAGTACTATACTGCTGTGGATTGGTGGAAATATCAGTTATATGTATAGAGGGATGGGATGCATTTTTCACTATCATTTTTGCTAACTAGAATTGTTGTATTTGACATAAATAACTTAGATTAGAAGATCATCAGTAGCATATGTTTATCTGTATAGAGGGATGCATTTTCCACTATCATTTTTTCTAACTGGAATTGCTCTATTTGACATAAGTAGCTTAGATTGGAAGATCATCAGTAGCATCTAGCATATGTATATATGAGTTTGTTCCTGTAACAAACTCTTCTCTATTCTATGAAATGGGCACAATCTCTTGCCAATTCGTTCAAAAATTAAAAAGAGGAAGCTTCCTTTTTATCCAGGTGTGAATTTGTGTGATTGAACAGGGACAGTGATTGCAAAACAGTGGTGATGACTTCCACATGTGAACTGAAAGTGTTTTTCTGGGGAGTACTTAGATAAAGCTGATAATAGTTCTGCTTCTCTCATTTGAGATACTGGCATATTGCTTCTGTATTTTCAATTTGTCCTCATTGTCTTCTATGCCTATATAATATACAGTGATCAAATTTAGGATCTTTGTTGAGATTGGTTTATATGTACTTTTCTAGCTTTTGTAGGCCTATTCTTTACCTTGCAATGTAACTATTCGTGTTTGAATGTCTTCTGGGATGCCTGATTACTTGATTAGCAAAGAACGAGTAATGGCTCAAATGTACTGTGTAGGTAGTTCTAGTCACAAACAAACTTGGACCACATCCTCACGAGAAATAACAAGTTGTGACGGCACTCGTAGATTGTCAGTATGCACTTGTGATACCTAGAGTCCGACACCTGAATTGCTTATCATATGCTATTGCAGTATTTCATAGGTCTGTTGTATCATGTTAAACTCTATCATTAGTGAACTTTGAATTTACTTGATCATAATAAATTATATTCATCTATCCTGAATTCTTGATGCACAGATATCGTTAAGTTAACTTGCGTCTACACTAACATCATACTTGTTGTGTTGTTGACAAAACATTGTAATTATTTGGCCTGCTAATATTTTGCCAGAACACATTTCCCTTTCTATCACTAACATATCAGATCCTCTGTATATGTGTAGGACCTGATGCAGACAAAATTTTTGTCCGTGTAATTGTTGACAATCAATCTTGTGATCATTGTCCTAGCAACTTTGACAACCCAGAGGAAGAAAATTCAACACATAATGACTATTAGAAAATTTAGAGGAACAGACTTCGGATATTTCTTCCCAGAGTTCAGCTGGCAATTCTATGATTTCTTGCAGTTGTCCTGATATATCAGCATGTCTACTAATTGGAGATTTGAGATGGATTGTATATATTCTTGTAAATTGGACTTGTAATGGTAGTTTATATAATGCTCTTGTGCTTGTGGTCAGATTTGAATTATATATGCATATATATATATATATAATTCAAATTCGACCAAAACATATATATATATATATATATATGTTTTGGTTGAACTTAATTATAAATTTGAAAAAAAAATTAGTAGAAAAATGAACTGTAGGGGCGGTTGGTACTATAGCGGCCCCTACAAATAACACCAGCCGCCTCTACAAATCGATTGGTAAGAGCGGTCTGAGAACTGTCCTTACAAATACATGATTTATAGAGACGGTATGGTAGGAGCGGCTGGCTGAGCCGCCTCTACAAATGATCTTCAGCCGCCTCTACAAATGATTATTATAGTAGTGCATGGCAGATGCAGGGAAGAAGTGGCCAAGCAGGAGATACTAGATAGATAGCGAGGCACTGTTATCATGTGATATTTTAGCAGAGGTGCACGTACGTCCATTCAGTCAGTCTGGTTTAACGAATGAGGTGCACGTAGGTATAACGAATGTGATATTATTTTAGCAGAGGTACCGTTTGGATCCCTAGGGATTCTAAGAACCCGGATAAAGTAAATTTCAAAATCCTAAAATCTCATCAACATTATAGATTTTAGAGGATCTTAACACACATACACAGAATTCAAGAAACATAAGAGATTATTTTATCTAGAATCCGAATTTTAGAATCCAATTCAAACATGCCTAAACTTCTAGAACGTGCTGGGGCCTCGATCAAGCTATAACTAGCTAAGCACCGAACGGTGGCGGATTTTTCGTTTGTTCTCTCTGGTGACCTTGTTCCACAATGGACTAGAAGAGTGTTTCACTACTACACAACAGACCTTCATTGTTGAGTCATCACTGCCGGTTGCTATGAAACCGACAATGATAACCATTTACTGCTTCAAAATCAGAAATTGATTGGAGGTTCCCGAAAACCGATAGTGAAGGTCTATATCACTGTCAATTGGTGGCTTGAACCTACATTGATATGTTACTGCTGGTTCGTGGCTTTGGCCGATAATGATGTTGTGCTATCACTGCTGGCTATTGGCTTGAACTGGCAATGATAGCTGCACAGTACTAAAGCCCATGTCCTTCTCCCTCCTCCCTCCCCACCTCTCTCTCTCCATTGCTGCGGCCATTTTTCATCAAAATGCTCAATGAAGGTCTTGGATTTTCAAGCATGGGCATGATCTTCTTGTTTTAAGGTTAGTAACAAGTAGGGGTGAAAATGGTACGGATATTTTCCGACCGTATTCGAGACCGAATCCGTTTAGTTGAGTTCAGATTTGTCCGTATCTGAGTCCGGATATTCAACATCCGATACCGTATCCGAATAATCAAATCGCATATTTATGATGTCGATATCCAATCGTATCATATCCGTCAAGGTTGACAATATCCGTATTCGAATCCGAATTCGGACATAAATATGAAAACAAATGTAATATCAGTGATATCCGTTCGTATCCGATCCGTTTTCATCTATAGTAACAAGCATGCACTCTTTTAAATTTGTAGCTTTTCAATTGATTTGATGGCTAGATTGCTTGATTCTCGTGCTAGTTGTTTCTCTATTTTAGAGAGCACTTTTAATTGGATCTTGAGGAAGGCATTCAAATTGTGGTGAATCCATTCTTTAAAAAGGTTGATGTCTATGAACCCATTTTAATTCCTAGCAAACAATAGTTCTTTCATGGAGTAGAGTAGAGTTTTTTTTTCAATAGGGCTACCAATTTTAATTTTGATGAGCACATCCATCTGACACCTAGCAACCTATTGTTTTGGGCTACAATTGTTGTTCAAGATTAAGTCTCCAATTTTTATTTTTGTGTAATTAGTATCTTTATTTTTATGTGCCACAAAGTATAGAATAATTATTCTTCAATAGGGGTTACCAATTTCAATTTTGATGGGCACATCCATGTGACACCTAGCAACACATTGTTTTGAGCTACAATTGTAGATTTGTAGTTGATGAAGGCTTCAATTTTTATTTTTCTATAATTAGTCTCCTCATTCTCATGTGACATGAAGTAGAATAATTTTCCTTTGCACAGGGTGAATGTACGGTCTGGCATCTGCGGATGAAGTAGAATAATTTTTATATATTAAATTAAATTAAATTATATATTATTTTTATATATTTGGTTAAATTAAATATAAAATAGTTTGACTCGATCCTATGTAAATGTTAGAATTGCATTTCTTCACAACGGATGGATTGGTAGCTACAAATTTTGATCCAAAACGTGCATAAAACTAGCTAGCTCGTCCAACCGTACGTAGCTAGAGGCTCGTACACGGAAGGTAGCACTACTAGCTTACACGGTTACAAAATATGTTCCTACAATCCTACGAAGTTAGTGCATACATGCACTGGCCGGCTTGGACCCAATCAACCTGTAAAACAAAGAAAATCTAGGCGTTGATGAACGGGGCGCCGGTGAGGTACTCGGTGATGGCGAGCGCGACGAGGCCGAGCATGGCGAAGCGTCCGTTCCAGAGCTCGGCGTCGGCGCTCATGACGGCGCCGCTCCTGGCCTCGGCGCTGTCCCCCTTCAGCAGCGGCACCAGCGACGCCACGGACAGCACGGCGGCCGTGGCCGCGAACCAGGCCAGCCCGGAGCCGCTGCCGGCCTGCGAGAGGAGGCCCCCGCCGCGGGACGCCTCGACGGCGAGCGCGGACACGAAGCCCACCATGGCGAGCCGGCCGTTGATGCGCTCGGGAGCCGGCCCGCTGAAGGCCAGCGCGTCCCACAGCTCGGGCCTCGCTGCCTTCTTCGCCTTGGGCGTCGTCTCCTCCGTTGGCTCAACGTCCTCGCTCTGCGCCCTCACGACCAAGGCGCGGCGGCGCGGCGCGAGCGCAGACGCCGGGAAGGCGCCGGCACGACGCGCGCCGGCGGTGGCGAAGGAGAGGGAGGTCATGGAGGCCATCGCCGTTGCTGCCATTGGAGCGTATATGAGGTGGTGCTGTGGAGATCGAGTCGTTGGCTCGTAGCGGCAGGCAAGAGGCTTGCTGTAGCAGCGGCTTTCGTTGCTTTGCTTCACTTTTCTCGCTGTCGAGTTGTGTGATGGTTGCCAGAGAGGGGTGGCGGCTTTATAGGCGTGGGGAGCTAGGGGAGGTGGGCGGCGGCGGGGGCCACGTCGGCGGGAGATCCACAGCCGTAGGTTGTGGGTGATTGAGGCGCATGCGCAGGCGAGAGCAGGATGGGCTAGTACTGGTACATGCGCGCGACGTGGAGTGAGGCAGGATCACGGGCGAGGCGAACTGGGTGGATGGCGTCGCCATCGACGTGGATGGCCAGGCAGCCGCGCAGGTGGGCAAGGGCGAGGTGGCCGGCCGGCTCCCCGCTCCCGTCGCCGAAAAGTGGCAGAAGATTCCAGAAAGAGGCGGAGACATGCAGATGCTCTTGGAACAATAGGCCAAGCAGGAGATACTGTAGAGAGGCACTGTTTTATCATGTGATATTTTAGCAGAGGTGCACCGTGTTGGCAAAGAAGATCACGAATCACACACAACTCCACGGTGGCTAGCCCTAGAAATCAAGATCGCGCACGGAACGCACAAGTACACCTTGAACTGGCAACTGTCCACCGGGAGGACAGTGCCCTTTTTCACTTCTCACAAGTTTGAGTACAAAGACAATTTTCAAGTTCTCCAAGGCGCTAACTCACACCCAGTACAACCAGCTACTTATACCAGCAGCCCACACACACGGTTAACACACCCGAATTCAAATTACAACACGATACACATTGACAGAAACAAACGTCGCCAACAGCCTGACGCCGTGAGCGCAGTCACCCCGCTCCTGCTCACCAGTAACCGTTCCCGCCAACTCTCTTATTCAAATTCTGCTGAACCTTCTCACAAACCAACTTCACCACTGTTCTCACATCACTCGTGAACACAAGCTTAGCTAACAATCTCCCCCCTAAGCTTGACGTTCACCCAGATCACGAACTCCCAACAAGTGAATCATCACACCAAGCTTCACTGCTGCAAGTGGCTTAGTCAAGGCATCAGCTTTCTGCTCCAAAGTCCCCACCCTGTTGACCATAATCTGACCACACTCAACACATTCACGAATGAAATGAAACTTGATTTCAATGTGTTTGCTCTTTCCATGGAAAACTGGGTTTTTCATCAGAGCTATTGCTGAATTATTATCAACCATAAGTGTCACTGCCTTCAGCTAGTTTCCAGTGAGCTCTCCCAATAAGTTCCTGAGCCACAAGGCCTGCTTAGCTGCTGCTGTTGCAGCCATAAACTCAGCTTCACATGATGACAGTGCAACTGTTTTTTCTTTGTGTGAGTTCCAAGTCACTAGGCTGTCATTCAGATTGAATGCCATCCCACCAGTGCTTCTTCTACCCACAATATCACCTCCCACATCACTGTCAGAGTAACCCACCAACAGTTCTTGCTTCCTCTCTTGGGTATACACCAACCCATAGTTCAAAGTGCCTTTCAAGTATCTTAGGATCTGTTTCACTGCATTGAGATGCTTAGCAGTGGGCCTTTCCATGAACCTACTTGCCATACCAACTGAAAAGGAGAGATCAGGTCTGGTATGCAGCAAGTATCTCAAGCAGCCAATGATTCTCCTAAAGTGAGTAGCATCAATTCTCTGTCCCTGCTTATCTGCATCAAGCTTGGTTCCAGGATCCATTGGACACTTAGTTGCATTGCAGTCAGCCATTCCAAACTGACTCGAGATTTTTTGCATAACCTGTCTGTCTGATAGCTATGTGATCTTCTTTCTGCTCAACCTCAATCCCCAGATAGAATGATAATTTGCCAAGATCACTCATATCAAACACTGAGGTCATCTGCTTCTTGAAGTTCACAATCTCCTCTGGTTGACCACCAGTCACTATCAGGTCGTCAACATATACCCCAACCATCGAGTGATCGACTGTCCCTCTCCGATATATCTTCTTGGTTACATCGACATTTTCTAAACCCAAGGTTTTTCAAACTGCTATCAAGCTTTATGTTCCAAGCTCTTGGTGTTTGCTTTAACCCATATAGGGCCTTGCTCAATTTCAGCACCATTTGCTCTTTGCCCTTCTGCACAAATCCTTCTGGCGGGCTTACATAGACATCTTCTGCCAATTCACCATTGAGAAATGCAGTTTTCACATCTAAATGATGTACCTGCCAACCTCTATTAGCTGCTATTGCCAAGATAAGTCTCACAGTGTCAAGCCTTGCCACTGGAGCAAATACCTCCTCAAAATCAACTCCTTGTTTTTGAACATAGCCTTTAGCAACTAATCTGGCCTTGTACTTCACAACCTGTCCTTCTGCATTTTTCTTCAATTTGTAAACCCACTTCAGCCCTATAGGTTTATGCCCAGCTGGTAACTTAACTAATTCCAAAGTCTTGTTCTTGTTAATGGATTGGATCTCACTCTCCATGGCCCCAACCCAATTCCCATCACCAGCTGCCTCTTGATAGCTACTTGGTTCTTCCATGACAGTCAACAATACCTCCACTTCTGAGTCATAGGTCATCTCCACCTCAACACTGTCCTCATACACTTCATTGAGGTTTCTAAATCTCAGAGGTGGTTCATCATAGTTACTGTCATGATTCATGTCAACATTACCTTGATCATCACCATGATCATTATCTGCACCTTGTACTGAAACTGGTTCTAACTCTGTTGCCTGACCATCAACAGTGCCAGAATGAGCATCTGCCCCATGTTGAACTGATTGTTCCACTGAACCTGTGACTTCTGCACCTCCATCAGTTTCACCAGCTCCCCCTAAACTCTCACTTGGTTCACCATGTTGGCTATTTCCACCAACAATACCACCAGTGAATGGTAGTGATGTGTCATCCACTACATCTTCTCTGAACCCTGAACCTTCACCAAATTCAGTGTTCCATTCCCAAGCTGTTGCTTCTTCAAAGATAACATCTCTGCTTATTACAATTTTTTCTGTCTTAGGATTGAACAATCTGTGAGCTTTAGTACCCTCCTCAACCCCTAGATAGATCATTGCAATGCTCCTGTCATCAAGTTTCTTCAAATGAGGCACTGTTGGCCTTACATTTGCTCTGCAACCAAAAACTTTCACATGTCCAAGCTGTGGTCTTCTTCCACACCAACCTTCAAAAGGTGTCCTGTAACCCATCACCTTTGTAGGCAACCTATTTAGCAAGTACACTGAGTGTCTCACAGCTTCACCCCAAAAGCAACCTGGAACACTCATGCATTTTAGTATTGCTCTAGCCATCTCCATGACAGTCCTGTTTCTCCTTTCAACAACACCATTCTGCTGTGGTGAGTAGGGTGTAGTGAACTGCCTTTTGATGCCAGCAAGTTCACAAACATCCTTAAAAGCTGTTGCTAAAAACTCACCACCTCTATCTGATCTAACCATTTTTATCTTGTAACCCAACTCATTTTCTGCTTCTGCTTTAAATTTTGCAAATGCATCACTGGCTTGATCTTTTGTTTTCAGAATAGAGACTGTCATCCATCTAGTGCAATCATCCACTAAAAGCATAAAGTACTTGCTCCCCCCAACAGTTTCAGGTGTAATAGGACCACACAAATCAACATGAATCAATTGCAATGGTTCATCAGCTTTCCAACTTGAACACTTAGGAAATGACTGTCTAGTTTGCTTAGCTGCTAGACATGAATGGCAAACCTGATCTGGATGCTCAATCAAAGGAACCCCCTTTGCCATTTCCTTTTGCGCTAACATTTTAATAGACTGAAAATTTACATGTCCCAATCTACCATGCCACAACCAAGACAGATCATCACTCTTAGCTTGGAAGCAAGCTGGTTCTACGGTGTTCAATTCAATTTTGTACAGTCTATTCCTAGACCTTTGCACCCTCATAATGGTTCTCATTGTACTTTTCTCAACTACTTCAATCAAGTCATCATCCATTTCTACTTTATAACCAATTTCAGTCAACTGACCCAAGCTAATAAGATTACTCTTAAGTTTTGGGATAAAGTAGACATCTAACAGTAACCACTGATCACTAGACTTGCCTTGAAATAAAATAGAACCTTTACCATGAATCTCTACTGCAGAACCATCACCAAAACGTACCTTGCCACCAACCGTGAAGTCAATGTCCCTGAACTTCTGATAATCACCTGTCATATGATTGCTGGCACCATTATCTAGGTACCACACATCCCCACACGACTGACCATCTCCAGCAAACATCAATTCTGAATCCATGTGTACCTCATTCAGATGCACTTCTTTTTCCAGAGACTGTTCACCTGCATTCAGACATTGCTTCTGCTGAACCTGAATGTCTTCCGACAACCGGCGCTTGAACTATCCTGGCTCCTCCGTTTCAGCAAGCAGCACTGTCGGTTCAAACTCCACTCTCTTGGCATGATGCGCCTATTCTTCCTTCTTCTTTTCACCTCCTGGACACCTGTTGGCATAGTGTCCATAGGTGTGACATTTAAAACACTTGATGTGGCTTTTGTCATGCTTCCCTACGCCTTCCTTGCCACCATCACCATGACTGCCACGGCCACCGCTCCCACCGCCACGGCCACGACCTCATCCACGGCCACTGCCATGTCCTCGCCCACCACCAGAGCTCTCTCCTAACATCTTCTTGTACCGGGCTTCCCACTCGGCCTATGTCAGCAATGCCTGACCATCACTGGTTCATGCACCACCTGAGCTCCTCTTGGTGCGCTCCTCGAAGGCCTTCAACCTCCCAACTGCCTCATCAAAGGCAATCTTCTTGAGATCAAAGAATTGTTCGATCCTGGTGACAACGTTGATGAATCTCTCAGGCACCGTGTCGAGTATCTTCTTCACCAATGCCGCATCATCAAGCGATCCCCCCAGGTTAGCATAGCGGACTGACATGCTTGTCAGTTTCCCCACGCAGCTATCGATCGACTCATCCTCCTTCATCCTCAGAGCGTCAAATTCGCTCTTCAATGTCTGCAATCTTGCTTCCTTCACTCGCTCCTCCCCCACGAACCTCGCCTTGAGTGATTCCCAGACCTCCTTCCCGGTCTTCTTCGTGGCAAGCACTGAAGCAGATGCGCTCACGCCTTCGTGTCCTTCGCCTTCCTCGCCGCAACCGTCGTTGCACCTTGATCCGACTACTCCCCCGTCGGCTCAACCACCTCCCACACACCTTGATCCTCCATTATCGCCTGGACCCGAATGCTCCAACTCGTGTAGTTGATGGAAGTGAGCGGCAGATACTGGATCCGGCCGCCATCGCCCCCGCTGCCTCCTCCGGTTCCCCGATCGCCCATGGTGGATCGACTCAGCGCGTTGTGCGTGATTTAGTGGCTCTGATACCAGATGTTGGCAAAGAAGATCACGAATCACACACAATTCCACGGTGGCTAGCCCTAGAAATCAAGATCATGCACGAAACGCACAAGTACACCTTGAACTGGCAACTGTCCACCGGGAGGACAGTGCCCTTTTTCACTTCTCACAAGTTTGAGTACAAAGACAATTTTCAAGTTCTCCAAGGCGCTAACTCACACCTAGTACAACCAGCTACTTATACCAGCAGCCCACACACACGGTTAACACACCCGAATTCAAATTACAACACGATACACATTGACAGAAACAAACATCGCCAACAGCCTGACGCCGTGAACGCGGTCACCCCGCTCCTACTCACCAGTAACCGTTCCCGCCAACTCTCTTATTCAAATTCTGCTGAACCTTCTCACAAACCAACTTCACCACTGTTCTCACATCACTCGTGAACACAAGCTTAGCTAACACACCGTGCACGTACGTTCATTCATTCTGGTTTAACGATTTAGGTAACCTGATTAGGAGTGAGATTTAAACTTGTGGAACCTGTTGAGCTCCTACCGGCGGCAAAAGTTATAATAGAGTCATTAGAGAGTCGTGTTCATCTTCATTCCCACACATAACGAAAGGAGTTCCAAAAATTGGAGATAATAAAGTCATTGGAGATTCGTGTTCATCTTCATCCCCATAAGTAACAAAAGGAGTTCCAAAAATTGGAGAAAAACGTATTTAAGAAATTGAGTCAAGATATGGCAGCACAAAGTGCATTTGAGTTGCGAAATGCTACTTCATCAATGTTTTAATTCTATCCCACAGACATTATATTGGACATATTTGAGGGGGAACTTTTGGAAACTTCAATACTAACCATACGTTGTTAATTATTCTTCTTTACCTTTTTTTTCGACAAAGCCTTAGGCAAGCTTTATTGATTGAGAATAGTTACATCATTGGCTAAAAAATCAACAATAAAACTAGGGGGATCATCGTCCCGGATACAATTTTCTTTTGTAAGCATAGCTTGCCTAGCTAGTTCATGTGCCACTTGGTTTGCTTCCCTGCTTAGGTGCTCAATAGAAATCTCCTCGAAACCACTCCAAGCAATGCTACGTTCATCATATATTGCGGCCGCTGAATTCGCCATAAAACCTCCATTCCCCATAATTTCAACAACCTCCATACAATCGGATTGAACGATCAGGCGGTTTCCTCCAATGTGTTGAGCTAGCATTAACCCCTCCTGAGCATATGCTTCCACCATTGGCGCATCCACTAGATGGAAAATAAAAGTACTAGTTGCTGCAATCATACCACTTGAGCCATCTTTGATAATTGCGCCTGTACTTCCGCATCCCCTATCATCATCTTAGGAAGCATTAATGTTTAACATAATGTAACCTTATGGAGGTTTTCTCCATCCTTGTCATCCTTTCTTTGCCGCCAACTTATAGTTCTTTGCTAGGGAAACAATAGCTAGTCCTGATCTTGATGGGAGTTGAATATTTTCTCCATGCATTACTTGCCGCCTTTCCCACCATAGGTACCGACCACCGGTGAGGATAAGTTCGGCTAGTCCAATCTCAAGCCCATGGACCTGCTCTCCTCTACAGATAATTTCTTCCAACACAATGGACCCCGAGCGAGCAGTGTTCAGCAAACCTCTGAGTTTGTCCCAAACTCCTATCGAATTCCATACTGCTCTAGCCCGATCACAAGAAAAGATCATGTGTTTAATATCTTCTGCTCCATTATGGCACACCGAACACCCCCCATCAGGAATAATATGCCTATTTGCCAATATTGATGGCATCAATCCACAAAGAGCTCTCCAACCAAAAATTTTAATTTTCCCCGGCACTTGGAGCTTCCATAGATTTCGCCATAGCTAACGATTGCTAGTCCCACGGCCCTGCGCAACAGCTTGTCTAGCTCCAAATTTCTTCTTCCATTGGCCATGATAAGCTGATCTCACCGAAAACAAACCGTTTCTATTATAATGCCAAGCTACACAATCCTCTCTCCCTTGGGTAATCGGCATCTGTAAAATATGATTTGCATCAACACGCTCAAAAATAGAATGCACCAAATCAACATCCCATGTTGAGTCCACATGATTGATTAATTCATCCACTGTGCTTATTATGTTATTGCCTCTCCGTGTCTGAACTTTCAAATTGTGGCTGCCTAGGATCCAATAATCCTCCTAGATCTTGATATGTGTGCCGTCCCCAACACGCCATATGTATCCAAGTTTAAAACAGTTGAGCCCTGCTAAAACACTTTGCCAAGTATAAGAGCTTCCACGTTTCATTCTCGCATTTAGCAATTTTCCATCGGGATAGTAGCGAGCTCTTAACACTCTGGCACATAATGATTCTGGATTACATAGAAGTCACCAAACTTGCTTTGCTAACAATGTCATATTGAAAGATTGTAAATCTTTAAATCCCATACTTCCTTTTCCTTTTGGCATACAAAGTTTCCACCACTCTTGCCAATGAATCCTCTTATGGTCATTGTCATCACCCCACCAGTATTGCGAAATACCATTTGTTATTCCTTTGCAAATGTTCTTCGGAATTTTAAACACAATCATCGCATACACTGGAGCAGCTTGAGCAATAGATTTAATGAGGATCTCCTTTCCTCCCAAACTCAACAATTTCTTCTTCCACCCATTGATTCTAGAATTCACCCGATCAATATGATGGCGAAAACAGTCGCTACGATCTGGCCCCCGAATTTTTTATTTTTTAGCCCTTTTTTGAAAAAAATTTCACAAATATGCCCCTGGGGGTATGATTTCAAAATCTGGACCCTTAGCTCGGTGCCATCGTTGGTGGCACCGAGCTTACACGTCTCGACGCCATAGATTTTGGCGCCTAGGTCTTGGGCTCGACGCAGACATGGCGATGACTTGGCAGGCAGCTTTACGCCGTAGATCCTAGAGCCGAGCTCGGCGCCGTAGATCTTGGCATCGAGCTTGGCGCCGAGAACCGCGCCAAGATGTATTGTGCCGAGGTGGTGTTTTAACCCGGCCCCCAACCTTCTTGCCCGAGCCTTATTCCTCTTCTTTCTCCTCCCTCTTGGGTTTTTTCTCTCACCACTTCGCCCTACCTCACGAATCGGCATATTGGACCTTTGAAACTTTGATTTGATCCATAGATCTTCGAGAGCAAGGTATCCTCTCTCCCTCCTAGTTTTTTTCACATCGATTCGGTATATATTAGTCGGATTTTTCAACTTAAGAATCGTCATTACTTAGGGTTTCATGTAATTTTAATATTTATATTATACAACCGTAAGATGCCAAGGCGTGGAAAAGCTAGTAAACCAAGGTAACCTCATCGCACATTGTTATGTTATGGGTTCATTGTTATCCGATCAAATGGGAAATCCTAGGTGTATGGTTTAATGTTAATTGATTTCGGTTCTTAGAATAAAAATGGCTGAATTGTAGTTATAGCTGGATGACCGAAAATGCATTCGACCCATTGCCTCTGCCTAGTGGTGTTCTAGTGCCCATGTGCTTTTGCGGCGATCCTTGCAAGGTAGTCAAGTCCGATGAAGAGGACACGTATAGGCAGAGGTATTGGATGTGTTCTAATTTTGTGTTTGAGCCTACACTTCATCAGCGCTGCATTAACAAGATGGTGAGGAATTGATATTTGTGTCATATGACATCTTGCATGATTTTTTTGTTTTGTAACAATTGCATTTTTTGCGGACCCCTCCACCGCTCTGTGATTTTGAGTAGTGGATCGATAGTGAGATCAAGCCTGAAGACAAGGAATGGATACAGAAACTGTTGCGGTGGGAGGTAGAGGACAAGGAGATGATGGAGAAGAGACGCGGAGAGGAGGCTACAAAAAAGGAGCACAAGGAAGAGGAGGAAAGGGGATGTGTTGCTGTGTACATGGAGGAGAGGGAGAAGAAGCTTGAGCGTGCATGCCGAGCAAAAGCAGCGATGGAGGAGAATTCCGATGCCCTGAGAAAGGGAAAGTGGCCTCGTTGCACTCAGTAGTCTCCATGACTTGCTAGTTCTATGGTTTATTCATGAACAATGTTGTCTACTATTGGACTTTTCATTATGTTGTCATGTAATGCACTTTAAGTATGGGCATGCTTAGGTCATGTACTGCGTTATTTAGTTTGTCAGCACGTACTTCTAGTATTATTGTGTTGTTTAATGTGTCATAGTATTGGACTTTTCATTACATAGTTGTATTCATTATTTGTGGTCATAATATTTAGTTTAATATTGCGGACATAGTGAAATGTGATCACGTGCTGCAAATAAAACCTAACGAAGTAGGGCATTATATAATTCAATACACTAAACACATGAAATGTCATGTGCAAACATGTACCGAACTTGGGTACAGAGGTCCTGAACTAAACCTAACATGCCTTAGGTAATCGAAGCGAACAACAAGCACAAAAAATGGCATGTAAGAACATGTACCAAACAAGGGTACATAGTTCCTTCGACTAAACCTAACATGCCTTAGGTAATTAAACCAAACAACAAACACATGGATGTGCCATGTGAATAAGATAGGGTCATCCTAGTAGTGTGGCCACATAACAAATTGTGTTGCACCTTCTCCACAGTAGCCTCCCATTGTTGGTGGTGGTGGTGGAGGGGGTGATGGTGGAGGCCCCTTGTTCTTGTGATTAGGGCAGGTGCAATATGGATCATTGCAGAGTGCCTCCTGTGAATCAACACCATTGTTGTTGTTGTTCTGTTTGTCGTCCTTGTAACCGCTACTAACTTCCCTTTCTAGATCGAAGATACGGTCCTGCAGGTAGTAGATGTACTCTGCATGCGGATAAATAGGTCGAGGATCAACCCACCAAGTGAACCCATAGTTTTCTTTAGCCAAGGAAGACTGCAATAAGTATGTCATGTAAGTTGTATAGAAGAGGAACATGTTGAAGAAACAAATAGTAATAGCAATTACCCATGCTCGCGGGCATTTGAAGAAACGACGACCTCCATGTATTCCCTCGGTGAACATCTGCACTAGGCAGTCCTCACCATGCATGCATTTTGGCCACTCTTCTTTCCGTTCATCGTATCCTCTCAGTGGTGTCTCTTTGGTGAAATCACTTTTGCTCTCAATTGGGAACCTCTCATAAAGAGCTTCCTCAAAGAAATTGGGACCAAGAGAACCCTCCCACACAATGGTAGTTCCTTCCCTTTCCTCTCCCTCTGGATGACCCTCCAGACATTGGTACTACAACAAAAGAAAATACTAGTTGGGAAGTAAGTAGCAATGCATCTAACATTGCGTATATATAGGCAGAGGCAGGTTTAGTTGCCATTTCAATGTGTTATAACTGGTCACAAGAAGCCTAATTAGTTTCACTGAAGAGCCTATTTCAATGGACACTAAAAAGCCTAGATTCGTTTCATGAAAAGTCTATTCATCGTTGACATGATAAATCACTGAAAAACCTAGATGCTATAGGTGTACTATGTAAGTGAAGTGATAAATCACTGCCGTCATCGTACTCCTCATCCTTGTAACTAAAAAGTCTATTTTCATTGTCTGAAAAGCCTAGATTCATTCACTGTTACTGAAAAGCCTAGATTCATCTGCAAAGTGTCTGTACGATATGATTGGAATATACATGTTCTAATGAATTTACAATTAATTTGTGTACTACATTTGTGCCTTTTTAGCAGTGTAGTATAATTAATGATTCACGAAAAAAATTCATAAGAGTTTCCCTTGTTTCAGGAGCATCCACGGTTACAAACAAAGACATCATTATATAATCCAAATATTTAATCATCCTGTCGGTGTTTTGGACCGGGGGGTCCTCAACCGACTAGTGAAAGTGTACTACGTGTTCCTATGTCCAGTCTGAGGGAGCGATCTTGTATTCCTTGCACCGAGGTGCTTGTAGTAGGGGCTTATAAGCTGGAAGAGAGAGGGAGCTAGCCCCAGGACTTTGTGAATTGCAGTGTGGATTGCTTGAGATGTTGATCTCTTGCAGTGAAGGAGTGTGTGTGTTACAGAGTGTTGTGCGTGGCTTGCACCAGTTTCCTTTTTCCTCCTCGCCTAGAAGCGGCCCTGGTCACTCCCTTTTATAGTCGAAGGGAGGCACAGGGGCGGTACATGTATCTGCGATGTGGCATTCTTCGGCAGGGGCGGCATGTCCGAGCCCTGCAGCTTGTCACTATGGTGGCACGGTCGGTGGAGCGGTCTTGTCCTCCATGCACTGGAGCAACGCGCCGGTCACGCCTGATCCTGTGTGATGTGGGAGCTCCTGTGGTGGCAGGCGCGCCTTCTTCTGTTGGAGGCGTGCTGGTGGCTCTATGTGTTTGACCGGTGCGGAGTGCCGAGACCGGGTTGATGCGATGGCGCGGGAATGCTGATTCCGAGGTTACAGGAGCTAGGCCCTGTACATGATGTGGGAGCTCCTGTAGCCTGACGCAGGGCATGGCGCGTATTGCGGGCGGCGTGCCGGTCCCAGAGCGCTGACAACATAGAGAGCTGAGACCCAGTTCAATGCAGAGGCTGGACCGTCGTGGGGGGCTCGGCGGGCGCGAGTCCCGAGGCTACAAGAGCCCGGAAGCGGGTAGACGAGGCTCGAAGGGAGCAGTTGGCCTTGCACGTTGTTTCCGAGGCTACAGGGACCCGGGCGTGACTTTCCATGCCTGGGCAGGGGTTAGGCAGCACAGTGTGGCACGGGTGTCCATCGTGGGCACAGCGCCGAGCACAGTGGCCGGTAACCCCCGCCCCATCCTGTCTCGAATAGCGTGGGGTCGATGTGACTTCCGTCTCGTTGGCCACTCCGCTGTACCGTGCCATCGTGCGGCTGACATCGCGGGAGTGGTTGAACGTATTAGTTGGGTGTGACGTCTTGTCAGAGAAGTCGGTCAAAGCGGTGGTGACGGGGCTGATGCCGAGCCGGCCTCGAGCGAGTCGGTAACTGGGTGCTTGTCCGAGGCCTCGTAGCGCGGGGCCTCGGTCGAGTCAGAGAATCAATACCTCATCCGAGGCCTTGTGATGTGGGGCCTCGGGCGAGTCAGAGAATTGGTACCTCGTCCAAGGCCTTGCGGCGTGGGGCCTCGGGCGAGCCGGTACCTCGTCCGAGGCCTTGCGGTGTGGGGCCTCGGTCGAGCCTGGATATTTGTTCAAGGTGGGCCGGGCGGTCCAGCCGGGCCTCAGATGTGGCGGGTTTGCCTGCGGTTGTATTTTGGTTTCGTTATTTACATGGTCTAAGCAATTTTTTGGTTCTTACTTAGGGTACCCCTTTGTGGTATCCGATAGTAGCCCCCGAGCCACGGGGGGAGTGTGAGCACTCTCCCTGAGGTTTTGACGAGACTTGGCTTGCAGGTGCTCTCGTCGGGATTGTGTTTTGTTTGTGCTCGAGGCTCCGGTGGGTGCGCGCGAGCGCACCCACCGGGTGTAGCCCCCGAGGCCCTGGAGGAGTGGATTTATTCCTCCAGGGGTTTTTTCCCTATTGAGTGAGGGGGGGGGGTTGTTGCGTTTTGCTGAGCCCCCAAGTGTGAGTTCGGGTCGCTGGGCCTTGGCTTGGTCGCAGGAAGAGCCCCCGAGCCTCTGCTCAGAGCAAGAGGGTGGTCAGGAGTTTCCCTGTCTTTTTTGCGTGGCCCTCGCGCATCCTTTTCGCTCGGAAGGAGGGGTGGAGTATGCTAGGCTACCCTCGGCGGGTGAGCAGTGACACCTCTGGTGAGCTGTTAACGGGTAAGTCCAAGTGGAGGCCCGTGCCCCATTCGATAGGGTTTGGCTAGCGGTCCAGAGACGAGCTCCAAAAGTACCAGAGGGCTCCTCTTATGGGTCCCAGGGCCGTTCGATTGGCCTTGGGGGCTCGGTGCCTCCCTATAGTGGGATCCCATTCAGAGACCTCCCTGTCGGTCTCAGACATGACTTAGGGCATCCCAAGCAACTGCTTGCTTGGGCCTCGGCCATGTACGGGCTCACCCTTAGTCATACCTGACTCTGTTTGTCCTGGGGCGGCTGTCGAGACCCTCGGGGGCCCAGCCTTCGAACCCCTGGACCGTAACAGGCTCGGTGCCTAGTTCCTTAGTCTAAAAGGAATCGGGTGGGGAATATTCCCTTCCCATCGGCTGACGACGACGGGTGCTCCTTTTGAGGCGGTTTCTCGGGGAGACAGGCGGCGCCTACCGTCGCTGCGGATAGGACATTACTGTACATGCGCCGACCTTGAGGCCATCAGCGACGGTTACATCATGGCCGAGGATGACGAGAAGGCCGAGGAGGAGGTCCTGAAGCTGGTGGAGGCGGTTGAGGCCCCTGGCACGGCGCTGCCCTAGCTATTCGAAGAGGAGGTGGTTCCTCCTACGCCATCCATCGACGTTGGCGACCCCGTATTCTGACCTGGGCCAAAGGCGCCATGTAATAGATTAGGACTTACATCATTGTAATATAACGCTAATGGCCGTCGAGGCCTTTACAGTACTTGTGTATATATGTTTTTAATCGTTTTCTATTATATTTCCGAGCCTCTGCCCTCTGTCTCGTTTCTAGACAAGTCCTTTGCAAAAACTTCCTCGGAGCCTAAGCTGCCCCTCGGGCGAAAGGTGGTGAGGGAGTTGCTGTAGCCTAGAGGCGTAGGCTGTCTCACGGCTTAGCCGGCCTTTTGGCCTCGAGACGAACTTTCGGTCCTTAGGTTTTTTATAATCGATTTGTCAGAGTACGCGAGAGAGTTTGGCGTAGAATTTTTTTTTCAAAAAACGATTATTAAAAACGGTGTTTGGGACTTAGGGGGTTCCCCGTTCAAGCCCCCGAGGGAGGCTCGGTTCTGTAGAGGTGGGGCCGAGTCTCCCTTATAGCGTTAGTGTAACGCCGAGCCCCTATCGATGGGCTCGGGGGTTTTCTCAAAAAATTATAACAACTAAAGAACGCTTCTTTATTGTATTTCGAGAAACAATGTAAACAATGCTTGGGAACTTAAGGGTAGAAGTGACGTAGTTGTTCTATGTTCCAAGTGTTGGTGAGGATTTCGCCCTTCTCGTTGGCTAGCTTGTAGGTCCCGGGCTTTAGTACTTGGGCGGGCCACAACTTCCAAGTCATCGACGAGGTCACTGGCCTTCCAGGACTTGGCTACGATGTCGTCCATGTAGGCCTCAATGGTTCGCCCGTTGTGCTCACCAAAGACCTAGGTCTCTGCGCCGCTGGTACGTGGCCCCTGTGTTTCAAAGACCGAATGGCGTAGTCACATAGCAGTACATGCCAAATGGGGTGATGAAGATAGGGGGTTGCTCGCCCCCTTCGTCGTTGTTGATCCGATGGTTGACATCACGAGCCCTCCGTCGGGCTGCTCCACCATCACCACGACCCCGCTACTCTCGCTCGAGAGTGTCTTTGAGCTGCTGCAGAAGGAGTCGGTCTTGTTCGACCTTGGCCTGAAGCTCACGGAGCTGCTCCAGGTCTAGGTGTCGAAGTTCCTTGGGGCGAGGACATCGTCCCGCGCTGGCGGGGGCTCGGCGCGTGGCGGTGCCTGCCCCCACGTGGGACAGGGAGCAATTGCCTGCCCCTTCATCCTCGTTGCCCGGTTTGGCATCCTGAGCTCGACGTTGAAGCATTCACGAGTTGGGTCGTAAGCATCTTCATCATCGGAGTCAGAGTAGCCGAAGCAATAGTCGCTCGTGGCCATGAAGTGGCGCATGGCTTTAGGGTCGCGAAGCCCGGAGAAGTCCGCTCTGGCCCACGCCTCGTCCTCCTCCGAGGAGTTAGCGTGGGCGTGAGTCGGAGTTGTGGCCATGGAGTCGAGGGCAGAATGTTGATGGCATCCTAGGGGCTCTATGTGAGCAGAAGCGTAGGCCGCAGCGGCATTGCTCAACCCGAAGAGGTATGGGGATTGTGTCGTTGCCGGGCTTCATTTCACCGGAGTTGGCTCCTCAGGAGGTGGCAGGGCAGAGCTTGATGGTAGGGCATCGCTGCGCGCCTCCGGCGTCTTTCCCTTGCCGAGGCTTAAGCTAGACAGGTCCCTAGCCAGGGACTCTGTGCCAACAGCCGAGTATGGGATACTAGCGGGGCACGGATCGTCGCCCTAAACTTGCGTGGTGTCGAGGTGGTTCTGCTCGCGTCGTGCTTGGCGAGCACGACGAGAGCGGCGGCCCGGGCACCGCCTGTGCCTAGGCTACTGGTGCGTGATGTCGTCGTCAATCGATGGGGCTCTAGGTGGGAGGAGTACCATGTCGTACTCATATCCTAGAGACATGAACTCTAGGCTCCCGAATCAGATCATCATGCCGAGACACAGTGGTCGCACGGGGTCTGATATACGAAACTTGTTGGGATGACTAAGCTGAAACATAGTAGCTCCCCTACCTGGCATGCCAACTATCAGTGTTTTGGACCAGGCGGTCCTCAACCGACTAGTGAAAGTGTACTGCGTGTTCCTAATCCCGGATGGTGATGCAAAGAGACACAAGGTTTATACTGGTTCAGGCAATAGGTGCTCTACGTCCAGTCTGAGGGAGCGATCTTGTATTCCTTGCACCGAGGTGCTTGTAGTAGGGGCTTACAAGCTGGGTGAGAGAGGGACCTAGCCCCAGGTCTCTGTGAATTACAGTGTGGATTGCTTGAGATGTTGATTTCTTACAGTGAAGGAGTGTGTGTGTTACAGAGTGTTGTGCGTGGCTTGCACCGGTTTCCTTTTTCCTCCTCACCTAGAAGCGGCCCTGGTCACTCCCTTTTATAGTCAAAGGGAGGCGCAAGGGCGGTACATGTATCTGCTACGTGGTGTTCTTCGGTAGGGGCGGCATGTCCGAGCCCTGCAGCTTGTCACTGTGGCAGCACGGTCGGTGGAGCAGTCTTGTCCTCCGTGCACTGGAGCGACACGCCGGTCACACCTTCTTCTATTAGAGGCATGCTGGTGGCTCTGCGTGTTTGATTGGCGTGGAGTGCCGAGACCGGGTTGATGTGATGGTGCGGGTATGCTGATTCCGAGGCTACAGGAGCTAGGCCATGTACATGACGTGGGAGCTCCTGCAGCCCGACGTAGGGCATGGCGCGTACTGCGGGCGGCGTGCCAGTCCTAGAGCGCTGACAATGTAGAGAGCTGAGACCCAGTTCGATGCAGAGGCTGGACCATCGTGGGGGGCTTAGCAGGTGTGAGTCCCAAGGCTACAGGAGCCCGGAAGCGGGTAGCCGAGGCTCGGAGGGAGCAGTTGGCCTTGCATGTTGTTTCCGAGGCTACAGGGACCCGGGCGTGACTTTCCATGCCTGGGTAGGGGTTAGGCAGCACAGTGTGGCACGGGTATCCATCGTGGGCACAGCGCCGAGCACAGCGGCCGGTAACCCCCGCCCCGTCCTATCTTGAAGAGCGTGCAGTCGATGTGACTTTCGTCTCGTCGGCCCCTCCGCTGTACCGTGCCGTCGTGCGGCTGACGTCGTGGGAGTGGTTGAACATGTTAGTTGGGTGTGACGTCTTGTCAGAGAAGTCGGTCAAAGCGGCGGTGACGGGGCTGATGCCGAGCCAGCCTCGAGCGAGTCGGTAACTGGGTGCTTGTCCGAGGCTTCGTAGCGTGGGGCCTCGGGCGAGTCGGAGAATCGATACCTCGTCCGAGGACTTGCGGTGTGGGGCCTCGGGCGAGTCAGAGAATCGGTACCTCGTCTGAGGCCTTGCGGCGTGGGGCGTCGGGCGAGCCAGTACCTCATCCGAGGCCTTGTCGTGTGGGGCCTCGGTCGAGCTCGGATATTCGTTCGAGGTGGGCCAGGCGGTCCAGCAGGGCCTTGGATGTGGCGGGTTTGCCTGCGGTTGTATTTTGGTTTCGTTATTTACAAGGTCTAAGCAATTTTTTTGGTTCTTGCTTAGGGTACCCCTTTTTATGGTATCCGACACATCCAAAGAGCACAATACAACAACATCGAACATTACAATCAACATAACATGTCCTACATAGTCCAAATAGTCCACAATGTCCATATAGTCCCAAATAGTTATAGAAAAGTAACTACAAAGTCCATAATAGTACATAATAACATCTACCATAAACCCTCACTACCTCCTAGTCTTACCCTTACCCTTGTGACCAAGAGCGCTGGTGCCTGGAGTGTCAGGGTTAGGTGTATGGCGTCGCCTAGTGCCTGAAGGCTGTGTTGGCTGAGTCGAGGGAGCGTCCTAGAGCTGAGACGGGCCAAGCTCCTCGTGCCTCTAGTCTACCTCGTCGTCGTCCTCGTCCTCTGTAGGTGCTTGGCTAGAGGAACCTAAGCCTCCTCTGCCTGTGGAAGGAACGTGCACGTCTTGTGTCGTCGCTATCCTTCAACCACAACGAGCAGCCACACGGCGTAGCCGACGTGACACAGCAAGATTACATGTCAAAAAGATAAGTGAAAGCTGTGAGTCTCTAGCTACCACCTACATTTTAAACAAAGCAAGATTACATGTCAAAAAGGCAAGCGCATGAACAAATGGCCATGAATGGAGGCAATGATTGAAGATAATACATGTCAACCAACGTAGTTATGGCCGCTGAGTTGAACTTGGGCAACCCACGACGAATCTAAAAAGAGATGACATACAGGACAGCTCTTTGCAGTGAAGGAGTGTACCTGTTGTCGTACTACATGTCTAAGAACCCATTGTGGGTTCTAGGATGAAGGAGCGGAATGTCCTACATGGAATAAAACATAGTCTCCCGTTACATCATGAACACATGTACGCTCACAAAAATTTGACCAAAACGTATAGATTATTACATGCCCCCTCCGCTATGAGACGTCCTTGGTGGGTCTCCTCGTACGTCGGGTTGAGCAGGTGGAATTGCGCCATCCTACAAAAAAAGTCAATGAAATAGAAATTCAATATACAATGAAACATGAACTTAGAAATGTACAAGTAATTGACATAATTACAAGCATAAGTTGAGACATGCATAATTAATTAAATGAATACGACAAATATGAAATAATGAAAACAACCAATAGTTGCACCTCACTAATATGCCAATGGCAAGTGCGTGATTGTGGCCCAGTCTACCACACTTGACGCACACATACTGCTCGGGGTCAGTAATAAATGTGGCTCCTCTCCCATGCCTCGTTCTTCTGGGTATCTGATACATAACCATCCTGTGCCTCGCCCTCTTCCTTGATCCACGCTTGTTTCAATGGTAAGTTAGATCCACAATGTACTTTGGCCCATCATATGGAGGCCACTCTCTAGGGTCCCAGAAAGGCATGAAGCGGGGGCTCCATGTGTGCACAAGCGTGTTGACACTAAACTTGTGAGGTATCCTACTCTCGATATTATAGTTGCGATGCCTAGCTGCATCCACCAAATGAGAACATAGAAAGTGGTAGTGCCTTAGTTTACCACAAGTGCATGTGAAATCTTGGAGGATTACCACATGCATACTCGACTCTTGGACCTTGCCGTCAGACGTTGTACCGCCCCTATGCTCGACCTGATAAGTCCCTGTGGCGTAGTCGAAGCATGTAACCTCATGTGTGCCAGCTCTTTCATTTGCCTTCTCTAGGTGTGCCTTTGGTTTCAGAGCCCATATCTCTCCATCACTCCGCAACTTAAATGCATGGGCGTGCCTATCGTTGAACTAGGCAACAAGCTTGTAGAAGGTGAATTGAACGATTGCATTCACGGGCATACCACGTATCCCCAATAGCAACTTATTGAATGACTCTGCCATGTTGCTGCACTGAAACTCATACCTCCATCCACCGGCGTCGTGAGCTCTTGTCCATTTCTCCAAATCCCTCATCAAACCTGTGAGCCATTGTCTACCTTCTGCATTTGATGCGGTTCTGACCTGCTCCAACTTTTTCTGAAAGTACTTGTCGTCAAGCTGTCGAGTAGCCTCCTGGAACAGATCAAAGTTATCCTTCACACCATCCTTCCAGAGTAGATTCTCGGAAAGGTGCTGAGTACACCAACGATGGTGCAAAGGTGCATACCCCTCTATTTGCTCTCGCATAGCATTAAGTATGCCCTGGTGCCTATCAGATATGACGCCAACCTCCCTGCCAGGCCCAACCACATGTATTCGTGCTAGCCTCAAGAACCATCCCCAACTATCATTGTTCTCCTTCTCAACCGAAGCAAATGCCAAAGGAACCAACTTGTTGTTCGTGTCACAGGATATGGCTATAAGAAGTGTGCCTTGGTATTTGCCAATCAAGAACGTACCATCAATGGAGAAGATGAGACGATAGTGCCTAAAGGCCTCGACACACTGAGGGAAGCACTAGAAAGCACGGAAGAATATCTATCTCCCATCCTTCCATGCATTTGGTTTTGGGATGTACTCATAATGCATGCCTGGATTCACCACTTTGATTGCATTGAAAAGTACTGGCAGCTGCTCATACCCATCCTCCCAGTCCCCATATATCATATTCCATGCTCGCTGCTTAGCCCTCTGAAAGCTCTAGTTTGGTTTTGGTGAATTGATGAAACCCTAAGTGCTAACCTAGTTTATCAAAGTGATCATAAGATAGGTAGCACATTTTAAGTGGTGAAGCAAATGAAGATCATGACATGATGATGGTGATGCCATGGTGATGATCAAGTGCTTGGACTTGAAAACAAAAAAAAAACAAAAGGCTCAAGGCAAAGATATAAGTGGTAGGAGCCATTTTGTTTCGGTGATCAAGACACTTAGCGAGTGTGATCACATTTAGGATCGATAGCTGTACTATTAAGAGGGGTGAAACTCGTATCAAAATGCTGTTATCAAAGTGCCACTAGATGCTCTAACTCATTGCATATGCATTTAGGATCTAGTGGAGTGCTAACACCCTTGAAAATGTTTGTGAAAATATGCTAACACACATGCACAAGGTGATACACTTGGTGGTTGGCACATTTGAGCAAGGGTAAGAAACTTCACCGGCAGAGTGTCCGCCCATAGAGTGTGGACAGTCCGACGGTGCCATCGGCGCCCTGTATAGAAAAGATAGGATTTCACAGAGTGCACGAGGCGCTGGGTCACTTTGTGACCGAACACTGTCTGGGTGCGTCCGGTCCCGCTGACGTGGCAGCACATAGAGGAAATAGTGTGTGACCGGACGCTGGGTGAGCCCGGTTGGGCATGACGGACGCGTCCGATCACCTCTAGAACCTTACTGGAAGTGACTGGACGCTGGGGTCCTACGTCCGGTCGTGATCGAACTGACGTGTCCGGTCGCGAGTGGAACCTTATTGGAAACGACCGGACGCTAGTGTTCGTGCGTCCGGTCACTTCGAGCAGCGTGTCCGGTCATCACTTGACCATTGGGATCGGGCATTCAGTATTTGAAGAGAGGGATGATGTGGCAGCCATCTGTTGACCGAACCTTGGCAGGGTGCATTTGGTCGATCTGACCAGAGCGTCCGGTCACCCCGAGTAGTACATAGTGAAGGGGTACAACGACTCTATTTCGTGAGGGGCTTCTATTTAAGCCCCATGGCTGGCTCAAGCTCATAGTCTTGGCCATTTACATTGACATAGCAACCTTGTGAGCTTAGCCAAAGCCCTCCCACTCATCTCCATCATAGATTCAACATCTTTGTGAGATTGGGAGTGAATCCAAGTGCATTGCTTGATTCTTTGCATCTAGAGGCACTTGGTGTTCGTGCTTCGCTGCAGGATTTGCTTATTACTCTTAATGGTTGCCGCCACCTAGACGGCTTGGAGCAGCAAGGATCATTGAGCTGAGGTTGTTGATTGTATCTGGCTCCGATCGTGGTGATTGTGAGGGTTTCTTGACCTTTCTCCGGCGGAGAGCCAAAAGGTACTCTAGTGAATTGCTCGTAGCTTATGTGATCCTCATCTTGTGTTGGTTGTGCGGCACCCTATTGATGGTTTGGCGTGTGATGCCAATTAGCGTGCAAACCTCCAAGTGAGTGAATCGCCACAACGAGGACTAGCTTGCCGGCAAGCAAGTGAACCTCGGTAAAAAATCATTGTGTCATCATTTGATTCCGAGGTGATTGGTTTTCATTGATATTCATTCTTGTGATTGATTGGTTCACTCCTCGATATGGCGGTATAATTATCTTTCTCTCTCTTTACAATACTACAAACTAGTTGTCAAGCTCTTTAGTGTAGCTAGTTGTGAGAGCTTGTTAGTTTGGTTAGTGTGGCTCTTTAGTTAGCATTTGAGAGCACACTAACTTAGTGTAGTGACATAGCTATTATGTGGATAGAAAATATATAAACTAGAATTGTGGTAGGTGGCTTGCAATTTTAGTAGGCTAGCGCAACACTTGCTTCGCCTCATAATTGTCTAACCGGTTTGCTAAGTGTTGTTGTAGAAATTTTTTAATAGGCTATTCACCCCCCTCTAGCCATTAGGACCTTTCACCCTCCAAGCTTTACCATAAGTTATCACATAACCTCCATACAACGCCTCAACGGTCCTGATAATTGTCCTAACCTTCATGTTGGGTTCTCCTTGCAATATTCCCATCAACCGCTTGGCAATGAGGGTAGATGTCAATAGCCAATGCTTCAGTGTCAGCACATGGTCAACACAATTGTGTGGCCCAGCAACTTTTGTGATCTTCCACTTTTTGGTGACCTTTTGCTTCCTTGCACAAACCCTCCATGGGCAGCATTCCTTGTCACACACAACTGTGTAACGGCGCTCCACATATGAATGCAAGACCTTGTAAGGTCTCTTTCGTATCACTGCAAATGCCTGCAACCACCTCTTCAATGCAGGGAGGTCCTTGAACACCCTCCCATTCTCAATTACCATGTTAGGGCCAGACTCAGGAGCTTCTAGGAGCTCATCATCACGTCCTTCTGCACACGCCTGATTGGAATGAGCAAGATCGCTGAACTCATGAACTCTTGAATCACGGCGACTGGGAAAGATACACCTCAGCATCTCAACATCACTCTCTATCAGCTCTCCAACAGGACAATCATCATTAGAATCAAGAGCCCTTGCCATCTCATATGGCTCCGAATCATTCATAATTTCAACACTATTGGAGCCACGGAATCCATCTCCATAGAGCACTTGCGCACCAACAGTGGGCACATCCACATTGTCAGGAATGTCTACTGCAACATAAGTAGAAAAATGAGAAAAGAATAAAAAATTGGATGTAAGGAATGGGGTAAGCTCCTAATAACCATGCGGATAAGACACTTACTCGGATGATTCTGTGTCAAAGGGATCTCATGAGGAGGATATGCCATAACATCATGAGTCTGATAAGCATCTCCAACTAGCTCATTGGGGGCAGATTGAGCATCAGGGACCATAGGTGCAACCTCCACATCCATATCAAGTTTAGGGATGGGAGGGTCGAAGTGTGCCTGTTGACCCATTGGTGGGCAAAACCCATAAGGGATGGGATCAACTAACACCCGACACACAACCACGTCCAAACATTGTAGCTGGCTCTTCATAGCCGATCTCACATAGTTCTCCCACTAATCCGCACACCCAATTGGGATCATTCGCCTGAGGATGTTGGGAGGAGAACCCAGGTGCAGTACACCCTCAACTGCAATGCCATCATCATCATCTCCAAGGCAATACAGCTCCTCCCGAGCCCTTGCAACCATCTCACTAAATGAAGGCCTATCATTGAATAGCACAGGCACGCTTTGCATGTCAACAAACTCAATATATCCATAGCGACTGCTTTCAACGCTGCCTCCATGATATATGGTCACTAGGTTGTCCATCTAGTTCAAACACGTAACGAAACACATGTCCTTTATCCAAAAATACACGCTAACTACTAATGTGAAGGTCTCTAGTATTTAGATAAGTAAATGTATACTATGTACTAACTACTACATATATATACTAAGTACTAAATATATACCTATGTATGTATCTAACTATGTAATAACTATATACGAAAACTAGTTAACTACCAACATAAGTATCTATATATCTATCTAAATATCTATCTACATATTACACCCTAACTATTGTTAACTAAGTACTAAATTACCAATTCAAATGAATAAAGTAACTTACTTTACTGTGCAGTTGGTGGACAGTCAGTGGAGTGCAACAGCAAGCCGCCGGAGCGCCTTGGCGTGCCTGGGCCGGAGCTCCCACGCACAGGGGCAGAAGGCCCCAGCCACCAGCCCTATGAGGCCGGCGGCCGCTGTGGCGTGGCGGGTAGGGGCGGGCACGGCACGACAGACCGTGCAGGGTGGGGCAGGCCACGGACGGGTGGGGCGGGGCGAGCCGGGGTAGGGCACAGCGGGCCATGGACGGGCTGGGCGGGACAGCACGCGATGTGGCGGGCAGGACGGGCATGGCGGCCGGTGAGGGCGCGCGGGCTGTGGGCGCGGTGGCGGGCGCCGGCGAGGGCGCGGTGGCCGCGGGTGGGGCGGGGCGAGCCGCGGCGCCGAGTGGCGCGGTAGGGTAGGGCGCAGCGGGCCGCGGCCGGGCTAGGCGGGACGGCGCGGGACATGGCGGGCAGGGCGAGCACGGTGGCGGGCACCAGCGAGGGCGCGGTGGCCGCGGTGGCTGTGGCGGGAGAGGGCGAGGGCGTGGGCACGGTGGCGGGCGCCAGCGAGGGGGCGTTGGCCGCGGGCGCCCAGGCTTTAGAGAGAGAGAGGAAGAGAGAAAGAGAGAAAGGGAGGAAGGGCCCATACGTAAGTTAGGGCTCAGCGCCAATAATCATGGTGCCAAGATCTATGGCGCCGAGCTTGGTGCCAAGATCTACGGCGCCGAGCTGGCTGCCATGTCAGCGTCCATGCCACCAACATGGCCTCGACCTAGGCACCAGAATGTATGGTGCCAAGACGTGTAAGCTCGGCGCCACCAACGATGGCGCCGAGCTAAGGGTCTAGATTTTGAAATCATACCTCCAGGGGCATATTTGTGAATTTTTTTCCGAAAAAATGGCTAAAAAATAAAAAATTCGGCGATCTGCCCCCACCATCACCAATAAGCCCAAATATTTGTCACTGAGAGATTCAGTCATTATGTTTAGCACTTCATACACCTCTGTCTTCACATCCACTTCTGTATTGCTTGAAAAGTATATACTCGACTTTGCTTCGCTGACTTTTTTCCTCGAGTTTGCACAGTATCTATTCAAAATATCACTCAAGCAATCTGCATTTTTCTTGTTGGCATGCATTAAAATGAGTGAGTCATATGTAAAAAGAAAATGTGAAATAACAGGAGCTTCCCTGCACATCTTAACATCCTCCAATTCTCCCCTCTCTTCGGCTCCCTTCAACATACAAGATAGACCTTCAGCAACTAGTAGGAATAGATATGGTAACAATGGGTCACCCTGCCTCAAACCCCTATATTTCACCGATTTGACACAAGCCATAATGAGGTTCACCCATCTCTGGTCAAAACCAAGTTTCGTCATAATTTTCTCCAGCAAAAATCCATTCAACTCTATCATATGTTTTATGCATATCAAGCTTTACAGCACACAACCCCCTCCTTCCTTTCTTCTTTTTCATTGTATGGATGCATTCGTACGCAAGTAAGATGTTATCTGTAATTAATCTTCCTGGAATGAATGCACTTTGGTGGTGGCTGATAATTTCTGGTAAAATAACTTTAAGTCTTTTCGAAAGTATCTTTGATATTACCTTGTAGACCACGTTACATAAAGAGATTGGTCTAAACTGAGCAACTTTATCTGGGTTCTCTACCTTTGGAATCATGACTATGGTATTATCATTCCACCCATCCGAAATAGTTGAACTGTTAACTGCGTGCAACACTTGATGAATCAACTCCTCTCCCAACATCTTCCAGAATCTTTTAAAGAAAATAGCATGTAAACCATTAGGGCCAATGGCTTTAAGATCACCAATACTAAAGAGAGCTTTCTTCACCTCCTCTCTTGAAAAAGGAGCCATGAGAACCTTATTCATATCTGTAGTAACCCTACGATTTACATCCATCAGTACTCCTTGATCTACCTCTTGAACTTCTGATGTAAAAAGATTAGCAAAATACTCCTTCACCATCACATTCATCTCATCAATGTTCTCATGTCTTACTCCTTGTTCATCTATAAGCTTGACCATGTTTCTTCTCCTCCGGGTCGACGCATAATGATGGAAAAAAACTAGTGTTCCGATCTCCATGCTTAAGCCAATTTGCTCTAGCTCTCTGGACCTAGATAATTTCTTCCTGCTCAAGAAGTAGCTCCAATCGCAGGAGTAACTCCTTCTAACGATTCATCAGTTGGCGGTCCACGCCTCAGAATTTCAAGCTCCCTCTTCAATTTCTTCATACGCTGGACATGCTTCTTCAGAACTTCACGGTCCCAAGCATGCAAGTCATCGTGCACAGCATTCACCTTTGTCATCAGCTTTGGGAAGTTGCCCATCGCTGTAGCACGTGCCCAGGCCGCCTGCACTATTTCCTCCACCGTTTCCTCCTTCAACCATCTAGCCTGAAATCTCCTCGGCCCTTCCCTGTTAACAGATTGCCCACTGCCACATTCTGTTTCAACAATGATTGGGCGGTGGTTAGATTTGACCATCTCTCCATTCACGAGCTGTGCTTCTAGAAATATAATGTTCCATTGTATATTAGCAACTCCTCGATCCAATCGCTCTCTAATCAGCTGCGGAGGCAGGAATAATTCTTAGGTGTGGCCGGGGTTATAAAGATCAAACATCTATAATACAACTATACAATGGCTTACTAGAACATCTTTTTGCCTTAGTTTTGCTAGGTACGTGCATCACCATCTGGCCCACAAGAACAAGCAGGGCAGCACTTATTGATGTATATTGCGTCTATATACAGTATATATACAACAGATACTTAGTCTTTTCTATGGATTTTAGGTATGGCGGCCGCCTAACCTTGCCAGATACCTAGCACCGCCCCTGTCTCCAATCCTCCCTCTCTGCCAGGTGAACACATCACCTGAAAAAACTATATCAGCTAGCTCGCAATCCATAAGAATTCTTGTTTACCTCTTTGTAGCAGGCCCCACCTCTTATGTTTTTTAAGGAGAATTCTTCAACACAATTTTGAGCTACCAAAAAAGTATCAGACTTTTTCCTTTTTTTTTGCGAACAAGGTTTGATTTATAAGAGATATACGCTTAATATTTATTGTATATAAGAGAAATACTCTTAATATTTAAGAGTATATAAGAGATATACTCTTAATATTTACTCCTTTCATTCCAAAAAGTAATTTTAAAATAAAGATAAGTCAAATAATAAATTTTGACCAAATTTACGTAAAAAGTACTAAAATTTATTATATTAAATAATATAACTATATTGGTCATGAAATATATTTTATAATATATTTATTTGGAGTCATGTATGTAGATAATATTTTTCTATAAATTTAATTAAACTTAAAATAATGGGCATGTTCGGCTGCCTTTGTTTAGTAACGGCTGCAACTGTGACCGCTTGAATACTATAGTACTTTGTTATAAATTATAAGTTATTCAGACTTTTCTATATATATATATATATAGTTTTTGCTATGTATTTTAAAAAGACAGAATGACTTATAATTTGAAACGGGAGTATTAACTACTTAGGGGTGTTGTTTCTGCAAACACTTCCGATCAGACGGATTTTAAACTGTGACCAAACTTAAAATTCCATTCTTTTTGGGATGTTTTCAGGACGGAGGTTGTACGTTGCTACTTTGCCCTTTGATCTAGTCTTCTCTCATACTATTGATCGTCCCAACACAAAACTCTCGTAGCGTATGACTTGCAAAGCCTTAATTGTTGTACATAGTTGAAGCTTTAATTTGCATGAAAAGTATGTCATTGTTGTAAAGTTTAATGCAAGTTCAATTTAATTTGAACTATTTTTTAGCCTTAACTAGTGACTACTCCTAGCTCGTCTAAACATACCCACCATGCCGTGTGCCAGCTTCTATATGTGTTGCGAAGAAAGTTCATTTGAACTTGGAGTATAACGGGAAACTGAATTTTGGCATGCGGATTTTGAACGGAGACAAAACAATTTGCCGTGTGCCAGCTTCTATATGTGTTGCGAAGAAAGTCTGCAACTATTCCTCTTAATACGCATATTTTTTCAGGGAATCCTACAAAATACAGTAATTTCCAAGCTGCTGTAATTGCATGCATAGATACGAGTATACAAGTTCCTCTTACAAACGTACTATACTACTACAACTGTACGCCCGGCGTATTTACACGTTGACGAAGCTAGGGCGCGCCGGTAAGGTACTCGGTGACGGCGAGCGCGACAAGTCTAATCATAGCGAGGCGTCCGTTCCAGAGCTCGGCGTCGGCGGTCATGACCCCGCCGCTCCTGCTCTCGGCGCTCTCCCCCTGGAGCATCGGCGCCAGCGACGCGGCGGAGAGGACGACGGCGGTGTACGCGAACCACGCGAGCCCCGCGCCGTTGCCGGCCTGCGAGAGGAGGCCGTCGCCGCGGGTGGCCTGGACGGCGAGCGCGGACACGAAGCCCACCATGGCCAGCCGCCCGTTGATCCGCTCCGGCGCGGGCCCGCTGAACGCCAGCGCGTCCCAGCATCACGGGCGAACTGGGTGATGGCGTCGTGTGGTTTTCCCTGGGATGGCCCATCGACGCTAGCTTCCTTGTTGTGCTCACCCAGGACACAGGTTCAACAGGTGTAACAACGGCCGTAGGTTGTGGCGATTGAGGCGCATGCATGCAAGGGAGAGTGGAGTGCTAGATGGCTGGTACATGCGTGCGCGACGACGACGTGGAGTGAGGCAGGATCACGGGCGAACTGGGTGATGGCGTCGCCATGCATCGACGTGGACGGCCTGGCCGCCGCGCAGGTATGCTAGGGCGGGGTGGCCGCCCGACTCCCGTTGCCGAGAAGTGGCAGAAGATTCCAAAGCCACGCAAGCAACGCCGGAGACGTGTAGGTTACGACCTACGAGGATCAACCGATCAAGTGATGACAACACTACTTAAAAAAATGTTTGTAGCAACGGAACAATTTTTTTTATAGAGACGGCTGGTGATGGAGCCGCCCCTACAGTGGGGGTGCTCGGAACCCACGAGACTAGCCGCCCCTACAAATGACACAGTAGGGGCGGCTGGTAATACAAGCCGCCCCTACAAATACGTCGATTTGTAGAGGCGGCTGGTAATACCAGCCGCCCCCCTGTGTGTCCTTTTATAGGGGGGCGGCTAAATCATCAGCCACCCCTACAAATGCCGAACCAACAATAAAATTATACTTAATCCGCGACGGAAAACTTACAAGCAGCTAACCTGGGCCTGGGCCACGCCGGCCTTTCTGCCCACCCGAGAGGCGCTAGTACTTGCACGCATATAAAACAGAGGGTGCACACTGGCTAGGGTTTGGCACCCGCACTTGCCACCGCCGGCCTCCTTCCGCACGCGCTCTCTGTCCCTCTGACACCAGCGCCGCCGGCCTCCTTGCTCCTTTGTCTGTGAGCTGCAGCGGCGTAGATCGAGGGAACCGCGTCGGACAGCCAGGCCTAGGAGGTGGTGGCCGCACGGACTAGGTAGGCCGCGGGCGGTGGTGGCGTCTGCGCCGATCCGGGAGACTAGGCCGCATGGATCTGGCCAGAGACCGCGGGCGGCGGTGGTGGCTATGCGGACTTGAGCCACGAGCTAGCGGCGGAGGCCGCGGGTGGTGGCGAACGCGTGGCTCGGGACACGAGACTGCGGTGGAACCTCGCAGGAAGCCGTAGGTGGCGGCTGTCGCGCGGGCTTGGATCCGGAGATGGTACCACAACCCTAACTGCCAAGCTCACCACCAGCGCTGCTGCTATTGGTCAGCAGTACAAGAGGACGTCTCTGCATCGCCCCTGGAGATCCCGCCATCGAGGGCTCACCCTGACTGGGCGTGGAGAGGTTATCGTTTGTTCGTGCATCTTGATTGGTTAATCTACTAATTGGAGATTTGAGATGGCTGGGTGAGGAATCTAAACGCTCTGTTCATAGTATGCGGTAAATTGTAGATAGAGTCGATTATAGAGAGGGTGAGTGCCTCTGTCTGAATCCTTCTGAAACAGAGGGTGCTACTCAGTCGATTATAGCGCTACTGGACAGGGGAGGGGTGGTGATAGCAAAAACTGTAGTGATAATGACTCCTACAAGCAAACTGAAAACATTTTCTCCAGAGAGTACTTAGATGAAGCTGATGATAGTTTTCCCTGCCTCACTCGGAGACGTTGACATGTTGCTTCTTTATTTCAATTTGCTTGTCCTCATTGTATTTTAAGCTTATCTGTTGATCAAATTTAGGATCTCTATTATCTAGTATTTTTTTGGACACTGCAACTATTCATGTTTAAATCTGTGCCTGATTACTTAATTAGCAAAGTAATGGTGAATGACTCAAAAGTTGTGCAGTAGTTTTGATCACAAACTAACTTGGAGTACTATACTGCTGTGGATTGGTGGAAATATCAGTTATATGTATAGAGGGATGGGATGCATTTTCCACTATCATTTTTGCTAACTGGAATTGTTGTATTTGACATAAATAACTTAGATTGGAAGATCATCAGTAGCATATGTTTATCTATATAGAGGGATGCATTTTCCACTATCATTTTTTCTAACTGGAATTGCTCTATTTGACATAAGTAGCTTAGATTGGAAGATCATCAGTAGCATCTAGCATATGTATATATGAGTTTGTTCTTGAAACAAACTCTTCTCTATTCTATGAAATGGGCACAATCTCTTGCCAATTCGTTCAAAAATTAAAAAGAGGAAGCTTCCTTTTTATCCAGGTGTGAATTTGTGTGATTGGACAGGGACAGTGATTGCAAAACAGTGGTGATGACTTCCACATGTGGATTGAAAGTGTTTTTCTGGGGAGTACTTAGATAAAGCTGATAATAGTTCTGCATCTCTCATTTGACATACAGACATATTGCTTCTGTATTTTAATTTGTCCTCATTGTCTTCTATGCCTATATAATATATAGTGATCAAATTTAGGATCTTTATTGAGATTGGTTTATACGTACTTTTCTAGCTTTTGCAGGCCTATTCTTTACCTTGCAATGTAACTATTCGTGTTTGAATGTATTTTGGGATGCCTGATTACTTGATTAGCAAAGAACGAGTAATGGCTCAAATGTACTGTGTAGGTAGTTCTAGTCACAAACAAACTTGGACCACATCCTCACGAGAAATAACAAGTTGTGACCGCACATGTAGATTGTCAGTATGCACTTGTGATACCAAGAGTCCGACACCTGAATTGTTTATCATATGCTATTGCAGTATTTCATAGGTCTGTTGTATCATGTTAAACTCTGTCATTAGTGAACTTTGAATTTACTTGAACATAATAAATTATATTCATCTATCCTGAATTCTTGATGCACATATATCGTTAAGTTAACTTGCGTCCACACTAACATCATACTTGTTGTGTTGTTGACAAAACATTACAATTGTTTTGGCCTGCTAATATTTTGCCAGAACATATTTCCCTTTCTGTCACTAACATATCAGATCCTCTGTATATGTGTAGGAGCTGATGCAGATAAAATTTATGTCCGTGTAATTGTTGACAATCAATCTTGTGATCATTGTCCCAGCAACTTTGACAACCCAGAGGAAGGAAATTCAACACATAACGACAATCAGAAAATTTAGAGGAACAGACTTCGGATATTTCTGCCCAGAGTTCAGCTGACAATTCTATGATTTCTTGCAGTTGTTCTGATATATCAGCATGTCTACTAATTGGAGATTTGGAATGGATTATATATATTCTTATGAATTGGACTTGTAATGGTAGTTTATATAATGCTCTTGTGCTTGTGGTCATATTTGAATTATATATGCATATATATATATGTGTGTGTGTGTTTTGGTCGAATTTGAATTGTAAATTTATTTTTTTTGGCGGAAAAATGAACTGTAGGGGCGGTTGGTACTGTAGCCGCCCCTACAAATCGATTTGTAGAGGAGGCTGGTGTTACCAGCCACCCCTACAAATAACACCAGCTGCCTCTACAAATCGATTTATAAGGGCGGTCTGGGAACTGTCCCTACAAATATATAATTTGTAGAGATGGTATGATAGAAGCGGCTGGCTGAGCCACCTCTACAAACGATCTTCAGCCGCCCCTACAAATGATTATTGTAGTAGTGCATGGCAGATGCTGGGAAGAAGTGGCCAAGCAGGAGATACTAGACAGATAGCGAGGCACTGTTATCATGTGATATTTTAGCAGAGGTGCACATACGTTCATTCAGTGAGTCTGGTTTAACGAATGAGGTGCACGCTGGTATAACGAATGTGATATTATTTTAGCAGAGGTACCGTTTGGATCCCTAGGGATTCTAAGAACCCAGATAAAGTAAATTTCAAAATCCTAAAATCTCATCAACATTATAGATTTTAGAGGATCTTAACACACATACACAGAATTCAAGAAACATACACTACTGGATTCAAGTTCTTTGCCGAGTGCCTGAGGCATTCGGCAAAGGCTAAATTGCACTCGGCAAAGCCTTTGCCGAGTGCGACACTCGGCAAAGAACACACGGCAAAAAATTGATCGGCAAAGACCTCTTTGCTGAGTGTCTTTTATTGGGCACTCGGCAAAGAAAAGCGACCGTCACGGCGCCGAATCCATTGACGATGGCTTTGCCGAGTGACAACCCTACAGGCACTCGGCAAAGATTTTTTATTTTTTTTAAAAAAAAAATCTTTGCCGAGTGCCCACTGGCCGGCGCTCGGCAAAGTTTGAATTTTTTTTAAAAAAAAAATCTTTGCCGAGTACCCTCTTTCCAGCACTCGGCAAAGTTTCTTTGCCGAGTGCCCTCTGGCCGGCACTCAGCAAAGTTTGATTTTTTTTAAATTCTTTGCCGAGTGCCATGGTCATGGCACTCGGCAAAGCTGGAAAAATGGTTTTCTGAGCGCCCATTTTCCAGCTTTGCCGAGTGCTGTGACCATGGCACTCGGCAACGGGGTCCTTTGCCGAGTGCAACACTCGGTAAAGTGACCCAAAATAACAATTTTTAAATTTTTTTACATTCCATCATGACAAATAAATTCATACAATCATATATCTCATCCATCACATATATATCTCATCCATCCACACATCCATCCGCACATATCACATCCATCACAATATATATCACATATATAATAATAAGTGCTCAAGTCCATCCAAATAAATCCACAAGTCCATCAAAGTCCACAAGTGCATCACAAGTATATCACAAGTCCATCACCAAGTGAACAACAAATGCATAAAATACAACGTGCACTCATCTCGGCCACTGCGACTGTGGTGAAGGCCCAGTTCCATCATTCGGAGGTGCATGAGGTGGATTATTCAAACCACCGTCAGATGGAGACTGCACAAAGGAGAAAAGATTGCATGTGAGACAAGATTATTTGGATAGCTAATCTAGGAAGGTAGAGGTCATACAAGCAAAGCACAAGCGAAAGTAAAAAAACTTTCATACTCACAGGAGTAGCTGGAGCTGCAGGACGCGGAGGCAGAGGTGGAACCAACAGCCCAGCTGGCAGAGAGAAGCCCACACGTTGCCCAAGCCCTTGTAGGAACTCCGTAATGTCCGTCAGCCTCTGCACCTGGGCCTGCCGCTCAGCCCGCTCGGCCTCCCGCTCTGCCCGCTCGGCCTCTAGCTGGGCCGCCATCCTCTGGTGCCCGGCCTCCAGCTCCTGACGTTGCCTCATTTCTTCTTCTAGCCGGGCCTGCAATATTTCACTCCAATGTTTCAGTAATGCAAAGCTAATTAAGGTGTGTAAAGATCAATGTATGACGAGTAAAACAGGAATAACCTCGAGTGCGTCGACCCGGTGTTGTGCAGCGGTCGGCCGTGTGTGAATGGCCGGGCTCTCGCTCGTGCTCTATGCTTGGATCTAGGAGAGAGAGGGAGTAGAGGCCGTGTCGATGACACCGTCGCCAAGCCAAAACCGCCCATGCTTCTTGCCTTGCCCCGCCCTCATGACGGCCTCTCCATTGAAGTCTTGGGTGCTCGGATCGTGGTCTGACCCATGGAGCGACCTTGCCACCTCAGTGTACTCACTGATGCGGGAGTGGATGCTCAGGTTCGTGTATGCCTCGGGCGGGTCCTCCAGGTTGAAGGAGACATCGGACGTCGCCTTGCCCTTGTGGGCCATACACCATGCCTGGAAGTCCGAGCAAGCCTGGCTACTATGTGACGCCGACTGCGAGAAAGACAGCACGATGATTAGAAATTAGGCAGAACTGAGTGTCACAATAGATAAATGAATTCGCGTACCCATGCTTGTTTGTATTCGGAGAGGCTGCGGCTGCCTTGATGGTGTGCTGGACCTTGCATCTGCAAACGATGGTCCTGGGCATCCCTATGCATCTTGAGGTACTCCTCCATGAACCACCTCTCCACTATCATCGCCCAGCACTCGGGATACGCTTGACACCACCAGGGAATCATCTACACGTCATCAAGTATTGGACATACAAGAAGATCAAATTAAACCAACTTAATCTCAAAACGAATCAATATTGATGTTCTTCATTTACCTCAAGGTACTACTCCCGGGTCAGCTGCATCTCTCTTGCGTCTTTCTTGGTTTTCCTCTCTCCAAACTTCGACCCGTAGTAGATTACGATGGCCTGGATGCACGCCTCGTGATGCATGTCGGTGATGAGTTTTTTATAGGCTTTGGTAGCCACCTGCTCCGCCCTGCCTCAAATCCCTCCTCGCATCTGTAAAAAGTCTGCATACAAAAGCGATGTATCCATTCATTATTTCAAGAGAAGTCCAATGAATGCGACGTATTGCGCAATGTTGTGCGAGGGAGACTTATCCAAAACTCTACCTTCACCCACGCCGCCTTGTTGGGGTACTCCGCATCGGTGACGACGGCGTAGTGGTCAAACGAGTAGGCCGGCTCCGTCTTAGATGCGTACGTGACAATGCCGGGGAAGTGTTGCCTGCACAGATGACCCAGGATGCCGTTGACTAGCCATGCGCTACCACCCGACACAACCACCCAGTTCCTGCACAATTGATTAAGAAAAATTATTAGTTTTTTTCATCATATCATATGAAGTAGTGGTGATAACATATAAAGTTACTTACTTTTGCCCTTCGGGGCGAATCACTGGGCGATGGTGAGGAAGCGGAGCCTATGGGAGGCTCACGGGACCTCGCAAGTAGACACTCGAAGAGGAGTCGGAGGAAGCAGAACCCGTGCCTGCCGCCTCAAACTCGTTGTCCTCGTGCGGCCCCACCTCCTTGTCCGTCTACCAAACCAGCTCATCGTCTGACTCGTCCACGGGTGCCACCACCTCCTCCGGCTCCTCCTCACGCGGCGTGGGAGGAGACGGGCCCCACCTGTGTCTGGCGGTCCTCCTCCTCCTCCTATCCGATCCTCAGCCGCCCCCTCTACCTCCTCCTGCAGCCGGCGTGGTTTTTGGTAAATCAAGTTCACGGACCTATGACGGTCGCCCGCCATCTTTGTTCAATCACCCGCAATAAAAAAGAAAAACAAGACATAATTAGAAATAGGTGCAAAAATGAACAAAACATAATTACAAAAAACATAGTAATACATGTATTAGAAATATTTGTAAAAATGAACAAAACATAATTACAAAAAACATAGTATTACATGTATTAGAAATAATCTTCATGATTGAGATTAGCTGGATCATAGGTCTCGTCATCACTATCAACATTGTCCAACTCATCAATACTATCCGAAGGAGGAATGTTGTCTTCATTGTCATTGCCTAAACGTAATCGCTCAAGCATTTGTATGTCCTTCAGATTTCGCACCTCGTCTCCAACATCCTCGTCATCATCCCTTTCATTGTCTACTTCCATTCCTATCTCTTCGGTTAAGTCTATGTCAAGCCTCCCTTGTAGTCCCTCTTCTTGGTAGAACTCTCCATCATATGTGTTTGGGTTGAAGTTGTAATCTTCATCGTTTGGGACAAGTAGTTTACTGTGTGGTGATACCTTGTGCACAATAGACCAACCCTTAAGATGCTCGGCATCTTTGCACGCGTATGACGTATAATAAACCTAGACGGCCTATTGAGACACAATGTAGACATCTTTTCCTAGATAGATGGAATCCTATCGAATCTCGACTAGCCCAAGCTTAGCGGTCCGTCTCGTTACTCTAGGATGAAACCAGTGGCATTTGAATATGACAGGAGTAAGAGGTTTGGAACCATAGAATGATAGTTCGTAGATTTCTTCAATTCTTCCATAATAGTCGAGTCCATCAGTGCCGAGCGTAACAACTCTGTTGTTTGTGGTTTTTTGATTGGGCCGACTCTGCTCGTAGCTTGCTGTGTGAAAACGATATCCATTCACGTCATAACCGGTAAATGACTTGACCCTAACGGCACAGCCGTTTGCAACCTGTCTCAGCTCGTCACTTATAGGCGCATCAGTTTGGGCTTTCTGTTTGAACCAACAAATGAAATCGGGGCTCCCTAGTCTTGCACCCTGTGAAAGAAGGGTATCATTTTCTTGCGGGGTAGGTTGCCTTAATCCATGCCAGGATTGATGAAGAAATTCCCTGTACCAACGAGAAATAAGGGGGTTGGACGAAGAAACAAGGACATACGGCGAAATGAAACAAGTTCATTCAGAACTTACCCAATGAACGGCTGCACCTTGACAAGGTTGGTCAACACATATATCATGATACTATGCCACTCTTTATTTTTCAATTGCTTAGTGGTCGATGCACTTGCGCTTCCAAGTTGCCCTTGGAAAAGGCTGAGGTTCGATTCATTTTCGCCAGCATTGTAACGAGGGGGGGGATTATAAACGCTAGGAAGTTTCTTAGTGTAGTATTTCTCTGTGAAGTTCGACACCTCCTCTAGGATGTATGCCTCTGCAATGGAAGCCTCAATTTTGGCTTTATTTTTACATTTTTTGCGAAGAGTCTTCAAACATCTCTTGATTGGATAGCACCAACGGTTCTGCACGGGCCCCCCATCCGTGCCTCATACAGGAGGTGCACAATCAAATGCTGCATCGGTAAGAAGAAGCCGGGTGGAAAGATCTTCTCCAACTTATAGAGCAACACGGGTGCCGCTTTTTCCAAGTCATCAATGACGGTCTGAGAGAGCTCCTTGGCACAAAGTTGGCAGAATAAGTAGCTCAACTCTGCCAGCACTTGCCAGACATGCTCCGGGACATAGCCTCGAACCATCGCCGGAAGAAGTCGCTCAATCCATATGTGGTAGTCATGACTCTTCATCCCGTTGACTCGCAGAGTGCCTAAGTTCACTCCCCTCTTTAGATTCACTGCATACCCATCAGGGAACATTAGCGTCTTGATCCATTCAAGTACTTCCCTCCTTTGGTCCTTTTTCAAGACAAAATCGGCCTTAGGCCTTCTCCAGGTCTTGCCACGACTAGGAGGCTGCATCTCTTGATTTGGTCTATCGCACAACGTTGCCAGGTCCACTCTAGCCTTAGGGTTGTCCTTAGACTTTTTAGTGTCCATGAGTGTTGCCCAAAGTGCCTCGGCAACATTCTTTTCAGTGTGCATTACATCAATGTTATGTGGCAGAAGAAGGTCATCGAAATAGGGGAGCCTCGTCATGCTCGAGATATGAGTCCACATATGTTGCTATCCATATCCCACAAAACCACCTTCTTCATTGGGCATGAGAGCATCTATCTGAGCATGAACCTCAGCACTAGTCATCATCCGCGGTGCAGGGTTTATCACTTTGACACCTTTCATAAAGTTCTTGATGTCTTTTCTGAATGGATGGTCAAGAGGTAGGAATTGACGATGTATGTCGAACGACGAATACTTGCCACCCTTCTGCAACCAAATGAACCTCACACCTTCCTTGCATATTGGGCATGGGAACTTCCCATGAACACACCAAGCGTAGAATATCCCATACGCCAGGAAGTCATGCAGGGAGTAGTGGTACCAAACGTGCATTTTGAAGGTTGTCTTTGTAGCTCGATCGTATGTCCATACCCCTTCATCCCAAGCATGGACCAATTCATCAAACACGGGCTCCATGAACACACCCATATTACTCCCTGGGTGTCCAGGAATTATCAACGACAAGAATACGTTATGTCGTTGAAAGGAGACACCGGGGGGAGATTAAGGGGGATAACGAAGACGGGCCAACATGTGTATGGGGCAGCCATCATTCCATAAGGATTGAACCCATCTGTTGCCAGCGCGACATGTACATTACGAGCCTCATCTGCTTTGTCATGATGTTTGTCATTAAAGATGATCCAAGCTTCACGATCGGATGGATGTACCATCTTGTCAGGATTGTACCATTTGCCATTTTTGTGCCATGTCATCTGTTTCGTGGATTCCTCGGTCATGTATAGCCGTTGGATCCTCGGTAGGAACGGAAGGTACCGTAGGATTTTCATGGGGATCGTAAGTTGCTTCTTCTGGCCATCATCAGAGTCTACCTCCAGGTACCTGGAGGATTTATACTTTGGATAGAACTTTGCATGCTCGTGTTCTTTCCTAAATAGGACGCACCCCTTCGAACAAGCATGTATCTGCTCATACGACATCTTAAGTGCATGAAGGAGTTTTTGTGACTCGTACATGCTCTTTGGCAGAATGTGGCCCTCTAGAAGCAGGGTGCCAATCACAGCCAACATCTTATCGAAGCCAGGTCGACTCAAGTTTAACTCGGACTCCATCCCCATTAAGCGTCCAATGGTATCCAGTTGAGACACCGTTGACCGATCGTGAAGGGGTTTCTGTGCCGAGTCCATCATGTCGTAGAACGCCTGTGCGGCTGCCTCCATCTCCTCCTTCTCACGTCCCTCATCGAACTGTCCTTGGTGAAAGTCATCTAACATGTATGCTACCCCCGCATCAGCATCAAAAGCCTTCACCCGTGGTCTCACCACCTCCTCTCTCATACGATGGGCTTCACCATGGTGGACCCACCGGGTGTAGTCCGGTGTAAATCCATTCTTCACAAGATGTTTACCCATTTCCACCTTGTTTACCCTTCTCCTATTTCCACATTTGCTGCAGGGACACAAAACTAGGCAATGTCTTTTAGCAGCCTTGCCAAATGCACTGTTCAAGAAAGCATCGGTCTTGTTCATCCATTCCGTGGTGTAATCACTCTGACTTCTCCTGCCCGTGTACATCCACTGACGGTCATCCATCCTCTAACATAAGTATCAGCGAGTAATGTAACCATCAATTGCATCTACATGGTGTTCCTACTGTCTAATAGGTGAGGATAGGTCCTAATCCCACCCGCGGATGCGTAGATGAGGTTAGTTTCCATGCTCTACTCCTATCTGAGACAGAATTTTGGCAACACCTCCCCGCTGTTCTCCAGATACACGTCCTGCCAAAGAAGAGTGCGTATCCGGAGAACAACAGGGAGGTGATGCCGAAACTCTATCTCGGACCGGAGCAGACCATGGAAACTAACCCATCTACGCATCCGTGGCTGTCCAAAAAACGTGGACAATCCAAAACAGATACGGTCATAGATATGCAAAGATCTGCATACCTCCAACCGTTTCTCTTTCGAACGGGAGACGCCTAACTGGGTTACGCGATCTACGACCATGATACGGAAAGAGGGGTTATACCTAGGGTGGCGGCGGAGTTAGGCTAGCGGGGCCATGGTGGGTTAGTGCAGTGGCGAGGCAACGCGGTGTAGGAAGACCGGCACGGCGATGGGAACTTCGACTCGGCTCCGACGGGCTCTTCTCTACAAAAATGAACAAAATACTGTCATTTAAAAAAAATCGGTAGAACCTCCCCTGCACGGTGAGGTTTCCAAAACCTGCAAAAAAACAACGGCACGATGGCCGACAAGCACATATGTCTCAAGAGAAGCCATGTAGTTTGGATATCAATCCGTGCAGAAGAATATATCCAAGTAGAACCACTACTTCTACTACTACTTCCACTATTGCTACTACTACTACCACTAGTTATACTACTACTACTACCACTATTGCTACAACAACTACCACTAGTTCTACTACTACTACTACCACTACTTCTACTACTACTACCACTAATTCTACTACTACTACTACCACTAGTTGTACTACTACTACCACTACTTCTAATACTACTACTACCATTAGCACTACTAGTACAACTAATACTAGTACAACTATCACTACCACGACAACAACAAGAGAAGGCATACGATGGGTGGTGGGGTAGGGGAAGCGGCGGGGTCGGGGTTGGGGTCGGGTCAAGTCGGGAAAGGGTGGCACGGGCAGGCGTCAGGGCAGGGAGGTCCATGGGGCGTGTCAAGGCAGAAGTATGATCGGCGCAGCAGCCCGGCGAAGGGGCAGAAGACTGGCATGGCAAGAGCGAGCCAGGGGCGGGCGTGGTGGCGAAGTGGCGGCGGTGGCATGAGCAGGCGTCGTGTGTGTGTAAAGGGGTGCGTGGCCGGCCCAGGGGTTAAATCCATACTTTGCCGAGTGCCCCCGATCTGGCACTCGGCAAAGGGGTTTTTTTTAAAAAAAAATTCTTTGCCGAGTGTCCCAAATCTGGCACTCGGCAAAGATTTTTTTTTTGAAAAATACTTTGCCGAGTGCCCCTGACACGGCGCTCGGCAAAGAAATTTTTTTTGAAATGTCTTTGCCGAGTGCCCCTTGAAGGCACTCGGCAAAGAGTAATTTTTTTAAAAAAAATTCAAAACCCTCTTTGCCGAGTGCCTTATTGTTGGCACTCGGCAAAGACCCCCTTTGCCGAGTGCCATGCCCCGGCACTCGACAAAGTTTTTTTTTGCCTCCAAATTTTTTGTGCAGCCCTTGTAAGGTACCAGGAACTACTAGTTAGAATTTGGGGATTTTTTTTGGCTTTTTGATATATTTAGTTACTTTATTTTGTTTACTTGAATTTTTTCGAGAAATATAAATTTGAACTGCACGTGGTACGAATAATGGAATTTAATGATTCAAAAAATGATAGTCATGTTACTGAGTGTAGTGTGAGGCCGTATCTAGGAATGGACCCAAAATTTCGAACATCTTGTTCACGAAACATGACCGCGAACTTGCGTGCGAAGTGTTTTTAAATTCTATAAAAGGCAAACGAAGTCTGAAAATCATGAAACTTGTTGAGATGTCGTGATATCGTATGTGGATGCTATGATAAAAATTTGAGAAGGTTTGGTGCACGTTGTCACGTACGATGCTTACAAACCAGGACATCTCGGCAAAATATTTTCCAAAAAAAAATCTTTGCCGAGTGCCAGATCTAGGACACTCGGCGAAGAAAAAAAATTAGAAAAAAACCTCCTTTGCTGAGTGCCTAACAGCAGGCACTCGGCAAAGAAGGACGTGGCCGAACACCGTTACGTAAGGCAGCCTATGCCGAGTGCCGTGCTTTTGCCGAGAGCGTGGCACTCGGCAAAGAAATCCTTTGCCGAGAGCCTTTTTTGTCGAGTGCGCGGCACTCAGCAAAGAACTCTTTGCCGAGTGCAATTCTTTGCCGAGTGCCCGATTTTTGACACTCGGCAAAGCAGTTTGCACTCGGCAAAGATCCCGTTTCCAGTAGTGATAAGAGATTATTTTATCTAGAATCCGAATTTTAGAATCCAATTCAAACATGTCTAAACTTCTAGAACGTGCTGGGCTTCGATCAAGCTATAACTAGCTAAGCACCGAACGGCGGCGGATTTTTCGTTTGTTCTCTCGGGTGACCTTGTTCCACAATGGACTAGAAGAGTGTTTCACTACTACACAACAAACCTTCACTGCAGAGTCATCAGTGCCGGTTGCTATGAAACCGACAATGATAACCATTTACTGCTTCAAAATCAAAAATTGATTGGAGGTTCCCGAAAACCGATAGTCAAGGTCTATATCACTGTCAATTGGTGGCTTGAACCTACATTGATATATTACTGCTGGTTCGTGGCTTTGGCCGATAATGATGTTGTGCTATCACTGCTGGCTATTGGCTTGAGCTGGCAGTGATAGCTGCACAGTACTAAAGCCCATGTCCTTCTCCCTCCTCCCTCCCCACCTCTCTCTCTCTCTCCATTGCTGCGGCTATTTTTCACCAAAATGCTCAATGAAGGTCTTGGATTTTCAAGCATGGGCATGATCTTCTTGTTTTAAGGTTAGTAACAAGCATGCACTCTTTTAAATTTGTAGCTTTTCAATTGATTTGATGGCTAGATTGCTTGATTCTCATGCTAGTTGTTTCTCTATTTTAGAGAGCACTTTCAATTGGATCTTGAAGAAGGCATTCAAATTGTGGTGAATCCATTCTTCCAAAAGGTTGATGTCTATGAACCCATTTTAATTCCTAGCAAACAATAGTTCTTGCATGGAGTAGAGTAGAGTTTTTTTTTCAATAGGGCAACCAATTTTAGTTTTGATGAGCACATCCATCTGACACCTAGCAACCTATTGTTTTGGGCTACAATTGTTGTTCAAGATTAAGTCTCCAATTTTTATTTTTGTGTAATTAGTATCATTATTTTTATGTGCCACGAAGTATAGAATAATTATTCTTCAATAGGGGTTACCAATTTCAATTTTGATGGGCACATCCATGTGACACCTAGCAACACATTGTTTTGAGCTACAATTGTAGATAGATTTGTAGTTGATGAAGGCTTCAATTTTTATTTTTCTATAATTAGTCTCCTCATTCTCATGTGACATGAAGTAGAATAATTTTTCTTTGCACTGGGTGAATGTACGGTCTGGCATCTGCGGATGAAGTAGAAGAATTTTTATATATTAAATTAAATTAAATTAATTATTATTTTTATATATTTGGTTAAATTAAATATAAAATAATTTGACTCGATCCTATGTAAATGTTAGAATTGCATTTCTTCACAACGGATGGATTGGTAGCTACAAATTTTGATCCAAAACGTGCATAAAACTAGCTAGCTCGTCCAACCGTACGTAGCTAGGCTCGTACACGGAAGGTAGCACTACTACTAGCTTACACGGTTACAAAATATGTTCCTACAATCCTACGAAGTTAGTGCATACATGCACTGGCCGGCTTGGACCCAATCAACCTGTAAAACAAAGAAAATCTAGGCGTTGATGAACGGGGAGCCGGTGAGGTACTCGGTGAAGGCGAGCGCGACGAGGCCGAGCATGGCGAAGCGTCCGTTCCAGAGCTCGGCGTCGGCGCTCATGACGGCGCCGCTCCTGGCCTCGGCGCTGTCCCCCTTCAGCAGCGGCACCAGCGACGCCACGGACAGCACGGCGGCCGTGGCCGCGAACCAGGCCAGCCCGGAGCCGGTGCCGGCCTGCGAGAGGAGGCCCCCGCCGCGGGACGCCTCGACGGCGAGCGCGGACACGAAGCCCACCATGGCGAGCCGGCCGTTGATGCGCTCGGGAGCCGGCCCGCTGAACGCCAGCGCGTCCCACAGCCCGGGCCTCGCCGCCTTCTTCGCCTTGGGCGTCGTCTCCTCCGTTAGCTCAACGTCCTCGCTCTGCGCCCTCACGACCAAGGCGCGGCGGCGCGGCGCGAGCGCAGACGCCGGGAAGGCGCCGGCACGACGCGCGCCGGCGGTGGCGAAGGCGAGGGAGGTCATGGAGGCCATCACCGTTGTTGCCATTGGAGCGTATATGAGGTGGTGCTGTGGGGATCGAGTCGTTGGCTCGTAGCGGCAGGCAAGAGGCTTGCTGTAGCAGTGGCTTTCGTTGCTTTGCTTCACTTTTCTCGCTGTCGAGTTGTGTGATGGTTGCCAGAGTGGGGTGGCGGCTTTATAGGCGTGGGGAGCTAGAGCTAGGGGAGGTGGCTCACCCGCCCGTGACGACGAGGTGGGCGGCGGCGGCGGGGGCCACGTCGGCGGGAGATCCACGGCCGTAGGTTGTGGGTGATTGAGGCGCATGCGCAGGCGAGAGCAGGATGGGCTAGTACTGGTACATGCGCGCGACGTGGAGTGAGGCAGGATCACGGGCGAACTGGGTGGATGGCGTCGCCATCGACGTGGATGGCCAGGCAGCCGCGCAGGTGGGCAAGGGCGAGGTGGCCGGCCGGCTCCCCGCTCCCGTCGCCGAAAAGTGGCCGAAAAGTGATCAAGTGACGACATGCAGATGCTCTTGGAACAAGTGGCCAAGCAGGAGATACTATAGAGAGGCACTGTTTTATCATGTGATATTTTAGCAGAGGTGCACCGTGCACGTACGTTCATTCATTCTGGTGTAACGAATGAGGTAACCTGATTAGGAGTGAGATTTAAACTTGTGGAACCTGCTGAGCTCCTACCGGCGGCGGGTTTCTAGTTTGTTCTCTTCGGTGACCTCATCACAAAATGCCTTCTTCTGTTGAGTAGTTTATCGGTGTTTTTTCTATCCAACATAGATGTTCGGGGAACCAGGGGAGAGAGTTTTGGAAATGTCAATATTACCCATGCGTTGTTTGCCGTGGGCCCATCTTTTTCGCTTTTCTTAAATGTATGGTGAATCCTTTAACAGCAGCATTTTCGGCTACCAACAAATTATTACATCTAATCTTTTCTTTGACAGAGCCGTGCTGGATTAATATACTAATTATAAGTGTAATGAAAGATGGAAACTCGTAGTGTGGGCATGAAGATGACAAAAGTTATAATGGAGTCATTGGAGAGTCGTGTTCATCTTCATTCCCACACATAACGAAAGGAGTTCCAAGAATTGGAGATAATAAAGTCATTGGAGAGTCGTGTTCATCTTCATCCCCACAAGTAACAAAAGGAGTTCCAAAAATTGGAGAAAAACGTATTTAAGAAATTGAGTCAAGATATGGCAGCACAAAGTGCATTTGAGTTGCGAAATGCTACTTCATCAATGTTTTAATTCTATCCCACAGACATTATATTGGACCTATTTGAGGGGGGAACTTTTGGAAACTTCAATACTAACCATGCGTTGTTAATTATTCTTCTTTACCTTTTTTTTTGACAAACCCTTAGGCAAGCTTTATTGGTTGAGAATAGTTACATCATTGGCTAAAAAATCAACAATAAAACTAGGGGATCATCGTCCCAGATACAATTTTCTTTTGTAAGCATAGCTTGCCTAGCTAGTTCATGTGCCACTTGGTTTTCTTCCCTGCTTAGGTGCTCAATAGAAATCTCCTCGAAACCACTCCAAGCAATGTTACATTCATCATATATTGCGTCCGCTGAATTCGCCATAAAACCTCCATTCCCCATAATTTCAACGACCTCTATACAGTCGGATTGAACGATCAGGTGGTTTCATCCAATGTGTTGAGCTAGCATTAACCCCTCCTGAGCATATGCTTCCGCCATTGGCGCATCCACTAGATGGAAAATAAAAGTACTAGTTGCTGCAATCATACCACCCGAGCCATCTCTGATAATTGCGCCTGTACTTCCGCATCCCCTATCATCATCATAGGAAGCATCAATGTTTAACATAATGTAACCTTATGGAGGTTTTATCCATCCTTGTCGTAACTTAGCTCCTTTCTTTGCCGCCAACTTATAGTTCTTTGCTAGGGAAACAATAGCTAGTTCTGATCTTGATGGGAGTTGAATATTTTCTCCATGCGTTAGTTGCCGCCTTTCCCACCATAGGTACCAGCCACCAGTTTGGATAAGTTCGGCTAGTCCAATCTCAAGCCCATGGACTTGCTCTCCTCTATAGATAATTTCTTCCAACACAATGGACCTCAAGCGAGCAATGTTCAGCAAACCTCTGAGTTTGTCCCAAACTTCTATCGAATTCCATACTGCTCTAGCCTGATCACAAGAAAAGATCATGTGTTTAATATCTTCTGCTCCATTATGGCACACCGGACACCCCCATCAGGAATAATATGTCTATTTGACAATATTGATGGCATCAATCCACGAAGAGCTCTCCAACCAAAACTTTTCATTTTCCCCGGCACATGGAGCTTCCATAGATTTCGCCATACCTAACGATTGCTAGTCCCACGGCCCTGCGCAACAGCTTGTCTAGCTCCAAATTTCTTCTTCCATTGGCCATGATAAGCTGATCTCACCAAAAACAAACCATTTCTATTATAATGCCAAGCTACACAATCCTCTCTCCCTTGGGTAATCGGCATCTGTAAAATATGATTTGCATCAACATGCTCAAAAATAGAACGCACCAGATCAGCATCCCATGTTGAGTCCGCATGATTGATTAATTCATCCACTGTGCTTATTATGTTATTGCCTCTCCGTGTCTGAACTTTCATATTGTGGATGCCTAGGATCCAATAATCCTCCTAGATCTTGATCTGTGTGTCGTCCCCAACACGCCATATGTATCCAAGTTTAAAACAGTCGAGCCCTGCTAAAACACTTTGCCAAGTATAAGAGCTTCCACGTTTCATTCTCGCATTTAGCAATCTTCCATCGGGATAGTAGCGAGCTCTTAACACTCTAGCACGTAATGATTCTGGATTACATAGAAGTCTCCAAACTTGCTTTGCTAACATTGTCGTATTAAAAGATTGTAAATCTCTAAATCCCATACCTACTTTTCCTTTTGTCATACAAAGTTTCCACCACTCTTGCCAATGAATCCTCTTATGGTCATTGTCATCACCCCACCAGTATTGTGAAATAGCATTTGTTATTTCTTTGCAAATGTTCTTCAGAATTTTAAACACCATCATCGCATACACTGGAGCAGCTTGAGCAATAGATTTAATGAGGATCTCCTTTCCTCCCAAACTCAACAATTTCTCCTTCCACCCATTGATTCTAGAATTCACCCGATCAATAAGATGGCGAAAATAGTCGCTACGATCTGCCCCCACCATCACTGGTAAGCCCAAATATTTGTCACTGAGAGATTCAGTCATTATGTTCAACACTTCATACACCTCTGTCTTCACATCCACTTCTGTATTGCTTGAAAAGTATATACTAGACTTTGCTTCGCTGACTTTTTGCCCCGAGTTTGCACATTATCTATTCAACATATCACTCAAGCAATCTGCATTTTTCTTGTTGGCAAGCATTAAAATGAGTGAGTCATCTGTAAAAAGAAAATGTGAAATAACAGGAGCTTCCCTGCACACCTTAACACCCTCCAATTCTCCCCTCTCTTCAGCTCCCTTCAACATACAAGATAGACCTTCAGCAACTAGTAGGAATAGATATGGTGACAATGGGTCACCCTGCCTCAAACCCCTTGTTGGTGAGATAGTGTCTGTTTCTATAGAATTGAAACGGACCCTATACTTCACCGATTTGACACAAGCCATAATGAGGTTCACCCATCTCTGGTCAAAACCAAGTTTCGTCATAGTTTTCTCCAGAAAAATCCATTCAACTCTATCATATGCTTTATGCATATCAAGCTTTACAGCACACAACCCCCTCTTTCCTTTCTTCTTTTTCATTGTATGGATGCATTCGTACGCTAGTAAGATGTTATTTATAATCAATCTTCCTGGAATGAATGCACTTTAGTGGTGGCTGATAATTTCTGGTAAAATAACTTTAAGTCTATTCGAAAGTAACTTTGATATTACCTTGTAGACCACGTTACATAAAGAGATTAGTCTGAACTGAGCAACTTTATCTGGGTTCTCTACCTTCGGAATCATGACTATGGTATTATCATTCCACCCCTCCGGAATAGTTGAACTGTTAACTGTGTGCAACACTTCATCAATCAACTCCTCTCCCAACATCTTCCAGAATCTTTTAAAGAAAATAGCATGTAAACCATCAGGGCCAAGGGCTTTAAGATCACCAATACTAAAAAGAGCTTTCTTCACCTCCTCTCTTGAAAAAGGAGCCATGAGAAGCTGATTCATATCTGTAGTAACCCTACGATTTACATCCATCGGTACTCCTTGATCTACCTCTTGAACTTCCGATGTAAAGAGATTAGCAAAATACTCCTTCACCATCACATTCATCTCATCAATGTTCTCATGTCTTACTCCTTGTTCATCTACAAGCTTGACCATGTTTCTTCTCCTCTGGGTCGACGCATAACGATGGAAAAAACTAGTGTTCCGATCTCCATGCTTAAGCCAATTTGCTCTAGCTCTCTGGACCCAGATAATTTCTTCCTGCTCAAGAAGTAGCTCCAATCGCCGGAGTATCTCCTTCTGTGCAGCTAACGATTCATCAGTCGGTGGTCCACGCCTCAGAATTTCAAGCTCCCTCTTCAATTTCTTCATACGCTGGACATGCTTCTTCAGAACTTCACGGTCCAAAGCATGCAAGTCATCGTGCACAACATTCACCTTTGTCATCAGCTTTGGGCAGTTGCCCATCGCTGCAGCACGTGCCCAGGCCGCTTGCACTATTTCCTCCACCGTTTCCTCCTTCAACCATCTAGCCTCAAATCTCCTCGGCCCTTCCCTGTTAATAGATTGCCCACTGCCACATTCTGTTTCAACAATGATTGGGCGGTGGTAAGATTTGACCATCACTCCATTTACGAGCTGTGCTTCTGGAAATATAATGTTCCATTGTATATTAGCAACTCCCCGATCCAATCGCTCTCTAATCAGCGGCGGAGGCAGGAATAATTCTTAGGTGTGGCGGGGTTATAAAGATCAGACATCTATAATACAACTATACAATGGCTTACTAGAACATCGTTTTGCCTTAGTTTTGCTAGGTACGTGCATCACCATCAGGCCCACAAGAACAAGCAGGGCAGCACTTATTGACGTATATTGCGTATATATACAGTATATATACAACAGATATTTAGCCTTTTCTATGGATTTTAGGTAGCTCCGCCCCTGTCTCCAATCCTCCCTCTCTGCCAGGTGAACACATCACCTGGAAAACCTATATCAGCTAGCTCGGAATCCATAAGAATTCTTCTTTACCTCTTTGTAGCAGACCCCACCTGTTATGTTTTTTAAGGAGAATTCTTCAACACAATTTTGAGCTACCAAAAAAGTATCAGACTTTTTCCTTTTTTTTTTTGAACAAGGTTTGATTTATAAGAGATATACTCTTAATATTTATTGTATATAAGAGAAATACTCTTAATATTTAAGAGTATATAAGAGATATACTCTTAATATTTACTCCTTTCATTCCAAAAAGTAATTTTAAAATAAAGATAAGTCAAATAATAATTTTTGACCAAATTTACGTAAAAAGTACTAAAATTTATTATACTAAATAATATAACTATATTGGTCATGAAATATATTTTATAATATATTTATTTGGAGTCATGTATATAGATAATATTTTTTCTATAAATTTAATTAAACTTAAAATAATGGGCATGTTCGGCTGCCTTTGTTTAGGAACGGCTGCAACTGTGACCGCTTGAATACTATAGTACTCTGTTCTAATTATAGGTTATTCCGACTTTTCTAGATATATATGTAGTTTTTGCTATGTATTTTGAAAAGATAGAATGACCTATAATTTGAAACGGGAGTATTAACTACTTAGGGGTGTTGTTGCTGCAAACACTTCGGATCAGACTGATTTTAAACTGTGATAAAACTTAAAATTCCATTCTTTTTGGGATGTTTTCAGGACGGAGGTAGTACGTTGCTACTTTGCCCTTTGATCTAGTCTTCTCTCATACTATTGATCGTCCCAACACAAAACTCTCGTAGCGTATGACTTGCAAAGCCTTAAATTGTTGTACATAGTTGAAGCTTTAATTTGCATGAAATGGTTCGTCTCGAAAACAGTTGAAGCTTTAATTTGCATGAAAAGTATGTAATTGTTGTAAAGTTTAATGCAATTTCAATTTAATTTGAACTATATTTTAGCCTTAACTAGTGACTACTCCTAGCTCGTCTAAACATACCCTTAGAACTGCATACGAAAGCACCATGCCGTGTGCCAGCTTCTATATATGTTGCGAAGATAGTTCATTTGAACTTGGAGTATCACTACCGGATACAGGATCTTTGCCGAGTGCGGAGACACTCGGCGAAGCCTCAAAAACACTCGGCATAGGGTTTGCCGAGTGTTACACTCGGCAAACGACACTCGGTAAACGTTTTGACGCCAAACGCTAGTTTGCCAAGTGTTTTTTGTCGCGCACTCGGCAAAGACGTTGCCGAGTGCCCAAAAACACTCGGCAAACAATTTTTCAGAAAAAAAAAAAAAAACAACCCGTCGTCTTCTCCTCGCCGCGCCGCCACCACGCCGCACCACCACCACGCCCAGGCCGCCACCACGCGGGGCGGATCTGGTGGAGGCGGTGGAGGAGCACCACCGGGAAAGGAAGAGGCAGGGGTAGCGCCGCCATGCCGAGAGAGGAAGGAGGGAGGGCGCCACCGTCGGGAAAGGGAGGGGGAGGGCGCTGCCGCACTGGGAGAGGGAGAGGGCAGGGCGCCGCCGCGCCGGGAGAGGAGGGCCGCGCGCCAGATCCGTCCATCCGCGCCGGGGCCGGATACGGCCTCCCCATGCACCACCGTCGCCGGATCCGCCCGCGTCGGGGCCGGATCTGATGGAGGTGGTGGAGGAGGGAGGGAGGTGCGCTGCCGCGCAGGGAGAGGCAGGGGGAGCGCCGCCGCGCCGGGAGAGGAGGGTCGCGCGCCAGATCCGTCCGCCCGCGCCGGGGCTGGATCTGGTGGAGGCAGTGGAGGAGGGAGGGAGGTGCGCCGCCGCGCAGGGAGAGGCAGGGGGAGCGCCGCCATGCCGAGAGAGGAAGGGGGGAGGGCGGGCCGCGCCGGCGAGGGAGGAGGAGGGGGGGGGGGCGAGAGAGAGAGGAGGGGAGGGGAGCAGGCTGGTCGGGCGCTGCTGCAGAGGAGGAGGAGGGAGGGCGGGCGCCGGCCCGAGAGAGAGAGGAGGGGGCGGCGTGCGGGGAGGGGCGGCGTGCGTGGAGAATGGGAGGGGGCGTGCGGACACGACACTGGGAGAAGGGGAGGGGGCCGTGTGGGGAGACCTAGGGCGCGTCTGTTGGGGGTTAAAAAAAAGATTTTTTTCGTTTGCCGAGTGTCCCAGATCTTGGCACTCGGCAAAGTTTTTTTTTTGATTTTTTTCTTCTCCTTCTTTCTCAGAAAAAATATTTTTTTTCTTTGCCTAGTGTCCTAGATCTGGGCTCTCACAAAGATTTTTTTTCATTTTTTTTCTTCTCCTTCTTTCCCTCAAAAAATATTTTTTTCCTTTGCCGAGTGTAAAAAAAACACTCGGCAAACCCCATCTTTGCCGAGTGTTTTTTTTACACTCGGTAAAACTCCTCTTTACCGAGTGTTTTTTTTTGCCGAGTGTTTTTATCGCAGCACTCGGCAAAGAACTTGTTTGCCGAGTGTCCGAGAGAATACACTCGGCAAACGTAAAAAGACTCGGCAAATTTGACGTTTCCGGTAGTGTATAACGGGAAACTGAATTTTGGCTTGGGGATTTTGCACGGAGACAAAACAATTTGTCGAGCGAGTGTTTCAAAGTCTGAAACTATTCCTCTTAATACGTATATTTTTTTCAGGGAATCCTACAAAATACAGTAATTTCTAAGCTGCTGTAATTGCATGCATAGATACGAGTATACAAGTTCCTTTTACAAACGTACTATACTACTACAACTGTACGCCCGGCGTATTTACACGTTGACGAAGGGCGCGCCGGTAAGGTACTCGGTGACGGCGAGCGCGACGAGTCCAATCATAGCGAGGCGTCCGTTCCAGAGCTCGGCATCGGCGGTCATGACCCCGCCGCTCCTGCTCTCGGCGCTCTCCCCCTGGAGCATCGGCGCCAGCGACGCGGCGGAGAGGACGGCGGCGGTGTACGCGAACCACGCGAGCCCCGCGCCGTTGCCGGCCTGCGAGAGGAGGCCGTCGCCGCGGGTGGCCTCGACGGCGAGCGCGGACACGAAGCCCACCATGGCCAGCCGCCCGTTGATCCGCTCCGGCGCGGGCCCGCTGAACGCCAGCGCGTCCCAGAGCCCCGTCGTCTTCGGAGTCGGAGCAGCCGTCGCGGGCTTCGGCGTGTCGGCGGCAGCGTCCTCGGTCTGCTGGGCGGCCCTGACGAGCAGCGCGCGGCGGCGCGGAGTGATGACACGCCCGGCACCCGCCGGGAGCTGCGCCGCGGGAAGCGACCGGCGCTAGCGCCGGGGTCGAGGAAGGCGAGGGAGCTCGCGGTGGTGGTGGCCATCGCCGTGGTCGCCATTGGAAGTGCACGTACGTACGGTGAACGAACTAGGTGGCCGGCCGGCCGATCGTCGTTGGCAGTACGCAGTAGAGAAGTGCTGGGCGGCTAGTAGCTGCGGCTTGCTTCTGCTGCTGTTGTGCTGCGCTATGGCTGGTTGGGACTTGGGAGGGGGATGCATGGGGGCTTTATAGAGGTAGGGGAGGGCGGATAGCGGCCCGTGACGAGGTTGGCCGTCGTGGCGGCGGCGAGGGCCACGTCGGCGGGCGATTCACGGCCGTGAGTTCAGCTGCTGGGGACGGCACAGCTGGTAAAGGCGGTGGGTGTGATCGCGTCGCCGTCAACGTGGACGGCCAGGACGCCATGCATGCCGAAGCAGAGTTTTGCCTTTGCAGATAGACCGTCGCCGCCGGCTAAGTGGCTCGCTCCTTCTCCAAAGAAGTGGGGGAAGGTTCCAGAGCCACGCGGCCTTGGTACACTACAGACTACACACTAAGCCTACGCAAATTACCCGTTACCCGTTACCCGAATTCGAAATACCTGGACCTAGACCCGAAATACCCGAACCCAAAATACTCGATCACTAATTTGGATACCAACTCTAAAAACCCGAAATTATTTTATGTAACTCGGCTTATATATTTGGGTACCCGAACTACCCAAATAACCCAATCTGCAGTAAAGGCCGTCGTCCACTGCCCCACCTTCACGGACATGGCCCAGCCCACCAAACACCAAGCACGCAATATCATATTAAAAAAAAGAGGAACTGGCTTGTCATCCACTCCCTGCCTAGCCCGCTGGCCGCTGGGGCGCTTCCCCAGTTTCCGACCCCGACTACGGAAGCGGAAGAGAAACCTAGCGAGGAGGAGAGGGAGACGCGCGCTCCGGCTCCGGTCCCTCACCGCGCCGCCCACACGCACCAGCCGCTGACGCCCTCACTGGCCGCGAGCCGCCCTGACGTGGTGACGCCCTCACCGGCCGCGAGCCCCCTCACGAGTCACGATTGAAGGAATCCACGAGGCCGCAACGGCATTGCCGGTGCACTACCCTGACGGCCAATGGCTCGACGCATCTGCTGATTCCTGTGAATTTCGGGTAGATCGGGAATACCCGAACCCGAATCTGAATTATCGAGTACCTGAAATATCAGGTAGTGATTTTTTAGGTGAAATTCAGGTATCGTTTTTTATTATCCGAACAACCCGACCCGAAATTTTCGGGTAACCCGAATGCTCAGGCTTACTACACACTGTTAAAGTCATATTAGTTCGTTTATCCTGTACAAGACGACATATATAGAAGGAGACGATTTGTGGCTGATAATTTGGGTTTACCTTCAACCTAGCAATTTCCGGCTTACTGATGATGATCGGCTAGCGATGACGAGCTGTCTTTCTTTCTATCTAGAGATGACGACATCATTGTGTGGCAACATCTTTGTACACGTACTGACGAAGAGTTTTTTTTTTTTGACAAAGCATACGCGAGCTTTATTGATCGAAGATAGTTACATCATTTAGTACAAACTCATGAATAAAACTAAGGGGCTCATCGTCGCAAATACAATCTGTCTTGGTTTGCATAGCTCATCTTGCCAACTCGTGCGCTACACAATTAGCATCTCTACTGCAGTGCTCAGTAGAAATTTCCTAGAACCCGCTCCATATAATAATGTATTCGTCATAGATGGCAGCCGCCGAGTTAGCCAAGAATCCTCCCTCCTTAGTTTCTACCAACTCCATACATTCTGCCTGAATGATAAGTCTATTACCTCCAATGTGTTGTGCCAGTAAAAGACCTTCCTTCGGTGCATATGCTTCAGCCATAGGTGCATCAATTACATGAGGAACAAAGCTATGTCTGGCTGCAATCACCCCCTGAGTGATCTCGAATTACAACTCCTGTGCTTCCACACCCTGCATCATCATCAAACGATGCATCCACATTAACCATGATCATTCCTTCTGGAGGTTTTTGCCACCCCTTACGCACCTTTGCTTCCTTTCTCATAGACATTTTATAGTTTCTAGTTAGGGCAGCAATGGATAGAGCTGACCTGGATGATCTCTGAGTATTTTCTCCATGAACATACTGTCTGTGCTCCGATCAGATGTATCAGCCCCCAGTCAGAATGAGTTCGGCCAGGCCAACATCCATAGCTCGAACTTGGTCGCCCCTTCGGCTTACCTCCTCCAAGACTATCGCACCAGACCGGTTTCCCGTTTCGTGCTTCTCACCGGAACATACGAGAGATAACTCTGGTACGTGTTCTCGTACTTGGCCTCGTACCATGATGATAATTTGTCACGATTCTATAAACATTAACCAATAAAACAACGGAAATTTCCCTAAAAAATAAAATAACGAAAATGCTATGTGTCAGACGTCCAACAGACCGCACAATCGCCGAATGCCTTTTTACCCCTGCCCGGCTGCCCGCATGTTTATTAAAAAAACTTATCTCTTTGCTTCCTCCTCCCCATCCTTGTCCCTTCCGGCCGGCGGTGGCGCCCTTACCCACCCCGGCGTCCTCCTCCCCCACCCCGGTGGCTCCTTCCCCCACCCCGGCGGCACCCCTCTCCCCGCTCCGGCGTCCTCACCCACCAGCAGCCCCCAACGCCCGCAGATCCGATGGCCCTCTCCCCACCCTGGCGAGATCCATGGAGGTGGTGCGGCGGTGTTGCAGGAGAGTCGTTGGCTCTCCCCAACCCCGACGCAACGCCCTCCCCACCTCCCGTGGCGCCCTCTCTCACCCTGGCAATCGAGCTGCCCCCACCCCGACAGCCATGGCGCTCCCCACCCCCATCCCCCACCGTCGCCGCCAAGCCAAGCCCGGTACTGGTGGCGCTGGTGCTCGCGCGTGCCGCTGGTGCTGGTGCTGGTGGTGCTCGCGTGCAGCCACTCACCGCCGGCTCTCACTCTATCGGCCTGAATTGATCGGCCTAGGCCTCTGTCCCCCTATGTTGCAAATGTATGTTTCACTTATTTCAGAGGTATGTTGCAATGGTTTCATCGATGCTGCAAAAATAGATGGGGGATGTTGCACATGTTGCATATGTTGCAAGCTTTTGTTTGAAATGTTTTATCTATTTTAGACGCATGTTGCAAGTGTTTTATATAGATATTGCATATATTTCAGTGGCTATACATATATGTTGCAAGCGTCTATTCAAAAAATTTCATCTATTTCAGACTATGTTACAAGTGTTTATCTCGGATATTACATATGTTGCAGTGGCTATATACACATATGTTGCAAGTGTATATCGGAAATATTTCATATGTTTCAGATGTATATTGCAGAAGTGCTTCTTGTCACAACATTATACAGATACGTTTGCCATCTCAAAAGAAATGCGTACGCTTATGCACATACTACATGGAAATCAGCTAGCTAAAGCCAAGCTCTCATGCACGTACATACTAGTGGCGGATGCAGAACAGGATTGAAGGGGGCTGGTCTTTTCTTCTTCCTCTCTCTCTCTCTCTCCATTTTTCTTCTTTCCTCCACCTCTTCCTCTCCCTCACCCTCCCTATATTTTCATTGATGCACCAGCTGTAGGGGGTTGACATGTGCTATGTCGTCCTCATAGGTTTAAGCAATATATACGTATATCACCAAGCTACACATGGAATGAGATCTGAATGGGCCATGCATAACCATCCACATGGTTAAGTGTTTGGCCCATTAATTATCCATGGTCAACTCTATTCCATGAGCCAAACATGGAGCTCAATAAACACATGGGTCCGAGCGTTTGGCTTTCAATATCTCTACTATAAGGGACCAATCTAAACAATTTTAGGTACACCAAACAATACGTCCCCCACTGAGGGAGCCAATCATTATGCACCAATGAAATTACACCCAAGATTTTAACATCATTAAAATCAATGGCTCCTAATTCTCCCTCACAGGCTTCAACTCGATCCGATGGCGAACGTTATTTGGATCTCCTCACCCTCCAGGCTTCAACGCACAATCAGATGGAAACAAAATCGTCGTCGCACGCGTCTCCGCTCCCCTCCCCCGCAAGGCCACAACCCCTCCCCGAAATCACGCACAAGCGGGGAAACAAATTCCCATCAATCACGATCACGCCATCGCCGGCGCTGCCCTGCGCCCGTCCAGGGTAGCAGCCACTACGTGAAAAATGGTTTGTAGCAACGGGACGAATTTTTTGTAGGGGCGGCTGGTGATGAAGCCGCCCCTACAGTGGCGTGCTCGGGAAACCAGACACCAGCTGCCCCTACAAATAGAACAGCAGGGGCAGCTGGTGATACGAGCCGCCCCTACAAATGGGTCTGATTTGTAGGGGCGGCTCACTCACCAGTCGCCCCCGGCGTTGCTATTTGTAGGGCCAGCTGGTGATTGAGCCGCCCCTACAAATGCCCATGTATAAATACCTCTGATTTGTAGGGGCGGCTCAATCACCAGCCGCCCCTACAAATGACCCACATATAAAGCAATCTGCAACACCTTCTTCCTCCTCGGGTCACTCACTCCAACCCGTGAAAGAAAGGTGGGGAGGCATTGGGCACCTCCCAAAAATTGCTCTACTCAGGGGGGAAGGTTTTGATCTCAAATCCTTTGGTGGAGAGGTGGTAGAAGGTAAGAAAATGCTATTCCACACTTTTTTTTTGAAGTTTTAATGGTTGGTTAGTGAGTAATTAGAGTTTTATTTTTCTCTCTTCTATGGTGCTTGAGCTAACTTATGAAGCAAATTAGACCCAAGTTTTGAATGTACTAGGGTAAATTAGGGAGGGGAACAAGATCATACCCTTATTTGGTCCATGTTTCTTGATTTTAGTGAACAATTAGTTAGTTTTATGGATGTTTCATGTGCATGTAGATCTAGATCTAGGGTTTGGTTTTTTTATTAATTTCGTTTTTGTAAATTTATGTTTGATGCAATTGGACTAGGGTTTGTATGAAAGATATTGGGTAAAATATAATTGTTGCTAATTGTTGTCTTTGAAATTGTTTATTGTAATCAACAAATATGTATTTTAATTATTTATGGATAAATGGGCCATTAATTAATTTTCCTCTACCATAGTGTGTTTGTATGCTTCATGTAATTGTATTTGATTTATATTCATATATATCTGAAGTATATACAATTATTCTCAAGTAATTATTAATTTGATTTATTTATATATATATCTGAATAAGTAGTCCTTTAATGTTTGTTTTGCTGTTGTTGTAAAAGATGGAGTATAGGAACTCTTGGATGTATGGTTCGTTAAGGTTCAAGGCAGGTTTCCGTGAAGAGGTGGATAAATTTATTGAAGCCGTAAAGACGCATTCAACGACATTGACAGAGAATAAGGATATAATTATTTGTCACTGTAAATATTGCAAGAACCGTATGGCATGAACAGATGTGACTATCATCAGATCACATTTGATTATGCAAGGATTTGTTGAGGACTACACAGTGTGGATTCATCATGGTGAAACGGTTATTGTTAACGACGAGGATGAGGAGGAATACGACGACGAAACCATAGAATCCCTGTCCCAATATTCAGCAGAGCTTGATGCACGAATGGATTTCGAGTTTGGTAATGAACAAGGTGGTGATGCTGGTGGTTGGGATGGTAACGACGAAGGTGGTGCCAATAATGATGGTGGAGCACGTGTCGGGGATGAAGATGATTTGGAGGACATGATTCGAGCCCTTAGACCAGAGATTTTACTAAATAGCCCGAAAGGTCTAGAAAATTTGGAAAGGGTGACAAAAGCATTGAAGGAGACTATGTATGGTGTTGAAAAGGGCTATCCGACACATTGGACATTGCTACGTTTTGTGTTTGAGCAACTCATCCTGAAGGCTAAGTATGGCTGGTCAGACTGTAGTTTCAATGATCTATTGCATCTCCTGTCATGGGTGCTGCCACAACCAAACTCAGTTCATGCTAACACATACCAAGCGAAGAAGGTCATAAGTTCATTGACAATGGGGGTTGAAAAATCCATGCATGCCCCAACCACTGTATACTTTTTCATGGCGAAACGTTCAAGTCACTAGATAAATGTCCTTGGTGTGGGGCCAGCCGATACAAGAACAATGACCTTTACGGTGGGGACGAAGCCTCCACGGGGAAAAAGAGGAATAGGAAGGGTACAAAAAAGGTGGTACAAGAATCTTAGCCCCTAGAGGACACTCCATAAGGCAACGATGCAAAGCAGAGAAGAATTCCTGCCTTGGTAATATGGTACCTGCCAGTGACCGACCGCTGGAGATGTATCTTCCTAAACCCTAAAGAAGCTGCACTCATGACATGGTGGGATGATGAGCGCAAGGTGGATGATGATAAGATTGCACACCCGGCTGATTGTAGTCAGTGGCAAAGGTTCGATGAGAAGCACAAAGAATTCAGCGACGACCTAAGAAATGTACGGTTTGGCTTTAGCACCGATGGAATGAATCCCTTCAATGAGAGGATGAGCGACCATAGCACTTGGCCAGTGATCTTGACCATGTACAACATCCCAACGTGGTTGTGTCAGAAGAGAAAATACCATCTCCTCACTATTCTTATTTCTAGCCCTAAACAACCAGGCATTGATATAGTCGTGTTCCTCGAGCCTTTGATGCAAAAAATGGAGAGGCTATTGAGGCATGGGGAGCCAATATACGATGCATTCCGAAAGGAGGACTTCATATGTAGAGCAATAATATTTGTTACTACCAATGATTATCCCGCGTTGTTTGCTTTGTCTGGACAGATCAAAGGGAAGACGGGATACTTGGTTTGCTTGGATAGTACTACATGGGTGTACCTGGATGCATCCAAGAAGATAATTTACCTAAGGAACCGACGCTTCTTAAAGACAAGTCACAAGTACCGTAGCAAATTATTCTTTAGATTTTATGACAACACCCCGGAGATTGAACCCCCTCCAGAGAGACGTCATAACGGAGAACACATGTACAGAATGATGAAAAACATACACGTCCTCTATGGAAAAAAGAATCCGGATGGGATGAACAGAGATAGAAGCACACCCCCTGTCGAAGGCATACCTTTCAAGAAACAATCGATCTTCTTTCAGTATCTACCTTATTGGCCAGACTTGGAGGTCCCCCATGCCATTGATGCTATGCACGTGCAGAAGAATGTCTTTGAGAGTCTCATTGCTACCTTGATGGACACAGGCAAGTCAAAGGATAGTCTAAAATCATGGAAAGACATGGTGCAGCTAACACTACAAGAGGTTAGGCCTTCTATGACTAACTGATTGTGACAATTATAGTCTTTTTCTTGTTATTGTACCCCTTCTATGACACAGAAGTGACGATATGGCTGTGGTCATAGAAGGTGGGTCATAATCCCCCTTCTGTGACTAACAGACCCAATTGTCATTAATCTTAGTGACAATTGCACGTTTGTCACCAGGTTATGACGATGATATTTGTCACTATATTTGTCATAACATATTTGACGGGACGTTGACAAGTGTCCAGTGATATCACGTGGCACCTGACGTGGCGCGCGACGTGGCACAGACAGTATGACGAAAACGAATTGTCATAAAAACGAATTTAGCCCAGTTGGCCCATATAGCATGGGCTGGTTTTTACAATTATAATTCGAATAAGCCCAATTGGCCCATATGCAGGCCGATCATTTTTTGGCCCATTTGTTGACACCCTTTTTATTTTTTTACCGTACTGGCTCAGTAATATTGCAGCCCAGTTTGCATCTAATTTTACGACCCAAGCCCATATAAAGAATCATCATAAATAATAAACCATATATAATTTAATAACAATAATAATTAGACATCCAAATAGATCATTTTCTCCATAATTTAATGGTTCATACAACAGTTTTAACCATTCAACAGCAATACAAATGAATCACATCATCAAAATACAAGATCATCAACAGCCGACAGTTCTACAGGTCACCAAAGTTCTACAGGTCCACCAAAGTTCACTAATAGATCATCATATCACAGTACCAAACATACATCCATCGAAATAAAAATAGCAGCCACATAGCTATGTTCGGCTACTTGTCAAGGCAACAGCTGCTGGCTGTCAACATAGCAGCCTAGCTACAGCAGCAGCAGGGCAAAAATAAAATAGACAGGTGACTACAAATTGTTTCAGTCACGGCAACAACTACATAGCAAAAGTTGCAGTCACCACCAGATCACCAACAACAGCAGCCACCCTCCAGTCACAGTTCCAGTCACAACAAAAGCAGCAGCCACGCCAAACTCCGGTCATAGTTCCAGTCACACCAAACTACAGTCACAGATCACCAAAATGAGTCGAACCTACAAAAACTTGGAGCCTCGGCCATCATCCAGTTGCAAGCTGTACTATACCAAAGTTACCAACTTTCAATTTAGAGATTAATAGAAGTGACCGAATATGAAGATGTGTACCTAAGCACGCCAAGTCAAGGAGGAGCGGTCCGATGAGTGACATGACTTTGTCCAAATGCTATCATCGCGAACGAGGTTACGAGTATCTGCTGTTGCCTTCTTCAAAGTTGTCAATCTCCTCACTTGTTTCTAAGCTTTTGCCTCTCGATTCTTCGCACTGGGCTTCCAATCTCTGGAGCTTTTGTCAAGTCCGTGATTCTTCCTTCTTAGCCTCCAATTGAGCTTGTAGCTCTTGCATCCGTGGTGTAACAGATTTTGGGCTGCGCAATGATGCTGAAGTCCCACATTACGAAGGAATGTGCTTGACTTTGACAATACTTGGGCAACAATATATGTGCAAGTCTTATTCGCTCCCTTTCTTGTAATCTTGTTCTTGTCAAAATGGCTTCCATATCATCCTAGCAAGACAATGATTTGTCAAGTTTGAATTTATTTATATGGTTAATTATGCGTGTACTCTGAGAAAAAAGGAGAGGTACTACTATCGCAGCTTTCTTGGCATCATCACTTAAACCCTTAGTTTTCTTTGCAATGTGTCAACTTGAATAGATCAATTGCGATGGGCTCAGTATCTTTGTATATTTTCTTGCTTCTTGAAATATTCACAAACATAGAATGATATTAGCAATGCACATGTTAAAATACACACGTAAGAGAAAAACATATTCCCACACATGCTGTCATACAACCACATGACATGATAGGTTTATTTTCTTACATGACGTGAGGTGCTGCAATGTCTGATCGAGATCTAGTACTTCGCTGAAGCTTAACTTTTTCACGGTTCAGTTTGCTCTTTGCACATTTTCCCTAGACATGACACAATTGTGTAGCATAAGTAATAGAACAAATAATGGAACAGTAACAGCATAGGTAGACAACAAACTGTGTTGTGACCTATAGCACTGAATCCCCAGAAATAAACAGCAGCAGTAGCTGCTCGTATCCAAATCATCCCCAGATCCATAGCACAAAAAAAACTAATCCTAGAATCATCCTCAAATATGAAAATTGCATACAATCATAGATGAACATGGTGATGTAGTCCTAACTTGATTAATATTGGCATGTTCCACCCTTTGGCATGTCAACACACGCAGAAATTAATATTGGCATAAACCATACCTTGTGTTTTGGGTCTGACCACATGTCTACCAATTTTCTCCATTGTTCATCAGTCATAGATGAACATGGTGATGTAGTCCTAACTTGATTAGCCGGTACCCCATCGAAGTATTGCTTCTTGAGCCTATACCTCATTTGGCGTGTTCCACCCTTTAGCATGTCAGCACACGCAGAAGTTACATTCTCCTTTTCACCATTCATGCTGAATTTTATCTATACATTGAATAGCATAACATTAGTATTTAAAAATCCAAAACACAGAATTAAGATAAATTGAACTAGTCAAACAACGTCTTACAGCTAGTTTGCCAACGAAGTTGTCCAATTGGTGTTCGTCCTTCTTGTATTCTTTCCAACTTGTATATATGGGTATATGCTGCCTGAGTATGATCCCACCCTCAGAAGCCAGCTTTGCAGCTTGCATAGGTGCCTCTGGCCTTCTTTTCCCTTCCTTTATAATAACCGGTATCCTAGTTCTTCATTGATTTGTTCTCCATTCACAAACCTTCCGGTAGCAAGCTGCAGTAAAAATATATATATTAGCAAGGTTTCCTAAACTGAAAATACTTAAATAATGACATATTATCTCACAGCCAAAACTGAAAATAATTACTCACATGTTTCCTAAACCATCCTGGAAATTCCTTAGCAAGGTTCCCCCCAACATCACGATTGCCAGCAGTCTCTAACTCATTCCTGTAAATCCTGCAAATAGGTGCGCAATTCCGATGTGAGAGCTAAAATTTTATATGATAGACAAATTATAACATTATGCTGCTTGCATTGAAGGACATACTCTATAAATGGCTCGACCTCCGTAGTATTGTTGAGGACATACCAAACCATCCTGTCATAATCCTTCTCATCATATGTAAGCCTCGGTGCCCCAAACAGATTTGCTCCATGCTGGAAAATAGATAAACCACATGTACTCATAGGAACACGCTCTCTTCCTGCCCTCACGATTGTGCCTAGTGTCAACATCATCAAAATACCTTGAGCAAGCATTCAAGCACTCATTTGCGACATATGCCTCTGCAATGGAGCCCTCAGGCCTTGCCATGTTCCTCACAAAACGTTTCAAGGTCAACAACCTACGTTCTACAGGGTACATCCATCCGTATTGAACTAGACCTCTTAGGAGAGCATCATCAATTAAATGAATGGACAAGTGCACCATCACATCAAAAAAGGCAGGCGGAAAAATTTTCTCAAGCTTGCACAATATTATTGGGATTTCACCTCTCATCCTGTTCAAGACATCTAACTTCAATTTCTTAGCACAAATTTGCTGGAAAAAGTTACCTAATTCAGCAATTGCTTCATATATTTCCTTATGCATGATTCCTCGGAGACCGGCTGGTAATATCCTTTGTAGAAGGATATGACAATCGTGAGTTTTCAATGCTTGTAATTTGCATTCATCAACAGTAACACACCTTGCTAAGTTGGAGGCATATCCATCTGGGAATTTGACATTCTTTATGAAAGCACAGAAAACACTTATCTGGGCTTTACTCATCTTATATGGAGCGTGTGGAACAGAGTATGAATTACCATCATCCTTCAATTGTAAATTTTTCCTTATGCCCATATCTTCTAAATCGAGCCTCGCAGTAATAGAGTCCTTTGACTTGCCTGCGATGTCAAGAAATGTACCGAGAAGGGCCTCACATATATTTTTCTCGATGTGCATAACATCAAGATTGTGATGTAGCTTCAAAGTAGACCAATATGGTAAATCCCACAGAGTCGACCTGCGCTTCCAGCATTGACCTTCTTCTACCCTCTTTCTCTTTTTGTTATTAGGATGGTCCCCAGGTTTTACACGTTCCACCCTTGCCAATTGCTGCATCAACTCACCTTGAGTAAATTCTTCAGGCCGTGCACGTTCTTCAGTCTGACCATCAAAATCTTTCTTTCTCCTCCAAATATGGTCCGCTGGAAGAAAACGGCGATGGCCAATGTAGCAAATCTTGTTCCTAAGTCTTTTGGAGCAAGGATTTTTATCACAACGAACACAAGCATAGTAACCTCTAGTTATTCTACCTGAAAGTGTGCTCAATGCTGGATAATCATGAATGCACTAGATGACTACAGCGTGAAGATCAAATTCTTTTCCAGTCAATGCATCCAAAGTAGGGACACCACTCCAGAGATTTAACAATTCTTCAACCAGTGGCTGCAGGAAGAGATCCATATCCTTTCCTGGGCATGCCGGACCAGGAATAAGTAGGCACATCATGAAGTTGGATTGCTCCATACATTGCCATGGAGGAAAGTTGTAAGAGATAAGAAATACTGGCCACATGCTATATGAGGAGCTCATCTTCCCGAATGGATTAAACCCATCGGTAGCGAGGCCAAGTCGAACATTCTGTGCATCATTTGCAAACCATTCATACTTCCTATCAAAATCCTTCCATGCCTCACCATCAGCAGGATGGCTAAGCCCATTGTCCACTGCTTTCCTCTTCAACTTGTGCCATTGTGCCTGAGCTGAAAGTTCTTTGGATCCAAACATCCTCTTCAACCTTGGAATCAAAGGAAAATGCCTTAGAACCTTTTCTGGAATCTGCCTTCGGCCATCTGCATCCTTCCATCTTGAAGCACCACATATTGGGCATGCATCCTTTTTAGCCAACTCCTTTCGGAAAAGAACACAGTTATTCGGACACACATGTATTGACTCATATCCAAGTCGTAATGCACGAATAACATTCTTCGCTTTAGCATAGGATGCAGGGATAGAACAATCTGGAAATGCTGAACTTAACAAGTCTAAAAAAGCACTGAATCCAACATTGCTGATTCTGTAAAATGACTTGATGTGGAGCAACTTCACCACAAAAGAAAACCTAGTATAGGGACCACCGGGGTGTAGCACCTATTTCATCTCTTCTAATATGGTGGCAAACTTTGACTTCGTTCTTGGTCCATGATTTTAATCCGGGTACAGATCCTGTACCATACGGTATATTTGATCATCTTCTGGGTCATCTTGAGGCTCATCTTCTGGGACATCTTCATTCAAATGCTCAACATTGCAGCCAAAATCTTCATTCAAATGCTCAACATTTTCAGTTATCATGCACAATGGTTCTCCATGATGTATCCACCTAGTGTATGTCCTAGACATCCCATAAATAAGTAAGTGATCCTCCACATCTCCTTTATGTCGATTTAATCGATTCAAACACTTACGACATGGGCATAATATCTCCTGATTGCCACTCAAATTTTCTGAAACAAAGTCCATGAACTCAGTGATCCCATCCAGATGCTCCTTGCTAAACAACCTACAATTCATCCAAGTTCTGCCCATCTGTGACACATTGAAATAAGACAAGCAAGGAATCAACAAGTGATCATTGCCCAGACTGCTATTTGCCTATTTCTATCACTTCAAATCTCTGGTTTCAGTTATAACCTATGGTTTCAATTCGAAATATAAAACCAAAACATAAGTTCATCTCATATGTACCTTTCCTTCCTAATCGAAGGGGATGGGGTAGTCTCTGGTCGACCTCACCCGCGGGTGGCAGTGATCCCAGGCTGGAGCTCCTCGGGGCGTTCCTAGCGTTTCAGCCTGTGAAGCCCGACGGCTTGGAGCTACAGCCAGGCATCGAGCTCCTGGAGGCGGGGTCGGGCTAATGCCGTTGGCGTCGGGGTCCTACCTCCGGCGGCAGCCTCCTTTCGGTGGCGTCGGGCTACTGCCGGCGGCGTCGGGCTACTGGGGGCGTCCCCAGCGGTTGTGCCCGTGAAGCCTGGTGGCCTAGAGCTGCAGCCAGCTGGCATCGACCTCCTGGGGTGGGGTCGGCTAGCGGCATGGGATCCTGACGGAGGCGGCGTTGGGCAAAGGGCGGCGGCATCGAAATCCTACTACGGAAGGACGATAGAGGAAAAGTGTGCCATAGCCAAATGCGCGTCGGGCTCCTGCTAAGGAATAGTGACTCCCAGGGATGGAAAATGTACAAAGAAAAAAGAATCAGAGCATATGCAACAACAGGCGAGCATCTCAGTGGTTCTTCCATTGCCTAGGAAGCCAGAGGGCGCGGGTTCGATCCTTCCTCACTACGGGAGCACCCAATTTTTAATTGTTTTATTGTTAATATTTACCTTACATGTGGATCCCACTGTGCCAAAGTGTTTTTTAATGATTTTTAATTTATGGCCATCACATTCCATCAATTTCGTCATGAACTATTGTCATAAAGATAGGGAAAAATGGTTTTTAATTTATGACTATCACATTCCATCACTTTTGTCATGAACTATTGTCACAAAGATTGGGAAAGGCTCATGGTGACGGTTGTTTATGACTAAATCATAACTTAGTCACAAACACTTGTCATCCAAAGAAAAATTGTCATAAACGCATCGTTTCTGTGACTAAAAAGTGCTTTGTCATATAAAAATTGTCATATAAGGTCTAATCTCTTGTAGTGTAAACGTGATGCCATAGCTTCACCTGGTACATGAGGCTAATGGAAAATACACTCTTCCCACGGTGTGCTTCAACCTAACACCAGACGAGAAGAGAGCTATATGCACTTTCCTGAAGGGGGTCAAAGTCCCGATTGGGTTTTCAGTGAATGTGAAGAAGCTAGTGTCAATGAAGGACTTGTCAATAACACACTACAAGGCTCATGATTGTCATGTGATGCTGACAGTGTTTCTACCTATTGCAATCAGGGCTATAAAGCCAGAGTTCTTGAAAATGACCATCAACCGCATGTGCTACTTCTTTTCGAAGATCTCACAGAAGACGATTGGCAAGCAAGAGCTGAGTGACCTACATGAATTTGTGGTGGAGATACAAAACCAACTAGAGATGTGTTTAGCTCCTGCTTTTTTTGATATAATACCACATCTCATGATTCACATGGTTCATCAGATACAGGCGTTGGGCCCTTGCTACTTGCATGAAATGTGATCCTACGAGTGATTCATGTCGGTTCTAAGTCAATACGCGCATAATCAAGCATACCCAGAGGGCTCCATGATAGAGGATTACAGTACTGAAGAAGTCGTCGAGTGCTATCAAGAGTACCTAAAAGTACAGAAAGGGATTGGTAAACCTGATTCTCATTACAAGGGTAGGCTGTCTGGGAAGGGCACCAGTGGTAGAAAAGTGTTCATCGACCATGATTACAAAGAGGTGAGTCGGACGCATTACAGTGTCTTGCAGAGTACACAACTGATGCAACCGTACATTGATGAACACTTGGCTATCATAATGGCGGAGAGAAATGGTCGTTCGGATGATTGGGTCATGAAACAACACAAGCAACGACTAAGTACATGGTTGAAAGACTAAAACATACCGCCTGGAGAAACTATAGACTCTATTACCATCAGTAGGTTGACGGAGGGGCCATCGAGACAAGTGACATCTTGGAATGCTTATGACATCAATGGGTATACGTACTATACCCATGCAAAGGATAGTAAATATATGAACCAAAACAGCGGCGTTCGAATAGAGGCTCTCGATGGATTGGGGAGAAAGATCCAATACTTTGGCATCATTGAAGAGATATGGAAACTTGACTATGGAAGGGATATAACGGTGGCCCTATTTCGATGCCCGCTGGATCAAACAACACCAACTGAATGAGATTGGATCGAGAGTCCTGGACCTCGAGAATCTAGGCTACCAAGATGACCCTTGGGTGCTCGCTTCACATGTCGCATAAGTTTTCTATATGTCTGACCCACAAAGTAACCTCCCTCCAAAGAAGAAGACAAAGCATGTGGTTGCCTCCGAGAAACAGCACATTATCAGAGTTGATGGCGTGGACGATGTTGACGCTTACAATAACTACGATGAGATGCCGCTATTCACATACTTTCCTAAGAAGATCAGTGTTGTGAAAAAGAACCTACCCAAAGACATATTGTCATAGGAACGAAAAGGTGTCAAGGGAAAAGTCGTTACAGCGGGCTAGCTAGTTGTTGAACCTAGAGTGTTTGTGTAAGTGTGTGTTTGTAAGACTTCATTTATGCATGCGTGTGAGACTATATATTTATGTATGTGTGTAAGACTATATATTTTTGTAAGTGTGTGAGACTACCCTTTGCAACATCCAGATGAATATATTTCAACATCCACTCTATTACTACTAAAACTTTATGAAATCAGTTAACACTTTATGAAATGAAGAAATGGCCAAAATAAAAGTAGGAGATCTTGACGAGTTATACAACTTTTATATTTATCACCTTTACAGCTGAAATCATTTAGTGGTTGAAAATCAGGTTTGAAGCTGTCATTTTCTGAAATTCAAAATTTGAACTGTTCAAATTTTGTCAAATAAAAAGATGACCAAAATAAAAGTTGTAGATAGTGATGTGTTCAACAACTTTTATATTCATCACATTTACAGCTAAAATCATTTATTGGTTGAAAATCAGGTTTGAAGCTATCATTTTTTGAAATTTAAAATTTGAATTGTTCAAAATTAGTGATAAAGGTAGATGACTAGACTAAAATGATAGAGCATGATTTTAGAAAATTTTAGGAAAAAAACCTATCACATTTGGAGTTAGTATGAGGAAGAAAAACTAGTTCCAAGTTTCAGCCATAGATTAAAAAGAGAAATCACACTTGTTCATCATTGATCATCATGAACGGTTGTGATTTTTTTTTAATCTCTGGATAAAATTTGTAACTAGTCTTTTTTCCTCATACTAACTCCAAATGTGATGGTTTTTTTTCTAAAATTTTCTAAAATCATGCCCTATTAAGTTACTGTGTTGATTTGGTCATTCTTTTTATTTGACAAAATTTGAGCAATTTAAATTTTCAAATTTAAAAAAATGATAAGTTCTAACGAGATTTTCAACCATTAAATGATTTCCGCTGAAAAGTGATGAATACCAAAGTTGTATAACTCATCAAGATCTACAACTTTTATTTTGATCATTTCTTCATATGACAAAGTGATAGTAAACATTGTTCACAAATCAATATGTTTCTCGTATAGTACATGAAACTATGAGCCATATGTGAATTTGTGAACAATGTTTACTAATACTTTGTCACATGAAGAAGTGACCAAAATAAAAGTTGTAGATAGTGATGAGTTATACAACTTTGGTATTCATCACTTTTTCAGCTAAAATCATTTAATGGTTGAAAATCTCGTTATAAGTTGCCATTTATTGAAATTCTAAATTTCAACTGTTCAAATTTGGTCAAATAAAAAGATGATCAAAATAAAAGTTGTACATATTGATGAGTTCTACAACTTTGGTATTTATGAGTTTTTCAGCTGAAATCATTTACTCTTTCAAAATATTGTTTCAAGTTGAAATTATTTGAATTTCAAATTTTGAATCGTTCAAACAATGTCACATGACAAGATGACCAAAATAAAAGTTGTACATGTTGATGAGTTATACAACTTTTATGTTTACAACATTTTCATTTTATTTCATTTAATATCATAAAATTATAGTCGAAGTTTTAAAATTTAAAATTTTAATTTTTGTTTTGTTTTTGTTTTTCTATATTATTTTGACTACAATTGTTTATATATATATTTCTGCATATATAGAATAATACAATTGGGGCCATCGTTGTGTGGCGTCATCAAAGCGAGAACGGGTCGAGGCAGCGCTAGATTGGGCCGAGGGTAGGCAGTCGGTCCTCCTCTGCTCTCCCCTGATCTCGATCCACATCCACCTCCCCCAGGTTCGTGCCTCCATTCCCCGATTCCTCTTCCACGCCGCCTGCCTGCCCAGATCCCATCCAATGCAGTGCAGTCCGTGCATACGCTTCAGTTAAGGACATAGAGGTCGAAGAGCACGAGGTGAGCGGCGCAGCGGACTTCGCGCCGGTGCTCATCGCCGCCCACGGCCCACCCACACGGCAACTCTGTCGCCGTCGCCAATGGGCCCGAGCTCCGCGTGTTCAATCTCGGCATCGTCGCCCTCCACCTGGGACTGGACCCGATGGAGCCGCAGCCGCCACTTCGACGAGGTCAACCAGGCCGAGAGTACACATCCCTCCTACAGGTAATCACCATTCCATCATCTTATAACTTCTAATCGAACCAATCTGATGAATCGATCCATCTTCTCCGACCGTGCAGTTCCAGGCTTCCAGCTGGAGGAGCTGGTCGAGAACGAGGATTTCGCGGAGGCCGCCAAACTCAAGAGGGACATCATAGAGGCCACCGGAAACGACACCGTAGCCCACGTCATGGCCGAACTCAAGGTCCGGAACTGCTTTGTGCTGCCTGACATTCTGTTCCATTACCGATTTTTAAATGAGATGTTTATCTTTCCCCACCTATTTTGGATTACGATCTTCTGACTGCGGCATTTGTCCCGTTTGGTTGCTCTTGTCCTTCTAAATTCTGGCAGAGTGCTATAGAGGAGCAGCGGTACCAGGACGGAACCCTCAACTAAACCACGTCTACTACAACAACCAGCCAACCAGGAGTGCGTCCTGGTTCTGTTTGGTTGCTCTTGTCCTGGTGCAGCGGAAAGATGAACATCTCAAGGACAAGAGCAACCATGGCAGTCTAATCGGGGGAAAAAAGCAACCATGGCAGTCAGGGAGCAGAGGGAGATACCTGTTCAGAAGTGATTACAAGATTGCGTTGGCATGAATGCTATTCATGCATCAAACGGATACAGTTTGGTACTTGGTATTTTTATAGAGCTCCGATCCACCGAGATGAGGTTTATCGGGGAAATATTGGACTCTTGGTTTGGTTGGTATGGAGATGCACTTCAAAGTGTGAAGTTCATTTTGTTGTTGACCGACCACTAGAGAGCATAAAGCATTCATGTGTGTGAACATGTCATATTTGCCGCTAGATGTTCATTCCAACTAATTAAGAAGATGATTCAGCGACCAAGAATAATCTTGTCAGTTAAATACCTACCACTGTGTTGTTCTCTAGCTATCAGCAACATTTTTTGTGGTGATCTTATTATACTTATGCTCAGCTGTAGGTACATTCGTTGGCTGTTAGCTGGCAGCTGCTAAGAAAAATGCCTCAGCGTGTAATGTGCGGCATGATAAAATGGTCACCAAGACATTCTAACTTCCTTATATCTATAAGGTTAGCTTCATGTCCAATTCTTTTTAAATCAGGTGGACACTCAGCACTTCCATCTCACTGCCAATACAACTACAGACATTCCAATTTATGTATACGTACATGGTAATGATGATTTTTTCAGTTACTAGCGGTGTAAGCATGCTTAACACTGCTTTTAAATTAATTAGCTGATGTCCATGTGGAAAATATGGTAATTTTTTATTTGACAAATTAATAAATTGCAGGTCATAAGTGCGTATATCCATTTGATGCGGCATGAAGAACACCTACTTCATAGAGAAGGTGGAGATGTTTATATGGAGACTACATTTATTACTCAATTGCTCCGTCGCGACGGAAAGGCTGATGCAACGACATTGAGCTATAGTAGAGACGACATGATTCAAACATGGGTCCAAAATTATTTAGACGCTGATATGGTAAGTTTGACCACAAGATCTGATATATGCTATTTTCTGTTGATTGAAACGTATGGAAAAAATTTAGAAAAATCTCTATTACTGCAGGTGTTTCTTCCAATTAATATTGAGAAGTATCACTGGTACCTAGCGGTTGTCAATGCTTCGGAAAGATAGATACATGTTTTGGATTCTTTCGGAGAAAATATGTTACAATGGCAAGATCCCGACTACACGGTATGACTTAATGATTGATTGTATACAAATACATAATATTTTTTAAAAATTTGTTAATATCCTTTTCTAAAACTTGGTGTTCCGGTCATAGCAGTTAATAGGAATGAAAAGATTAATAAAGCATGCAACAAAGCATAGTCAGCTGAACCAAAACAAATGGGAAAAGGGTATCGGAGTGGCATCTTGGCCAAAAATACATAAGATCATCGAAAAAATACATACATTCTTAAGAGCCATGCAAACGAATGTTTTGACAACCTTTCTAAAGATCTCCAAGTCATGATTAAGGACTTAGACAGAATGTCACTTAAATGGTTATATGAGAAAAAACTTTACTATGACTTCTTAGTTTCCCGAATTGTATACATGCTCAAAGATATTGTGTAAAAGTTGAACTATGGAAAAAAACATTGGTTGTTTTCATGTGCATCTCCAAGATAAATCCGTTGCGTTAGCACGGACATTATACTAGTTAAAGTTAAAGCCTCACATACAAATGGTCATCTGAGTCCATAACCGGGGTAGCTCAAATTACTTTGGCATATAGAAGATGTTAGAGCACCTCCAAGAGACTCTCCACATCCTTCCTAAATACTAGAAATAGAGATTTTAGTGAAAAATTACCCTCCAACAGCTTTTCTAAATGGTCATCTAAAAATATAGCCACCTTCTATTCTGGATTTTTCGTTAGCTAAAAATAGAAGACGAGAATGGCTCTCTAGAGTGCGCATGAGATATAGAAAAACTATTGGAGAGTGAAAAGATATAGAAAGCGATTTTTATGCAAATGGCTCTCCAAATGATGATTTAGAGAGTGAGATCTAGAAAAGCTCTTGGAGATGTTCTTAAATAATCTTATGCCAAAATTTCATCGTACACTCACCCTATAAATACGCCACTTAGGACGCCTCACATCTTGTCTGCCTAGACTAAGTGGTTGTGCTCATTGTTGGCCGCCTTCGGCGTTGCCCACTACTCATCACTGGCAATCACTTGAAGCCATAGTCACGGTGAATCCCAAATCCTAACTGGCATGGCTGCCAAAATGCTGATCAAGGATCGAGCTCGCCGCGCTCAGTCGCCAATCGCATGTAACTGTATCTTTGACACAGTCTCACCACCGCACCACCATATGCCGCTCTCTTGGTCACACCGGTTATTAATGCTGTGGCTATGCTTGCGACGTACACTAGGGGAGCGGCTCCATGAACACCAGTGAAACTAAAACAGGTAGGTGGCAGGCATCGCCGCGTTAACGAGAACGAAGGGAGTAGATTCACTAATATGAGAGAGTATGCTGCATAGACTTGAAATCTCGCCTGCTAAATGAGAAGTGGTCATTCACTCTTTCACCCCTTTGTGTGAACGACGATGTTCTCTCTAGCCTATAAATACATCAGTCCCTCTTCTCATCGATCAGTCATCGATCACTCATCAATCAAATATCGATCCTTGAGTTGTCTCAAATGGATCCAGATATGTGTGCCATGCTCCCGAAAGAAATTAGAGAGTTGAACGTTGACAATGACAACAAGTTCCTCAAATCGGTCAAGATGGTACTACCCATCTTGAACTTCGATGTACGTACATTCTGGCAATCATGTTTTCAATGCCAGATCATTCGCCTGAAGCGGAGAGAGGAGCCCCACTAAACAGGACCTTATAATTTGAATGAAGGGAGTAAAATTAATTCAGCACACCCTTGGTTCATCTAGTAATCTTTTTGCATGGAAAGCTACTGTTGAAAACAATAATAAAATGGCTAGTTTTAGGTACCGTGCATGCAGCCGAAATAATAGCAAGTCTTACATATAGTTAATTAGTTATATATTCTTGTTAAGTCACTCCTCAAATGATATATGTATATATAACATTTCAACATCGAGTAAATTCTAACGTTTAATTGGTGTGTTTAGCCTGTTTATTATACCGTTTAGCCTAAACAATGACTAAACGATAGGTGGCCAACTGTTTACTTTTAATGTTTAGGAAATAACATGGATATATAAAGTTCAAGCACCTAAAATATAGCAATTCCTATAATAAATAAAAGAGAATCAGTTCAGGTAACGTGGAGCAAAACGAATGCCAAGAACACTGTGATTTACATGTGAATTCTTAAAAGTCACTTCTCAAATGAAATCACATATAGTGAACTGATCATAGATCAGTTGGTTGGGTTGATTGTGGTGCAGCATGTCCACCCGTGTTCAAGTCCTTGACTTAGCACGGGTGCTCATATTTTTCTGAATTTATTTTAGGATTTAATGGCGCTATGCTTTCAGTGATAAGCGATGTCGACAGTGATACGCCTGTGGTGACTTCGTGAATCTGAAAAAATAAAATTTGCAAGGAATAACATTATATAGTTTCATGTGGTTGCGAATATGTTAGTTCTATAGCTGATATATATACACGAGCGCGCACACACCACACACGCCACACACACGCCACACGATTCTCTTTTGTCGTAATACAAGAAACTTTCATCATAAATTGCATTTTATCATGTTAGGTTGACGAAAATGCTCATGTCTAGAAATGCAGGTCGCAAAATGCAATTTATGACGATTGCATCATTATCGTTGTTCCGCTGGTGTTGGGGCCATTCCCATACCATGGCCCGCTGATAAGCAATCTATTCTACACAGGAATATTTCCTCAAATCACGGACTGTCAAAAAGCTACATGTAAAAAATCAAATCACGGATGTCAAAAAACAAGGCTGCGAGGAGGCCGAGGCCACGGGGCGGTGGGAAAGCGGACGTGGCCAGGGTAGTGGCAGGGCCGAGTGAGATGGTGAGCGCAAGAGGGTGGGACGCGGGGCTGTCACTACTACAGACTTGGACAAGATGTACCTTCACTGTCGGTTCCGAGCATGAAAATGAGAAAATGATTGGGGCTGGGCTAAAACCTATAGTGAAGGACCACATCACTGCCGGTTTGTGGCTTGCACCGATAGTGAGTTGGCGGTCACTTATCACTGCCGGTTCTAAACAAGAGCCGACAGTGATTTGGTGATATCACTGTCGGTTCGAGTCAAGAACCGACGGTGATAAAATAGCAGTATAAAAAGCTAGCGTCGTCCTCTTCTTCCTCCTCTCTTCCATCCCGAGCACAGAGGTGCACGTTTGGGCCGCTCCCTCCATTGTTGAGGCTGCTCTTCACCGTGAAGCTAGCTCTTGAATTTGGAAGAACAGCTTGATCTTTTTGCTTTCAGGTTAGTAACGAGCATCCACTCCTTTGATTTTGTTGCTTAATTAGCATTGTTTTGAAGGCTACATTGCTTGATTCTCATTCTAGTTCTTTCTCCATTCTAGAGAGCACTTTTCCAATTAGACTTTGTGCAAGGCTTGGAAGCAAATTGTGGTGAATCCATCATCCAAAAGGTTGGTGTCTTTGAACACATTAAAAATCCTAGCTAATTACATGATGGTCAAGATCATTGTTAGTATGTGATGCTATAATTAGTTCTAATAAGAGTAGAGTAGATTCTTTTATAATTTTGGTGAGCAAATTAATCCATGTGTCAGCTACCAACACATTGTTGGAGCTAAATTGTTGTTCATGGTCATGTCTCCAATTTTAGTATTTTTTCTAAAAATTAGTGACTCCATTTTTATGTGGCATCGAGTAGAATAATTGTTCTTTATTATTGTGCAATAATTGTTTTTATGGGGCTACAATTTTCAATTTATATGGCGGGGGCTACCAATTTTAATTTTTCAATAATTAATGTACAATAATGTTTTTCAAAAATGGGGTGGCTAAATTAAATAAGTGTAGAATAAATGATACTTTCGAGCTACAATTGTTGTTAATGAAGCTCGACTTATTAATTTCTCTGTAATTACTGTCTCAATATTTTTTATGCAGAGATGGATCGAGAGTGGATGCATCTATCCCGAACGGACAAGCGGTACATACATGGCGTCAGCCAATTTATCACCAATGCTATGTAATGTAGAGACCGGATGTCTTAGTGAAAGACAGCTAGAGAAAATGAGACAAGATACCAAAAAACTATTGTATAAGAATTGTCCAATGAGCAAATTAGAAAGCAGAAATCATGCTCTTAGAGTTCAAATCGATAAACAGATTGAGCAATAAAGACTTCGATCAGGGGTTAGGTATAATAAGGAAAATGCTCCTAGAAAAAACGAGTTGCAAAAAAAATACCTGGCCAAGCAAATGATCTGCCCCATTGGCCTCGAGGTTGAAAAAATCTACTCGTGTTCCAATAATTGCATATTGTACCGTGGAGATGAATACAAAGACTTGGATGCATGCCCCAAGTGTGAAGCTCCATGGTAGAAGGAAGGGACGTAATATGAAGGTACCAAGACCAGAGGAGGTGCCATGAAGGTCGTTTGGTATTTTCCTATAGCTCTCCGGATGCATAGGCTGTTTGCATGTGCAAAGTTAGCCAAGCTATTACGCTGGCATGGCGAAGAGCATAAGAAAGATACAATGATGAGGCACCCCACCGATGGGAAGGACTGGAGGACAGTCAATACTGTGTTCTATAAGAACATCAGTGGAGAGGTAAGGCACCTTTGGTTTGGTTTGAGCACAAATAGGATAAATTCTTTTGACCATGTTATAAGCAATCATAGCACCTGGCCAGTGATGCTCTGTATATACAACCTTCCACCTTGGCTCTGTATGAAGCCATCGTACATCCAGATGCCACTACTGATCCAAGGGCCAAGACAACCTACGAATGACATCGAAGTGTTTCTAAAACCAGTGATCAATGAACTAGTGAAGATGTTTGAAAAGGGTGTGGAGGATGTTTAGGACGAGTACAAAAAGGAACATGTCACGATCAAGGCAGTACTTACCACTACAATCACCAACCTGCCAGATCGAGGTTGCTTGTCCGGAGAGAAGACAAAAGGCTATACTGGATGTGTCGAGTGCTTGGACGACACCGATGTGGTACATCTGCCAAAGAACTCCAAGATAGTTTATATGGGACACCGTAGGTTCCTACCTAAGGATCACCCTTACCGTATGAATAAAAAAGATTTTGACGGGACTATTGAAAAACGTTTACCTCCAAAATATCGAGATGGGCCTGTGAAACTTTGAGAAGTCAACAAACTAGAGGTTGTCCTTAGGAAGGGGGACAATGCAGTAGCAGCGCCTGATGGGAGCATTTGGAAGAAAATATTGGTTTTCTAGAAACTACCTTACTGGCTAGTGTTGAGTGTATGCCACTGTCTTGATTCCATGCACATTACTAAAAACGTGTGCGGTAACACGCTTAACACCTTGATGGACACCGGGGGACATCGAAGGATTCACTAGCCACAAGCCTGGACATGCAACACTTGGGAATCAGGAAGGAGCTGCATCCCATGGTGCTAGAGGATGGCCAGTTCGAACTACCGATTGCGTCATGGACCTTGAAGAAGGTAGAAAAGCGTGCGCTTATTTCTTTCTTCAATGAATTGAAAGTCCTGATGGGCTACTGTGCGAACCCAAATAGGCTAGTGAACATGAGAGAACTCAAGTTCAACTATGGGTGTATGAAGGCCCATGACTGTCATGGTCATTATAACTCAGCTGCTCCCTGTTGCCCTTCGTAGTATCCTCCCCTTAAAGGTCGGCGCCCCAATCATAAAGCTATGCTCGTTCTTCAACGTGTCTCAAGAAAGGTCATTGATGTGGCCACGCTGGACCAGCTGCAGCGAGACATAGCCAAAACTCTTGTTAGGCTTGAGATGCATTTCTCGCTGACTTACTTTGATATCTCAGTGCATCTGCTCGTTCATCTTGTTGACCAAATTAGAGCCCTTGTCCCAATGTACCTGCATCAGATGTTCCCTTTCAAAAGGTTGATGAAAGTTTTTATGAGGTATGTTAGGAACAGATTCAGGCCAGAAGGGGGCATGGTTGAAGGATGGTCAATGGAGGAGGCCATTGAGTTCTGCACATATTATCTGGACATCAATAGGGTCGGAGTTCTAGAATCTCATCATGAGGGAAGACTAACTAGCAAAGAAACAATCGAGGAGAAATCTATCACAGTAGACGACCCCATTTCTTTTAGACAGGCACAGTTCATTGTTCTCCAGCAAGCAGAGGATGTGATGCCATACATTGGCGAGCATAGGCAATCACTGCAAACTTTGTATCCTAGCAGGTCACAGGCTTGGCTTGATAAAAAACATAAGGAGGAACTTGTCAGCTGGTTGCGATGCCGCTTGATTGGAACATCATTGGCTAATCAGCTAGATATCTTAGCCAAGGGACCTTCGAGTACATTGCTTAAGTAGCAAGGGTATAAGATCAATGGATTTACATTTTACACAAAAAAGCAAGATGGAAAGAGCACATACCAAAACAGTGGTGTTCGTTTCGATGCTCATGACAAAAACAGCAATGTGTAGGCGACGTACTATGGTTTCATAGAGGAGATATGGGAGTTAGACTACGCGGTTGGTTGAAGACAACTCTTTTTCGCTGCCAGTGGGTTTGGCTTGAGGAAATCACCACCGATAGAGAAGGGTCCACTACCGTTGATCTCACCAAAACCACATACAAAGACGACCCCTTCTTCCTTGCAAAAGACGTTATGCAAATCTTCTATGCAGGGGACAACAAGACAAAAGCAAAGCTAAAATTAGTCATAGAAGGAAAAAGGAACATTGTCGGTGTCGATGGAGTGATGGACGAAGAAAACTACATGGGCTATCAAGAAATGTCTGCATTCGGGGCGAATGTACCCCTACCTATCATTAAAGAGGGTGACAAACCTGCTTACGCCCGGCGTAATCACGATGAGGCCCTCATTGTTGGACCCAATGAAGATAGTTAGATTATTATTAACTATGTAATCATTATTCAGACGTTGTATCAATAATTACTGAATATCTAATTTATATTTTGTGCGCTTCTCTATAATTTAATTATTGACTATGTAATCAAATATTAAGATGATGTTCACAAACACTATTATTTGATAATTATAGACAATTAATTAATTATCATAGAATTAAATAATCAAGACACAATTTTTGTGTTATTTTAGAATATAAACTAACTGCATTATTTCTATTAATAAATAAATAAAGAAAAGCAAACTAACCAAACTCCTTATCCTAGCTCAGCGATTAAGGCTGCGCACTATGTACTCTGAGACCCACGCTCGAATCCTAGACCGGCCAAACTTTTTTTATTTTGCATTTATTATTTAGTAGTGCGTTACGACGGGATAAAAGAAAAAATAAAACCAATCTAACCGAACTTCCTATCCTAGCTCAGCAGTTATGGTCGCGCACTCTAGACCCCGCGACCCGCGCTCAAATCCTAGGTGGGCCAAACTTTTTGATTTTTCATTTATTATGTAGTGCGGTACGACGAGATAAAAGAAAACGTATAACTAATTCTAACGTAATCTCTATTCTAGCGCAGTGGTTAAGGCTCCAAACTAAGAACCCCGAGAACTAGGTTCGAATCCTAGGCTCAGGAATTTTTATTATATCTTTTATAAAAAGGCTGCGACGGCAAGCAACCTAGCTGCTGGATGTCAGCATGGTAGGGCCCATCATTGTTGGTTTTGGTTTAAAAACTGACAGTGATAAAAGCTATCACTATCGATTTCTATAACCGGCAAAGAAGGCAACCTTTATTGTCGGTTTTTAAACTAAAACCGATAGTGATGTCTAGATGCTCCTCATAGGCCAACAGTGCTCCCACTGACCACACATAGCAGGAGCACTACTCCCACCTACCCCGACAACTTTAGTTCAAAAACAAAAATGTACCATGACTGCTAGCCCCTATAAAATAGCCCTCAGCCAGGAGCTAGCCTCTCAACAACCAAGTCTTGCCACCGTCTTGCTGCTTATTTCTCACTTCATTCTCTCTAGCTAGTATACACATCTATGGCCTCTCTATGGGAGAAAGCCCTCCACATACAAATTTCAATAAGCGTGGTCATCCGCAAGAATGGTGCACATAAAATGTACTGGAAGAATATTTCTGAAGGTAAAGCAACGTCGAAGCTTGGAGAGTCATCCTATTTGGTATGCTCTGGACTGTCTGACCAGAGCGACATGGATTCATCACTGCAAGGCAACCATCCCATGTGCTCTGGACTATCAGTCCAGAGATGCATGGGTTCAACAGTGCCTGACAACCCCTTCGCTCGTCTCCCGAAGACGTAGCTCATCAGCCATCTCCGGCATTCTCTAGCGGCTATTTGATCCTTCATGGGTGCTAGAAGAATGCTTCTGAGGTGGTTATCTTATAATATGTTTGTACACTTCGATTGTAACATTAATCTAGACGGAAATATGTTTTTGTTATCGTATATTTAATTTTAGTGTCATGACTTTGTTATCGTATATGTAATTTTATTTTAAGGTTTCTGTTATTTTATGTTATATTTCTATAACTAAAATATATATATATCGATGTTTATCTCTTCAAATGGCAATGCATGTATGGATATTTTACATATATATGGTGCCTTAATAATTAATTATCTAGTGTGTTTTTTGGTGGATGATGATGTTTTTTACCCATATATGAAATTATGCAATTGATACGAAATTTTTGGACATTATTTGAGCATTAAATAAAGATCACAAAATTACTATTTTTTCATAAGTAATGACCTTTATTGCAACATGCATGCATGCATTGAAGTACGTGCTATCAACCACATCCCGGTCGGTTTTCATACAAAACCGACAGTGATAGAGCTACATCACTGTCGGTTTCATTACAAAACCAGCAGTAATGGACACCATCAGTGTCGGTTTTGTTTTAAAACCAGCAGTGATGTGGCTGCCCCCTATAAAAAGAAACCAGGAACATACACACGCACGCACCCTCACTTCACTCTCATTTCTCAGTTTCATGTACTCTCACTTCTCACTCTTTTCACTCTACATGGTCATGGCCCCTGGATATTTAATTGCAGGTATATATATGTTCTCCTTTTTCACATTGTAGCTATGTATATATGCATTGTCGATCTATATTTATTTAGTTTGCGACATTTAACTTGGCATATTATATATAATGCAATATATATTTTTCTATTCATATTTCTTTAATTTTATTAGGTATAATAGAATATATATATTCTCCTCTTCCATATTCTAACTATGTATATATATGCATCGATCTATATTTATTTAGTTTGCTATATTTTACTTGGCATATTTTATATAATGAAATATATATTTATAGTCATATTTCTTGAATTTTATTAGGTGGGATGAACGGACCTCCCCCACTACAAGAATGAGGTTTCCACCTTGGCGATGATCCATTCGATCCTGATGTGGCCATTCCAAACCATCCTATTCCAGCTATCGTATAAAATATTTTCCAACATCTTATTTTTAGATGCTAATTAATTAATAATTGTAGTTTAAATTCCGTAATAAGTGTTGTTTCATAATATGTATGGACTCATTCAAATAATATTAATGTTGCATATGTCATAGACGATAGCCCCGATAGAGTGGCTGCAAGCAGCACTTAGCTTGCTCATGGTGTCGGACATCGTTGAGAACACGACATCTGCTGATGATGGTGAAACTTGGACGTGTGAACTAAGCTTCTACATCCCTTCGAGACTAGCATCAATGCATCAAGAATTTATCGGGTGGATAGGATCACGGATACTTAGCAGGAGAAGCGCCCAGTTCTCTGCCTTGTGCAACTGTTTGGTGGCACTTCAACACATTCGCTATCAGGTGTCTGATTTCTCGCACTTCAAGATAGAAGCTTTGCGTGCTGGTGATGTCCCCGTTCCCCAAGTAAGGGAATACTGGGCGAGCTACAACCAAATAGATGTGGTAAAATCAACGTCACTGATACATGAGTCATGGTTATTTATTGTATTGTTATTGCAATAACGATCTCTCATTTTTTTTGCCCGCTTGCAGGTGGTGCTCCATGATAGTACCTATCTGCATTGGGCTTGTAGGCCATTCTAGACCAAGCTACGAAGAGACTCTAGTATGACTAGGAGTACTATACTAGGAACCTCGGCCAGCACACTACTGCAGGACGCTAGTTCTGCATAAGATTTACTAATAGGGCCAATGGTCGTTCAGTAGGTTATATCTATAGACGATCATGTCACCGGTCTTTTGTGGCACGAGAGAGTGCAATCATACGGGCATTGGCATTCATCGATAGCTATGATTATAGAATCTGTGACATCAATTACCATGCTTGGATACAAATGTATGGTGCTGCGCATCCACCCCCGAATTAGTGTTTGTTTAGGTTTAATTTGCAAGGCTTAAGTTTAATTCGGCTTGTGTTTGTCATGTAATTCATATGCTATGGAACAAGAACTCTAAATTCGGGTGTCGTATTGGTCTCAAACTTTTTCTCAGGCTTGCACGTGCCATGGGTGAATGAAACACCAAGTTTGGGATTTTTCTGAGATAGTTTGATACTTTCTCTGATTTAATTGAATTTCACACGACGTCACCGATTAATTAGAGGTTGAACTAAGCCAACCCCTGAAACGATCTGAAATGGTGCCAAACTTTTCCATAGGGTCTTATGTGTCCTAGGGACCAATTTATGGTCGAGATGGATGCAACATTCTAGTTTGCCCAACATGTAATTGGCCCTCTTCTGTCCCTTTTAGCACAAAAAAAATATAATAATAAAAAAATGATCAGAAAAACCAAAGATCTTGTGTGGGGCCATAATTTGGGTGTACATACTTGCAAAAAAAATTGAAGCCGTTGGGACATAGGCGGTACATACATGCTTAACAAACCCATGGAAGTTGTCTCATGTTATAATGATTAAACACCTAGGTTCCTAAGGTTTATGTGGTTCATATGCATTCCGATGTTGTATTGGTCTCAAACTTTTTCTCTGGCTTGCACGTGCCATGGGTGAAGGAACCACCAAGTTTGGCATTTTTCTGAGATGGTTTGGTACTTTCTGTTGTTTAATTAAATTTCCGCGCAACATCACCGATTAATTAGAGGTTGAACTCAGCCTACCCAAAACGATCTAGAATGGTGCCCAACTTTTCCACAGGGTCTTATATGCCCTAGGGACCAATTTTTGGTCGAGGTGGATGCAAAATTCTAGTGTGCCCAACATGTAATTGGGCCTCTTTTGTCCCGTTTCGCACAAAGAAAAATATAATAATAAAGAAAATAATTAGAAAAATCTAAGATCTTGTGTGGGGTCATAATTTGGTTGTACATGCTTGCAAAAAAAATTTAAGCTATTTGAACATAGATGGTACATACCTGCTTAACAAACATATAGTGGTCGTCTCATGTTACAGTGGCTAAACACCTAGGTTCCCAAGGTTTCTGTGGTTCATATGTATTTTGGTGTTGTATTGGTCTTAAACCTTTTCTCAGGCTTGCATGAGCCATGGGTGTAGGAACCACCAAGGTTGAGTTTTTTCTGAGATGATTTGGTACTTTCTACTGTTTAACTAAATTTCCGCGCGACGTCACCGATTAATAGGAGGTTGAACTGAGCCTACCCCAAAATGATCCAGAATGGTGCCAAACTTTTTCACAGGGTCCTATGTGCCCTAGGGACCAATTTTTGGTCGAGGTGGATGCAAAATTCTATTGTGTCCAACATGTAATTGGACCTCTTTTGTCCCATTTAGCACAAAGAAAAATATAATAATAAAGAAAATAATCAGAAAAACCTAAGATCTTGTGTGGGGTCATAATTTGGGTGTACATGCTTGCAAAAAAACATTTCAAGTCATTTGGACATAGGTGGTACATACCTGCTTCACAAACCTATTGATGATGTCTCATGTTACAATGACTAAACACCTATGTTCCTATGGTTTCTATGGTTTATATGCATTCCGGTGTCATATTGGTCTCAATTTTTTTTCTTAGGCTTGCACGTCCCATGGGTGAAGGAACCACTAAGTTTGGGATTTTTCTATGATGGTTTGGTACTTTCTGTTGTTTAATTGAATTTCTGCGTAACGTTACCAATTAATTAGAGGTTGAACCGAACCTACCCTAGAAATAAACCGAAATGGTGCCAAACTTTTCCAAAGGGTATCATGTGCCCTAGGGACCAATTTTTGGTTGAGGTTGATGCAAAATTCTAGTGTGTCCAACATATAATTAGGCCTCTTTTGTCCAGTCTAGCACAAAGAAAAATATAATAATAAAGAAAATGATAAGAAAAACCTAAGATCTTGTGTGGGGCCATAATTTGGATGTACATGCTTACAAAAAAAATTCAAGCCATTTAGACATAGGTGCAAAAGGAATATAAATGAGTGAATTTATTCAGTTTTAAAAAGGAAAAAATATATAATCATCACCGTCGGTTTAAAAACCTGGCAATAATGAGGAGAAACCGCAATGATGACAACTGCCACTGTTTGTTTTATTTTAAAAACCGACAGTGATAGGTATATTTTAAAAAAAATTCAAAAAATGTACCCAGCCTTGGGTTCGAGCGCGGGTCTCAGGGTCTAGAGTTGCGGGCCTTAACCACTACGCTATGATAGTACTTGCGTTAGCTGTAGTTTTTAACTTTCTTTTATTTAGATATAGTGTGTAAATTTATATTAAAAAATAAAACAAAATTAAAAAAATTTGGCCCACTCGGGGTTTGAACCTAGGTCTCGGGCTCCAAAGTATATAGACTTAACTATTGGGCTAGGATAGTAATTGCATTAGGGTTTGGTTTTTATTTGCTTTTATTTATTTAGAGTGCAGTTAGGTGATTGTAAAATAAATCAAAACGTTTGGCCCGCCAGCGCTACATAGGGTTCGAACCCGGGCCTCAGGGTATAGAGTGTGGTGCCTTAACCGCTGCGCTAGAAGTACGAGTTCGAAAGGAACTCGGCACTAAAACTACATCAAGGCTAAGCGGAACTAGTAGTGTTGCAGCTCATCATTTCGGTTCTAGGCTACCACCGACAGTGATGAGGCTCATCATTGTTGGTTTGTATTGGCCAAGGGTTGTGATGCACCATCAATATATTACCAGAGCGCGCGCTGGCGAAATATTTTGCCCTCTTTCAAACACCCGTGCCGCTCTCTTCCTCCACATCGGCGAAGCATCGCCTCCACCCACCCCATCACCCGCTGCGCTCACGCCCTCCTCTTCCTCCACGCCGATGGCTGTTCTTCATAGTGTGCCCAGCAGTCCCTAGTTAGGAAGCCGCCCAACGCCGTGCCTCGCCCCATGGTCCTCCACACCGCGTTGCTCCACGCCCGTGCCACCACCAGTACCGCCGTGCCGGCCACCGCGCCACCGTCCGTGACAACACAGAAGCTGGAGCTTTAAGGGCCTACTATGGTCCAATGAGTACAAACCATGGCCATTCGCCGGCAGTGGAGATTGAAGAGGAGCCACCCGCTAGAGATATGAAGATTAGGAGAATTGCTCCTTAGTCTTGGAAAGATACCATGCTTTTATTTATGGCTATGGTCGTTGCTTTTCTTATTTGGAAGTTGATGTAAGCTTTGTTTCGTAGAATAGTAGGTGGACTTTGTTGTATGGAGCCAATCAAACAATGCATTTGTTGTACGTGAACTGTATGTGGACTTATTATTAGACTTTGCATTAAATCTCTATTAGTTGGGTAATATATATATATATGCACAAATGCTACTAGTAGTTGTACGCAGCCAAAACTGACCACGATCATGTCATAGCCATGACTCATTGTCGCACGTTAACCCATCGCCCAAGAACTAATAGGCAACAAGAAGCGGCTGATATCAGTGGGACGGGAGAGCAACATGATCCGACAAACGATGACGGTAACAATCAAGACGGTGAGAACGAGGTACCATGGACCCCTACCACTCCTCTCGAGCTGGATCAAGATGACCAAGATGACCAGGTAACTTAGGTATCATGTGACTAGGTAGCCACACACGCTAATTAATTGAGAGTCTATTAGCTTACTTGGTGTCTCTAGCAGGAGGTTCAGCCAACCGAGCAGCCAGATGGTTCAGGTAGCAGCAAGGCCAGAATGAAGCAAGGCATGTCACAGCTTCCTACTGGTAGGAATGCACACTGGCACATCACTGAGTTTGACCAAGTCGGTGAGCTGCTCGCACCTAAAAAAGCTGTGGCCAAATACAAGACTGTCATCGAGGCACTTGTAAGGGACTATATCCCGATTAAGTACAAGAAGTGGATTGGGAAAGATGATGACTCATGGAGGGTTCTCGAAAGTGAGAAGGATGACATATGGGAGAAAAGGATCCCACAGTATTTCACTTTCCCATAGGACTATGACAAGGAGCAAGTCAAGAAAAAAGCAAAAGAAATCATGGGGACATGCTTTAAGACTTTCAAGGGGACATTGTACAAGAAATTTATCCTCGAGGATAAAGAGCCAAATTGGGATGGTGGAGAGTACACCAAGCAGAAGGACTTCGAGCAGGAATTCAAGCAATACAGGAAATCCAAGGAGTACTTGGAACTGAGCAGGAAGAATAAGGAGAACTCACTTAAAGCGATGAATCCTCATAAACTCGGCTCTCGTGGCTATGCCAGTAAGATAGATGGATTTGAAAGGGAACTTGAGGAGGTGGAACGCCTTGGCATTGAGCCTGAGACTGCCAATTGGGAGCCCAGATTGATATATTTCTATATGGCGAGGGGGGTATACCATGGGTCGGATGGGAGCTTTAGCTCCACAAATCCAGCCTTGAGCAGCCTCATCCAGAGGATCTCCAAGGTAAAAGATGAGGTGAGGAAAGGGACCCGTAGTACTAATAGGGAGAATGACGTGCTCATCCAAGCACTCGAAGACAAGGAGCACCCTAGTTGTACTAGAGGAGCCGATCTTGTTCCTTGGAAAATAGCTTTCGAGGAAGAATCTTCCACTTATCAGAGCCGCTTGAGGGGTAGAGCAGCACAAGAGGCAGAGTATATGAGGGTTCTGAAAGAGATGGAAGACAAATTAGAAAAATAGATTGATGAGAGGGTTCAAGAAAAAGTCAATGTACTTATGGCGTCCATTGCATCAGGAGTAGTTCCACAAGAACCTCTTTCGACTAGCTTTAGCCCATAGTTCAGGGGTCGCAGCAGCTGTGGATTGACCCCGCTCAAGGATGAAGTGGCGAATGCCCCTCATCCGGTGGACATATAGATGGCCAATGGGCAAGCCCGGCTTAGCATGGCACGGGCACGGGCCAGGCATGGCCCATAGGGGTAGGCCAGCACGGCACGCCATGCCACTCGAGCCATGCCTCTCCGTGCCTCATGCCTAGCCTTCAGCCCAAGCACGGCACTATGGGCCATAATTTGTGTCGTGTCGGCCCGCTAAGCATGGCTAGATTTGTGGGCCATGCTGGCCCAAAGCCCAATGACCTTAAGGCACCTCAAAATGCTTCTCATCCAACACTTAGCACAGATTCATTCATTCAAATTTCAAGATCTCAATTCACAAGTCACAATCACAATTGTTCACAGATTCAAACTTCTAAGTAAATGACCAAATGACTCATTCACAATCACAATTGTTCACAGATTCAAACTTCTAAGTAAATGACCAAACTCAGTTACTCAGCCACAAACTAATCACATATTCTAACTTCTAAGTCAAGAACTTAGCAAACTCCAAATGACCAAATCCAACAAAACAAAAGGCGCCAAAGGAGATAAGATAAATGAGCTATTTGTGTAATGATGCCTCATTAAAAACCTTTCTAGGTAAAACCCACCCTTGTGAGAAACCCTAGAAAGGGAAAAAGAGTGTAGCATAGCTCTTAAACTAAACCATTGTTCAAATGTCTCACAGTCACAGTCTCACAGATGATAGATACAGATAACACTCTCCTCTCTCAAGTCTCAACTCTCAAGTCTCACACTAACTCACTAAGTACCAGCATCAGCCCCAGTCCCCACTCCCTAGATAACACTCTCCTCTCTCAAGTCTCAACTCTCAAGTCTCACACTAACTCACTAAGTACCAGCACCAACCCCAGATAACACTCTCCTCTCTCAAGTCTCAACTCTCAAGTCTCACACTAACCAGCACCAACCCTAGATGTACCACCAGCCCTAGATGTAGCACTAACCCCAGATGTAGCACCAGCCCTAGTTGTACTAGCAGCAGCCTCAGATTCATCTTCATCAAGATACAAATTCTTAAAGGAGTCTTCCAACTCTTGGTTTTAAATAGCATGTTGTAACCTTCTTTCTCCTAAGTCCCAATCCTTTATGCAGGTCAGCATCTCCATAGTTTTAGGCAACAAGCGCCGTCGTCGCTCTTCAATTATCCTTCCTATCAAGCTGAAACATGATTCTAAAGAGACAGTCGAACAGGAACCGACATAATATCTCTAGCCATTATAGATAGGATTGGATAGGTTAGTTTGTGGTCACGCCAACAGAGAAGTAAATCAAAATCATCCTCATATGCAGCGATATTGTCACTGTCTAGATAAACTGAGAGCTCACAAACAGCAGAACCAGATGAAGATGAAGTGGGGGCAGAGGCAGGGAAAGGGCCAACAATACTAGATCTAGGGCCTCCAAAGATTCTTCCCCATGCCTATTTTTTCTTACATGTATGGCATGCAGGATGTGCAGCCCTTTGAGACCTAGCTGCACCAAACTTTCTCTTATATTTGTTAAATAACTTGTAAATTTCAGTTTTCACATCAACATAATATGAACTGTACTCACAACCAGTGGTCTCTTTAAGTAATTGCAGAACATTAAATAAACCTCTCATCTTAGCTCTAGGATCAAGAATGAATGCAAATGAATATAATAGAGGTATATCCTGCCAGTATTTAAGGAATTTAAGCTTCATAGGATATACAACAGCTATTAGATTTTGATCTTTTTCACTTGCATGCAAATGAGAAGAAATCTCTAGCAGATGGTGCAGAATAAGTGGACTAGTTGGATAGTAAACACTAGAAAGAACAATAGTGGAGTCATAAAATAGTTCCAGGAACTCTAATATCTTTTCAGCTATATACCAATGCCTTGCAGACAATAATTGTGAGCCATAATTGGAATTAATCAACATAGAAAAAACATGCTTATATGGAACCAAGTGTTTAAGCATAAGGTATATAGCATTTCATCTAACATCCATATCTAAGCCAAACTTTCTAGCTCTAACACCCTGAGCAGTACAGTAGTTCTTGAACATAGCAATTCTTTGATTAGAGGAATTTAAGAAGTTAATAGCAGTTCTAAAATCTTCTGTGTAAGGTTTGAACCTCTTTAAACCAGATTTTACAATCAAATTAATGATATGACAAGCACAACGTTGATGCACAAGACTATACTTACGCTTCGAAGGATCTGAAGGCTCAGGTGAAGGATTAGGACCCAAATAACCAGCAAACATAGATGTCAAAGTATTCATAGCCTTAGCATTAGAAGAAGCATTATCTAAAGTTACAGAGAAAACCTTGTCAATCAGACCATACTCCTCAATCACACAAGCAATTCTTTTAGCAATATTTTCACCAGAATGTTTCACCTCAATCAACCTAAGACTAATAACCTTTTTCTGTAACTCCCAATCAGCACTCACATAATGAGCAACAACACTAATGTAGTCCTCCTTAACATTACCATACCAAATGTCTGAAGTCAAAGCAACAGAGAAAGCAGCAGACAACACATAATTCTTAAGCATATTACGATGTTCGGTAAACAGCTTACTAAGATCTCTAGTGATGGTCTGTCTGGATACCTTAACAAACCTAGGGTTATGAGCACAAACAATGTACTCCTCCTAGGCCTCTGTCTCACCAATACCTAACAGTAAATCAAGCCTAGCAATCAAGCAACACAACTCAGATCTAGCAACATCAAGTTTATAGTCCTAGTTATGCACAGAACCATCAGGATTGTAAGCAAGCCTAGACTAAACCCTAGCAACTTGATCAATTTTTTGCCTACAAGATTTCTGGTGCCTCTTCAAGTGGCCAGTGCTAGCAGAAGATCTAGCAGACAACGTATGCTTACATATTTATAGGTAGCTTTAGTGCAAATCTGCCTACCATTCACAGTCTCATAGACCTCATCAAAATTAGCCCACACAGCAAATTTACGCTTACCAATAGAAGAGGTACCAGCAACAGATGGAGATGAGTTATTGGAGGTGACCGGGGTCCCAGTCGCCGTCGCCCATTCATCACCGCCACCGCCGTCGCCATCTAGATCGATCGGAGCAGAGCCGCTACCGACATCGATATCGAACAACGCAACAGCATCCTCATGGGTGTTGTCGTCGATCTCACCCTCGAGGGCCAGGCTTGGTGGCAAGACGACATCGTCTTCAGCCATGGCGCCCTCGTCGTCGTCCTATCCAGCCCCATTCCTCAACGGTGCATGGGGCCACCTTGGTCGCTCTATGCCACAGCTAGAGGACGACACATCAGCTACCGACCTATGCAAAGAGAAGAATAAGGGTTAGGGTTAGGGTTAGAGTTATGGTTAGGGTTAGGGTTCATACCTGCACAACCGGAGCCCAGTGCCAGAGAAAGAGAAGACGAGGGCCACCCAGAGGAAGATGACACACCGATTAGCAACGACAGCGAGCGGTAGAGGAGGGACAGACGGGGACACGAACTCACATAATCACCGAGATCTAGCGGGGAGAGAGGGAGAGGGAGAAGGGAGAGGCAGAGAGGGAGGGGATCAGGGTTAGGGAGGAGAAGAAGGGAGTGTCATCGCTGGCGGTAGGCGGATCAGGGTCGGGGACACTGGAGTCGGGGAGGATGGATGCAAGCAGAGGAGACCGCGATGCGTGAGGCGACAGCAAGACGAGAGAGCGGCGCGGTGGGCGGGGAAATGATTTAGGGTTTTAGGGTGAGGGGAGGGAGCATCGTGGCCTCCCGCTTATATATGAGGGCGGGTAGGCGGGGGCGCAGGGCTGCGGCTACGGGAGCCGTTGGGGCCGGCTGGCCGACTGGGCTGGGGGATAACGGGTTGCTACTGGGCTGGTTCTTGAAGGCTGGGCCGTTCTGAGCTGGCACGCCATGCCTAGGGTAAGGCCCAGGCCCAGCCTACTACACCGGGCCGTGCCATCCTAGGACCGTACGCCATCGGGGCGGGCCATGCTCGTGTCGGGCCAAATTTGCGGGCTTCGGGTCAGGCCGCCATGCCTCGGGCTGCATGGACATCACTAGGTGGACAGCATCACCGAACCCGTCAATGTTAGGCTGTACATCCGTCAGCAATGGACAACTGACAAGGTGGCGGTCGGCTAGGCCTAGCCTGCGGGAGACGGGATCATTAATGGTGGCCCAATTCCAACGGGTATGCCCATGTCAGCATTGATACTATACTTGATAAGAAGTATAACAAGATGCACATTGATTACCCCGCACAAGAAGATAGACAACGCCTTGTTCAGAACAAGGGTGCTCATATGGCCTGGCGCAAGCGCTTCATAAAGCTTGATCACCAGTTGTCTTCGGATGATGATGAGGACAACGGCGAATCTTCGCTGCCCAGATATGATCACTCACCATCTCCCAACAGAGGAGATCACACTACCTTCCCTGGTTCCTTGCTATCACCCCTGAGAAGACATAAGTCTCCTTCTCTTCCTTGTCCTCCATTTTCATCAGCCCCAACAAAAGAGAAGACTCCTCCTTCTCCTCCCTCTTCATCACCGACGAGAAAACATAATTCTCGTCCTCCTCCTCCTCCACAACAGCCCAAAACAAGATCTAAGGCATCCTCGCAGTCACAGAAAAGGTCCTCGGATTCGGTCTCTAATGCTCCCAAAGTGGACCAACAAAAAAGAAAAGGATGATGAGTGGCAGCGTTACAAACTTGATGAACCAACAAAAGCCAGAAGTAGCCTCCAAGGAAGACAAAGTTAGATTCTAGAATCTATTTGCCTCACTGCCTAAGTGGAGGGTGAAGTCCGAATTCAATAGGCAAATAGAGAGTAAGCACAATCAATTAAGAGTAAAAAAAAATACACCATGAAGATCAAAGGAAGATAAACAAGATTGTCGAAGACAACCTTGGATGAAGCAGGGATGATGCCGCGAACATCTATTATGATTCACTAGCATATGAGACGACAAGACCGGTAATGTAGTTTCAAAGAGGCAATTTCTTGGTGGACGAGGAGTATAAAAATTTGACAACATATATGTGTGACTTGTATGATTATTACACGGCCCAAGCACTTGAGACGGGGTAGGTGGGTTTCGAATATATTATCCACCCACCGCATGTTTTCCATTATCCTAACGAAGAGAAGCACTTTGTCGGTTGGGATCGCTTGTTTAAGCTATTCCAGAGACGCGATCTCGATACACAAGTGTTGACACGGTGGACTATGTAAGTACCCTACTAGCACGATATTATAATTAACTACTCTCTCGATACACAAATAGTTAATGACTGCACATTCCCCATGAATTATGCAGGTGTGTAGCAAAACATTGCTTCAAAACAATGTACGCTCATATGTCTTTCCTAGACCCCGAGCCAGTCAACGAGAAAACATGCGGAGGCATGCATGGAAATAAAGTGGAAGATCTGACGGAGACACTGACTACCATTTTTGAAAATTTCAAGTTGAGTAATAAAACCGAAATACTTCTAGCCTACAACTGCGAGTATGTGTTCTCTGCTCTTATTTTTATGCTTGTTTTTTGTAGTTAAGATTATTCGTTAACTAGGGTTTTGTGATTGCAGCAACCATTTCGTCTTTATTGTTGTCGATATTAAAAGAAATCGTATCAAGGTGTGGGACTCGAAGAAAAAGCCACTTTCTTTGCTCGATCCCCTAGTCGAAGTGCTTAATGCGTAAGCGAACCAAATAACATATTATTTTTTAATCACACATCGCATATTCTAATGTTGCCCTTTTTCACACTTTATAAGCTGGCATAGTGTCCAGGCAAGAATGGTTGGTGGGACAAAGGTCCCATTCCAGGTTGCACCAATGTAATTGGAGACCCTAGACCAACCGGCAGGAAACAATGAATATGAGTTCTACGTAATGTGGGCAATGCTTCACTACCTCGGCGTAAAATCGGAGGCGGAAGATGCTTTGGTGTTTATAATCCCTATTTCATTTATATATGTTAATTCAACAAAATGATTTATTTATTTCTCTAACATATCTGCATTTCGAAATTGGTTTTTTTGAATGACAGCTCAAGAAATTTAAACACAATACGTTGTTAGAAATGGAGGTCATAGCACTGTCATCGGAGCTAGCAGCCTTCATCGTATCGGAGTGCTTGGAAAAAAGGAACATTCTCCATTGCATAGTCCATGAAGTACAAGGCGCAGTACGGTCAGAGCGGTTCGCTAGACTATTGTAATTTCTTTTTTATTTCAAGGGATCGAGCGCTTTATAAGTACATTTGAACTATAACCATAACATTTGTAATGTTTTATGTTGATGGACATGTCATCTACGTAGCGAATATAAAGCGAAACCCAATTCCACCAAAAAAATAAAATAAAATAAAATAAATTATAAAACAATAAAATGTGAAAAAGAGATCACTGCTAGTTAGCATAAAACCGGCAGTGATGGTAAAGAGGGCACTGCCAGTTCATGGCACGGGCCGACAGTGTTGGTTGAGCCATCACTATCGGCTCGAAATCCAAACCGGCAGTGTTGCTGAAGACAACACTGTCGGTTTGAGCCATCAGCCGGCAGTGATGGCTTGACCAACACAGACGGCTTGAGCCATGAACCAACAAAGATGGCTTGCTCAACACTGTCGGCTTGAGCCAAGAACCGACACTCTTGAAGCAACCATCACTGTCGGTTGGGTCTACAAATCGGTAGTGCTGTTCAGCTGGACACTACCGGATGGAGCCAGGAACCGACACTATTGCATGTAGATCAGTGTCAGTTCTTAGGAACTGACAGTGATGTCAACCCCCATCATTGTCGGTACGCCACTGTCGGTTCAAAGACAGTGAAGGGGGTTTTTGAACCGACAGTGATGTCCAAATCTGGGGTAGTGTGTTAAAGATCAAAACTAGCTGTTATGGCCATCTATGCATCCAATTTCCACGATACAAAATAAAAACAAAACACACTTACATGCATTTAAAGTTCACAACTTTATTATTTTTCAAACAAACTAGCTGTCACATGCAAAAACTGATGTGTTGACCAACAAAACCTGCTTAGGTTTTCAATCTGCTCTGGAACTTTTTCAGCCATGTTGCCAACTTGTAATTCGGCCCGTCTTCACGTACACTCTATGCAAGGCGCCTATGAAAATATATCATTAGTACGAATCATATATACAGAGAGATGGACACACGCATACGCAGGCGCACAGACATATGGTGTGTTTGATTAGGTGACCAATCCATGTCCTGGTTCTATAGAATCAAGTTTGACCTGTTTGGTTGGCTGTAGGTGGACTAGGGTCTGGCTACATGTGGCCAACCGTACATGCCTAGCCTGGCCCTGGAAATACGCTAGTGGTGACCGTTTTTCTAGAGCCTGGCTTGGCCACAGCAAGTTTACGTTCGCATCACCTCCCTCCGCGTCGTCTTCCATCCGCTCGCCAATCTCCCTACTCGCGCCACTCCTACCTCGCCGGTCACCGGTCCTCCCTGCTCGCCATGCTCGCACCGGCCACAGGTCCTCCCGGCGGTCAGCTCGCTGGAGCACGAGCTCGGGGATGGACGGATGGGGAGGGGCGTGCCCGTCCTTGTGGCGCCTGAAGCAGATTTTTTATTTTCAGCCCTTTTTAAAAAAATATTTACAAATAGACTCCTGGTGGTTTGATTTTCGTCTATGGACCCTGACCTCGGCGTCATGGCTTTTGGCGCCGAGGAAACACGTCTCGGCAAATGGCGCCGAGGTCTTGGCGTGGCGTCGGACGTGGCGGTGACCTAGCGCCGACATGGACAAGGCCTTGGCGCCATAGATCTTGGCGCCGAGCTGTTACCCTATAGATCTTGACGTTTGAAATGAAACAAATATAATTGTTCCGAGGAACATGCAAGAACGTCATTGCGGTTCAACTAGTTAGGACACGCATGACTTAGTTCAAAGGTATGGGTTCAAACCCTAGCACTGAATTTTTTTTCTACATTTTACGCCCACCTCGGGAACCACTTCTTCTCGCCGTGCCCGGGGTCGTAGTTTCGGCGCCACCCCAGGATCTCGAACAGCACCATCCTGAAGCTGTACACGTCGCACTTCTCGGACGCCGGCAGCGCCATCCACAGCTCGGGGGCCGCGTACCCGGGCATCCCGCGGCCGCCGCCGGTCAGCGACATATGCGTGTTCTCGCGCTCGCCCAGCCGTGCGAGCCCGAAGTCGGCCACCTTCGGGGTGTAGTCGGCCGTGAGAAGAATGTTCGCCGGCTTGATGTCGTAGTGCACGATCCGCTGCTGGCACTCCTCGTGCAGATATACTGATCCCCTTCGCCGTGCCAACGGCGATGCTGTGCAGCGTCCCCCATTCCAGCCTTGTGCTTGTGCTGCCCTCGTCGCCGTAAAGGTACTTCTCGAGTGAGCCATTCTCCAAGAACTCGTACACCAGCGCCTTCGTGTTCGCGTCGAAGCAGAAACCATAGAGCCGCACGAGGTGCACGTGGTAGGTACGTCCGATGGTGCCGATCTCCGCCATGAATGCCTCCTGCACTTTCTTGTTCCTAGACACCTTCAGGACCTTCGCGCCCACCAGCAGGCCGTTCGGCAGCTCACCCTTGTAGACCACGCCGTAGCCTCCGGACCCCAGTTCGCACGAGTAGTTATTGGTGTAGACCGCCAGCTGCTCGGATATATAAACTCCGGACCCAGTTTGCATGTTTCTCGAAATAATTTTTCTTGTTTTATTGCTTATAAAAATATAGCTTTTATTGCTTATAAAAATATAGCAAAAAAGATTCAGCGCTGGGTTCGAACTTAGGCCTTTGAGTTAAGTTACGCGTGTCCTAACCAGCTGAACCACAACGGCGTTGTTGCATATTCCTCGGAACAATTATATTTGTTTCATTTCAAACGCCAAGATCTATAGGGTAACAGCTCAACACCAAGATCTACGGCGCCGAGGCCTTGTCCACGTCGGCGCCAGGTCACCGCCACGTCCGACGCCTCGCCAAGACCTCGGCGCCATTGGCCATGGCGCCGAGACGTGTTTCCTCGGCGCCAAAAACCATGGCGACGAGGTCAGAGTCCATAAACGAAAATCAAACCACCATAGATCTATTTATAAATATTTTTCAAAAAAAGATTGAAAAATAAAAAATGTGGCGCTGAAGTCGTGCACGGTGAGGTGGAGCTCGGCGGCGGCGAGGAGGAAGTGCACGACCTGCGGGGGCCGGAGGAGCGCAACCACCTCGCGCATCGTCTCGAGCCGCAGCGTGTCCGTCATCTCCAGCACCAGCTTCATCCCCTCTGCCTTCGTCTGCATCTCCCGGTCCATCGCCCTCGAGTCCAGTCCGTCGCCGCTTGCGCGCTCCACCATCGTCGCCGTCGTCAGCGCCTCCTGCACACGCGGTCCTCGTTGACCTCACTGGATATTTAATTTCGCGAAGGGGAAAAAAGCGCCACTGATTTTTTTTTTCCTTTCTTACTCACCTGTGCGCTCGCGGCGGCGTCCTCGATCTCGCACTCCCTCGTGATGGTGTGGCGCTGCGGCTGGAGGCCGCGGGTCACCCGGGAGGAAGCGGCCGTCGCGGATGACCCGGCTCGCGCATGGATCACCCACGGCTGCAGAGCACCCTGGTCCGACCGGCGGTGGCAGCGTCCCTGAGGCCCGCGAGGATGCTGAGCAGGACGATGTTGGGGAGCGCCCTCAGGCGAGGTAGCCGCTGCCGCTCAGGCCTGGCTCCGTCATCTTCATCGGATGAAAGCAAGGCGAATGGTTGGCGCGAGTGTAAGGTAATACTGAGGCTGACGAGCACACAGACTAGGTGTTCGACGAAATATCTTAGAGGAGTAACTTTACCAGAATAGAGAAGATGTAATCGTATGCAATGTAAACTAGACAACTTAACACACCCTACACTGGTCGGGCTTAGACAATACATGTAACCAAACAACTAAAAATTAGCTTGCTAGAGCCAGGCTTGGGCTATCTAGGCTTAGATCCTAGTTAGGATAGAAGTAAGCCAGATAATCAAACAAACCCATACACACGTACGTATGCCTGTGTTTACATGAAAATTTCTTAGTGCTTCATTAGTCCTTTTGCAATTCAAAATTACTTATACAAATATATTTCTTTCCTAACCTACGCTGCAGAAAAACCTAGGCAGGACACCTATCGATAATGGCTGGAAAGCGCCCAAGGCCATAAATGGAAATAAATTGGGTGGGCGACGGGCGCACCGACGCCTGCGTGCGCTCCCCTCCCCAGTGTATGCCACGTGGAGCCTGGCATCGCACGACAGCTATGAAACATCAGTTTGCAGAAGTTACACCAAATCGGCAAACCGGCACGAGGACCACGGCTCCAACTCCAGATGCGGCGCACGTGATGGCATCAGGCTCCACGTGGTGTCACTACTAGATAACAGACTTTAGAACGATGTCCCAATTTAGCATTAGCCTCGGCATTTTTTGTCGCCGGGACTAAAGGTCCCTGTCCAACGGTCGTCCGCGTGGCAGGGATCTTTAGTCCCGGCTGGTATTACTAACCGGGACTAAAGGTAAACCTTTAGTCCCGGTTAGTAATACCAGCCGGGACTAAAGGTTTTAGTCCCGGTTTGGGTGATACCCCGGAAATAAATATTAATCTTTAGTCCTGGTTTGGCTACCTAACCGGGACTAATTATGCTGGCCTATACACCGGCTCATTTCTTCCTTCCCGAGCCCGAGCCATTCCATTCAAACTCACTGTCTCTGTTCTTCAGCTTGCTGTTGTTCTTGCTCTCTCCCTCTCCATTGGTGTTGCTCTTCGATTTTGGAGGTAACAAACTTAATCCTCTTATGTTTTATCAGTAGCTTATCTCATTTTGCGATGTAGATGCATGTGTAATAACTTTATACGTTGGACTTTATTATGATTTTATATGTCATTTTTAGCTCTAAATCACATGATGATTTGCATATATGTTTGGATAAACAAAAAGTTAAATTAGTTCATCAAAATCACGCCTCGCTCGTCCTCGCTGGAGCACACGCCATCCTCGTCCCCGGCGGCTTACGTGATCTTAGAATTAATTTTTCCATGAAATGAAAAACTTAGCAAATAGTTAGAAAATTGTAGAAAATCCGTACTAGTTGAACTTGCGGACCGTGATCATCTCGGCGAGCATTTTCTCTACCGAGCGGTAACGGACGTCAAGGAGGAGCTTTGATTCTACGAGGGAGAGCGGCAACGATCGTGGAAGAACGTGTTCCCTTCCTCGTAGAATCGGAGCTCTTCTTTGGCCAAGTACGGTGCCTTCCGGTGGAGAAATGCTCGCCGAGATGATCACGTAAGCAAGGTCAACTAGTACGGATGGTTATTTATTGAAACATGTTTTTGAGCTATGTGATTTCTATGTCATTTTTAGCTCAAAATCACATGATGATTTACAATAGTAAAATCACTTGATAGTTTGGTATTTTACTATTATACATAGTACATATTTCATGGTTTAGTTAGATAAATAAATAATTTTAGTTTTGTTTAAATATATTATTTTAGAAAATTTGAAATTTACAGTAGTTTGCAAAAATAAGTATAGAAAGTAGATGACAACTGGTTCCGGATCCTCGGCCTCTCGTTCGGTTGCGAAACTACTGAGGCCAGAACTCCCTCTCAGTATCTGCGGCAAGTGTAAGCAGAAGATTATGATGGAGTACCGAGTCAAGAGACAGGGACCCAACAAGGGTCGTGTTTTCTACAAGTGCCTAGATCGCGATGTGAGTTTCTTACGCATTTAATTATTATGGCTAATTGACCTGCATTTCTTGAATATTTTTGACTAAATATTTTTTGGCTTTAATTTCAGTGGGAGGGCAATGGATGCAATGGTTGGTACTAGGAGGAAGATTATGCTATATATGTAATGTAAGAATTAATTGCTGCCGATGAGGCGATGAGCAGTGAGGGAAAGCTTATTGATATTCAACAAAAGAATGATTTATCTGTTTTTTAGTTGCGTACGATCACGAAATAATTATGTTCTTGAAGTGCATTGTAGTTTTAGTTTGTTTAGTGATAGTTGGGATTGCTTACGTTGTAGTAGAGCTTAGTTAATTAATCAACCGTGTGTGTGTCATTTATGTTGTGTAATAAAATACTTAATTATGTTCAAGGTTTTCATAATTTGTCATGTAATACTGATTATGTCACGCCATTGGATGTACAATGCCGATCGCCCGCTCCCAAGACTTTATTGAGGGCTTGCACTATTTCTTAGGTGTGGTCGAGGCAAATAAGCGGGATGGTTTCATGTCTTTGCCCATGTGCCCTATGTAAGAATTTAAAGGAATATTCAAGCTCAATGAGTCTTCATTCAAATTTGCTTAAGTCGGGTTTCATGTCAAACTATATATGTTGGACTAAGCATGGAGAAAGCGGGGTCATGATGGAAGAAGGTGAAGGAGAAGATTTAGACATTGATGACATTATTGCTCAAGATGGTGCCTTTGATGATACTACAATGGGGAGAGATGAAAAAGAGATAGCGGTAGAAGATGATCTCGGTGATGCTCTTGGCGATGCTATTCGTGATGCACAACAAGAATGGGAAAGTGAAAAAGAGAAAGTTAAGTTCGAGCGCATGCTTGAGGATCATAGGAAGTTGCTATACCCGACTACGAAGAGGGCAAAAAAAGCTGGGTACAACTTTGGAATTGCTACACGGTGGAAGGCAAAGAATGGTGTATCCGACAAGGTATTTGAGAATTTATTGAACCTCATAAAGAAGATGCTTCCGAAGCCAAATGAATTTCCCACCACTACGCATTGAAGCAAAAAAAGGTTATGCGCCCTTTGGGATTAAAAATCCGGAAGATACATGCATGTCCTAATGATCGCATCCTCTACCATGGCAATGAATACGAGAATTTGGATGAATGCCGGTATGTAAAGCATCGTGGTATAAGATCGGCGCGATGATCCCGGTGACGTCAAGGGTGAACAACGTCCTAGAAAGAAAATCCCTACCAAGGTTATGTGGTATGCTCCTATAATACCACGCTTAAAACGTTTGTTCAGAAATAAAGACCATGCAAAGTTGTTGCGGTGGTATAAAGAAGACCGTAAGGTAGACAATATGCTGAGACACCCAGCTGATGGGTCCCAGTGGAGAGAGATAGACAGGGAATTTCTAGAGTTTGCAAATGAGGCTAGAAACTTAAGGTTCGCCTTAAGTACAGATGGTATGAATCCTTTTGGAGAGCAGAGCACTAGTCATAGCACTTGGCCAGTTACTCTATGTATCTACAACCTTCCTCCATGGTTATGCATGAAGCGGAAGTTTATTATGATGCCGATCCTCATCCAAGGTCCGAGGCAACCTGGCAACGATATTAATGTCTATCTGAAGCCATTAGTTGAAGAACTTCTAGTTTTATGGAACAAACCAGGTGTACGTGTCTGGGATGAGTACAAACAAGAACACTTTGACCTACGAGCAATGTTGTTCGTAACAATCAATGATTGGCCTGCTTTAAGTAATCTTTCAGGTCAGACAAACAAAGGATATAATGCATGCACACATTGTTTTGATGACCTTGACAGTATATATTTGAAAAGATGTCGAAAGGTCATGTACCTTGGCCATCGTCGATTCCTTCCTTTGAATCACCAAGTAAGAAAGAAAGGGAAGCATTTTAAAGGTAAGCCAGACCACCGGAAGAAGCCTCATAACCGAACCGGGGAAGATATACTCGCAATGGTCAAGGATGTGAAAGTAGTATTTGGAAAGGGACAAGGCAGTGAATCTGTTCCCAAAGATGCTAAGGGACACGCACCCATGTGGAAGAAGTCCATCTTTTGGGAGCTACCCTATTGGCAAGTGCTAGAGGTCCACAATGCAATCGACGTGATGCACCTGACAAAGAATCTTTGTGTGAACCTATTAGGATTCATGGGTGTGTACGGGAAGCCCAAGGATTCACTTAAAGAACGCCAGGACTTGCAGGGCATGAAAGAACGAGACAACCTTCATCTAGAGAAGACAGATGATGGACGTCATTACTTAAGTCCTGCTAGCTACACGCTTAGCAAAGAAGAGAGGGATAGCATGTTCGAATGTCTAAGCAGCATCAAGGTCCCATCGGGATTCTCCTCCAATATAAAGGGTATAATAAATGTGCCAGATAAGAAATTCCTAAACTTAAAGTCCCACGACTGCCACGTGCTTATGACACAATTGCTTCCAATTGCTTTAAGAGGAATTCTACCTCCACATGTACGTCTAGCCACCGTGAAGCTATGTGCATTCCTCAATTCAATTTCTCATAAGGCTATCAATCCAGTGGAACTAGCTACTCTACAAAATGATGTGGTTCAATGTCTTGTCAGCTTTGAGTTGGTGTTCCCTCCATCCTTCTTTAATATCATGACACACATCCTAGTTCATTTGGTGAAGGAGATTAGTATTCTTGGACCTGTGTTCTTACATAACATGTTCCCCTTCAAGAGGTTTATGGGAGTCTTGAAGAAATATGTGAAAGTCCGTTCTAAGCCTGAAGGAAGCATCGCCCAGGGCTATGGAACAGAGGAGGTCATTGAGTTCTATGTTGACTTTATTCCTGACCTTGCCCCGATTGGCGTTCCCGAATCACGACATGAGGGGAGACTTAGTGGTAAAGGAACTTTAGGGAAGAAAACATATATCGGCATGGAAGACGATTATTTCAATAAAGCACACTACACAGTTCTTTAGAACTCATCATTGGTGCATCCGTACATCGAGATACATAAGGAGTTCTTACGATCCAAGTTTCCAGGGAAGACCGAAGCTTAGATTAGGCGTCAAAGACATGGAAAGTTTCGGTGGTTGGTTGCGAAAAAAGAATGTCAAGGCGATGACAATATTGATGAGCAACTATATTTGTTGGCTAGGCGACCATCGTGGCATATCCTCATGTACCAAAGGGTACGAGATAAATGGGAATACATTTTACACGAGTTGCCCAAGATAAAAGGAGCACCAATCAAAATAGTGGTGTTCGTGATAGATGGCACAGATCCAAATGGGAATATACAAACATATTATGGCCGCATAGAAGAGATATGGGAACTAGACTACGCACCTAATTTTAAAGTCCCTTTGTTCCGGTGCCAATGGGTGAAGCTGACCGGAGGAGGGGTAACAGTCGACAAATAGTATGGAATGACAACAGTGGACCTCAACAATATTGGGTACAAAGAGGAACCATTCGTCCTTGCTACCGATGTGAGTCAGGTGTTCTATGTGAAAGACATGTCTACAAAATCAAAGAGAGGAAAAAACGAAGACATCAACTCAATGATCAATGAGCCAAAGCGCCACATAATTCTTTCTGGGAAAATAAATATAGTGGAAATTGAAGACAAGTCAGACATGTCAGAAGATTACGAAAGAAATGTCCGAATTCCACCCTTCATAGTGAAGAAAGATCCAAGCATCATGTTAAATGATGAAGGCACTCCATGGTTACGACAAGATCATAACCAAGGGTCATACATCAAGAAGAAATTTACTGTTGTGCCCGCATGATACAACGATGCATGTTTAATATATTATGTTTTAGAGACGGATATTATGTAATATGTTATGCAAGTTTGACCAAGTCAAATTTGGTCAAATGAAAAAACAACACTTTGACTCTAGTATTATGAACTCCAAATGACTTCAAATTGAAAAGTTTTGAATACCAAGTTTGTTAAACTCAAAAAGACCTACAATTGTTGTTTTGGTCAACTTTCCATTTGAGAAAGTTTGGACGGTTCAAATTTGTGATTTTTAAATTTTGACGCCTACAAACTAGTTTTCGGAACCCTAGATTGTCTTAAATTGAAAAGTTTTGAATATCAAGTTTGTTCATCTCATCAATATATACAATCCTTATATAGGCCATTTTTTCATTTGAGAAAGCTTGAACAAAATGCAGTTCAAATTTCACAAGTGTGTGACATAGTTTTAGAAAGTCTATATGAGATTCAAGAAGTTGTGACTAGTGTTTGATAACAATTTCTCAAATGGGAAAATGAGCTATGTAAAAATTGTAGATCTTGCTGAGATGATCAAACTTGGTATTCAGAGTTTTTTCATCTGAGGTCATTTAGTGTCTCATTTGAGCAAGTTTGACCAAGTCAAATTTGGTCAAATGAAATAACAACACTTTGACTCTAGTATTATGAACTCTAAATGACTTCAAATTGAAAAGTTTTGAATACCAAGTTTGTTAAACTCAAAAAGATCTACAATTGTTGTTTTGGTCAACTTTCCATTTGAGAAAGTTTGGATGGTTCAAATTTGTGATTTTTAAATTTCGACGCCTACAAACTAGTTTTCGGAACCATAGATTGTCTCAAATTGAAAAGTTTTGAATACCAAATTTGTTCATATCATCAATATATACAATCCTTATATAGGCCATTTCTTCATTTGAGAAAGTTTGAACAAAATGTAGTTCAAATTTCACAAGTGTGTGACATAGTTTTAGAAAGTCTATATGAGATTCAAGAAGTTGTGGCTAGTGTTTGATAAAAAATTCTCAAATGGGAAAATGAGCTATGTAACAATTGTATATCTTGCTGAGATTATGAAACTTGGTATTCAGAGTTTTTTTATCTGAGGTCATTTAGTGTCTCATTTGAGCAAGTTTGACCAAGTCAAATTTGTCAAATAAAAAAACAACACTTTGACTCTAGTATTATGAACTCTAAATGACTTCAAATTGAAAAGTTTTGAATACAAAGTTTGTTAAAAGCAAAAAGATCTACAATTGTTGTTTTGGTCAACTTTCCATTTGAGAAAGTTTGGACGGTTTAAATTTGTGATTTTTAAATTTCGACGCCTACAAACTAGCTTTCGGAACCCTAGATTGTCTCAAATTGAAATGTTTTGAATACCAAGTTTGTTCAGCTCATCAATATCTACAATCCTTATATTGGCCATTTTTTCATTTGAGAAAGCTTGAACAAAATGTAGTTTAAATTTCATAAGTGTGTGACATAGTTTTAGAAAATCTATATGAGATTCGAGAAGTTGTGACTAGTGTTTGATAAAAATTTCTCAAATGAGAAAATGATCTATTTAACAATTGTAGATCTTGCTGAGATGATGAAACTTGGTATACAGAGTTTTTCATCTGAGGTCATTTAGTGTCTCATTTGAGCAAGTTTGACCAAGTCAAATTTGGTCAAATGAAAAAACAACACTTTGGCTCTAATATTATGAACTCTAAATGACTTCAAATTGAAAAGTTTTGAATACCAAGTTTGTTAAACTTAAAAATATCTACAATTTTTGTTTTGGTCAACTTTCCATTTAAGAAAGTTTGGACGGTTCAAATTTATGATTTTTAAATTTCGACGCCTACAAACTAGTTTTCAGAACCCTAGATTGTCTCAAATTGAAAAGTTTTGAATACCAAGTTTGTTCATCTTATCAATATATACAATCCTTATATAGGCCATTTTTTCATTTGAGAAAGCTTGAACAAAATGCAGTTCAAATTTCACAAGTGTGTGACATAGTTTTAGAAAGTCTATATGAGATTAAAGAAGTTGTGACTAATGTTTGATAAACATTTCTCAAATGGGAAAATGAGCTATGTAACAATTGTAGATCTTGCTGAGATGATCAAACTTGGTATTCATAGTTTTTTCATCTGAGGTCATTTAGTGTCTCATTTGAGCAAGTTTGATCAAGTCAAATTTGGTCAAATGAAAAAACAACACTTTGACTCTAGTATTATGAACTCTAAATGACTTCAAATTGAAAAGTTTTGAGTACCAAGTTTGTTAAACCCAAAAAGTTCTACAATTGTTGTTTTGGTCAACTTTCCATTTGAGAAAGTTTGGACGGTTCAAATTTGTGATTTTTAAATTTCGACGCCTACAAACTAGTTTTCGGAACCCTATATTGTCTCAAATTGAAATGTTTTGAATACCAAGTTTGTTCAGCTCATCAATATCTACAATCCTTATATAGGCCATTTTTTCATTTGAAAAAGTTGTAGAACAAAAAATACTACATTTTCTTTATTTTTATAGGTTCAACAAAAATTTCCTGTCAATTTTGGTCAAAAACCGAGAAAAAATTGAAACATTGACGTTACAATAATGTGATAATAAATTTCCTATCGAATAATATTAGTTTTATTAATTTTAAGTTACAAATATATTTTTGCATTAACAAAATACTTAGTATTAGTAACATTTATATTCTATATTCATAAAAAAATTAAAAACTTTAGGTTACAAAATTTTCCTATTTACAATAAATAATTAGTTAATCAATAGTATTTTTTAAAATAAATATTGCAAAGTATTGAAGTTGCTATGGAATTAATTGATTAACCTAGTATTAAACAAAATCAAAATCCGAGGCCTTTCTAATTACGCTGGCAGGTTGCCAAAATTTTCAGGCCTTTAGTCCCGATCCAGGCCAAGAACCGGGACTAAAGGGTGGGCGGAAATTTCGGTGCCCGCCCAAAAATACTTTTAGTCCCGGCTGGTAACACCAACCGGGACTAAAAAGCCTTTAGTCCCGACTTGTAAGGCGAGCCGGGACTAAAGGTTTGGACCTTTAGTCCCGGTTAGTCTAACCAGCCGGGACTAAATATCCTTTAGTCCCGGCCTATATATATCGAACGGTTTCATCTTCTACTTTTCGATCTACACGTCGATGATCGCCGCCACCACCGCCATCTTCGATCTCGCCTCCGTCGCCCAGCCCCGCCCGGCCGTCGAGCTCGTCTCTGCCGCGCCGCCGTCGTCTTCTACACCCGTCCGGCCGCGCCATCCGCCCGGCCCACATCGCGCGTCATCTCTCCGCCGCATCCCGTCTCCGCCTCCGCACCCGAGCCCACCCTCCGTCGCTGACCGCTTCCCGCCCGGCCTCGTCGTCGAGCCCCGCCGTGTCCGCCGTACGTCGTCCTCGCGCGAGGTGCTCAGCTCGGCCCCGTGGCCGGCCAGCACGCCCTGCCCGGCCCGCGCCATCCGCCCCAGCCTACTAGCTAGCTGCATGCTCTCGGCCATATATATGTTAGATTAAAATGTTAGATTTAATTAGTAGTTTAATGTTAGTTGCCCTCGCCAGTATTAAAATGTTAGATAGTTTTTGATATATATGTTAGATTAAAATGTATTAAAATTTAATTAGTAGTTTATTGTTAGTTTTTTAGTTAGTTTTTTAGATAGTTTTTGATATATGTTAGATTTAAATGTATTAAAATTTAATTAGTACTTTATTTAGATAGTTTTTTAGATAGTTTTTTATTATAGTTTTTGATATATGTTAGATTAAAATGTATTATCTATTACTAGTTTATCTAATTTCATGTTAGATTTATTTAATTGGATTTAGTAATTATATATTCTATCTCTCTATATATATCTAGAGAGAGATTCTATATGTATACATATGTACTTAATTATTTCTATATGTATATATACATGTACTTATTTTCATATGTTGAGAGAGAGAAAATTGTATCTAGAGAGACATTCTATGTGTTATCACATGCATATCTAGAGATGTAGACATATGCACTTATTTCTATGTGTTGAGAGAGAGAAAAAATATATTGTATCATTCTATATGTATATATATACATGTACTTATTTCCATGTTTTTGGATCGAAAGTGTTTTTTATTCGATTCCAAAGCCTATACCTTATTATTGTTTATCCTTATGAAATATTATGTGTTATTATATTTAATTGGATTTAGTAATTCTATATGTGTTATCACATGTACTTATGTTATGTACCATAGTAATTCTATCTATGTGTTATCTTGAAGATACAAATGGCTGCTCCGGATGATAACATAATGGCGGATATTATCAACGTCGGCACCAATGTGGTGTAGATGACACAGTCAAGATTACTTTTTGATTATGAGGATATCCCTGAATATGCTTGGTTGAAGATCAACAAATTGTCGCGCAAGAAAATACTGGCGAGGTATATTCGATTATCTATCATCTCTTATAGATGCATGCGTACGTATATTTGTTGTTAATCGTTGTGTTTCTACTCATGTAGCCGGTCTTTGGATCTACATCAACCACCGACAAAAGTAGGAAAGTCCGAGGGCCAAAAAGCCATTAGAGGGCCGTTTCATAATATCGAATTCGTTAACGCACAATCGCAAACCATTGGGACCACATGCTCGGACATATGTCAATCAATGTGGGTTTATTGTGAGGATAGGATCCCGATTAGTGCTCGTGAATGGAAGCAGAAGATATCGCTCCTAATGTTAGTTTTGTATCCGATCGTGAAAAGAACCTAGCTTGGAGAGATATCACTCAGCATTTCACATTACAAGCAGATGATGCTTTGAAGGAGCTAGTGAGGGATTGGACAATGAAGAAGATGGCAACATTGTTCCGAGTTGGAAGAAGACATTGTATAAAAAGTTTATCTTGAAGAATGCTACACCGAATTTCAATGCTAAGGCGATTGTCAAGTTGGAGTCCCATTGGGATGCCTTCGTAGAATACAAGACATCTCAAGACAATGAGGAACGTATGATGAGGAATCGGCAGAATGCCCGACAGAAGCAATACCATCATCGCATGGGATTAGATGGTTATAGGAGTGCTATTGCCAAGTGGTAGAACCTAGAAGCAGAGATTACCGCCAAGGGAATCGCCACGAAACAATAGAGAAGAACTGGCCTCAACGCGCGAAGAATCGGTTCTAAGCTCATGGGGGAAGCCTAGACCCAGACACTGACAAGCTAATTTTCGGCCAAAAAAATGAGAGAGCAACACAGAGACTAGCTCGTGCTAGGGAAGAAGCTGATAGTGGTGTTTTCAAGCCCAACAGAGAGAAGGATGAATTGACATATGCCCTAGAGAATCCCGAACACGGTGGTCAAACAAGAGGCTATGGGGCGGTTCCGTGGCTACACGCATTCCCAGCAGATAAGGATACCTACAGAAGCCGCCAGAGAAAGAAGGATGAGGAGGCAGAACAAATCCGTGCATTGGAGCAATTTGTTGATGAGTCACGACAAGCATTGCTTGAATCACGTGAATGAGAAAAATCTCTTGAGGCAAGAATGCAGGAGGAGATCAAGAGGCAAGTGCAGCTAGCAATGAGTCAAATGCAATCGCAATCAACGCCGGGAGTCACCATTAGCCCTGTTGGTCAGATGAAAAGCAGTTGTGCTTCTATGGAGCTGCCAGTTATTCAAGACGACGCTGGGTTGCGTTTCCCTATTGATAACATTACCGAGCCTCTAACAACATGTGAGCTGCACATTCCAGATGGTAATAATGCATCAATCATGGTGGCTGTCGGGGTTGTATCTCTAATAGACCGAACGAAGACACCAAGAATCCATGGGTCAGTTATTCAACCTAGATATGCTAGCGTCTCGGTCGATAGAGTGCTCAAAGGTTACAGCAATGTTCCTCTTGACATTGAAGGCGGTGATGGGGAGAAGACACTAGGAGAAGCAGAGAAGACATTTATTCAATGGCGCAAATGCTTCATCATCATTCCTGGGGCACCACCGCTTCCCCTACCTCACCCTAGGTACGAATGAAAGTGAATGAAATATTATTTTCCATTAATTTTCTATTGGCTTCAAAAATAATTAACACACAACTTGTTTTTGTAGCAGGGTCTCCCCCCAGCCTAGCCTAATCATTCATTCCCCATCTCATCACAAGATCGCATGAGACGACTTCATCCCCACGGCGATCGCTAACTCCTACACCGCCCCATCGCCTCCACAACGATCTCCAACTCCTACACCGCCCCACCGCCTCCACAACGATCTCCAACGCCTCCACGCCGGTCTCCACCAACACCGGCCTCATTGCCTCCACGCCGGTCTCCAACACCGCCCCACCCCTCCACTGACAACACACTACAAAGACGCGTCTAAGGTCCGTGGCAAAAAGACCCGAGAAAAGAGTTATTTCTCAAGAAATACTTCTGAAAAAGACCGATGAGCAAATAGCGGTGAAGAAGACAAAAAAGTGAAAGATTTTTTTATAGATATCAAAAACAAGAGTCAAGTGAAGCTTAAGGAGAAGCCGTACTTTTACATACCACGAGATGTCTTTGAGGCGTAAGGTCGATGCTCACAAGAAAAAAGATGATTGAACCGTAAGCCTTCACCACTATCGGACTATGACCGCTCCCTCGTGAAGTCACATGATGCAGATAAGAAAAGGAAAAGAGCATCAGGGAAGGTTGTCCCATAGCTCGGACAACAGAAGCAACCAATGCAAAATCTTGTTGTTGCTAATGACTATGGTTCCAACATAGAAGTCTATCGACCAGACAACTCTGGAGAAGTGTCGGTTCAAGCCCTTAATTTTTTTTGAAGATACTGGTTTAACCTTGGATCAATTGACGGGCAAAGCTCCAATCCAGAACCTGGAAGTTGATACCTAGAAGACTTATAAATATGGCAAAAGTCTGTACAACACTACGGCTCTGAATGAATTGGGTACGCAAATGTACTTGCTCAATAAGTGGTACATGCAGGCGTGTGGCAGGGGTGAGGAGTGGATCTTTGTCAGATTTAGAGACCATTATTACTTTTGTGGCGATGACATCTTACATATTAGTTTCGAAGAATTGCATCAACTATGCCACATGGACGCTCTGGACAAATCAATCATTAGCTCATTTTTTGTAAGTGATTTTTACTTTTATTTAATAAACTCACTTCCATGCGTACGTGTATATAATTATCCTCACATGTAACTTATATTTATATATAGATTCCAGATGTCAGAGCTCCAAAGAATACAAGACACCAGTGTTGGCTTCATTGATCCTTATATCGTATTCAAAACCGGTATTATTCCCAAGGAGCAGTGGGTATCTGAAGCACAGAAGAATATCATGAGGTTCTTCGTGAAGCAGCATGACAAGACAACAATACTTTTCCCGTACAGCTTTGAGTAAGTGTTAATAATAATGTAGTCTACACATTTTATGTAATATCAATACAACTTATATGCATGTACATGTGTGTATAAACCAATGTAGGTTTCACTGGATACTCATTGTCATTGAGTTAAACTCAAGTCGGTTAGTAATCTTGGACTCGAAGAGAAAAGAGCGGGCACTATACCAAGATATGATAGACATTATCTAGGTGTAATTTCGATCTCTCGCGCACAACTATTATTGAATAGACTTTGTCATAATTTATTAACGATCGTACATTATTGGTTGCACAGGGTTTGGAAAGAGTTTATTCGGCAACACCGCAAGGATTGCAAGGCATCACTTAATGTAGTTGAAATACCAGTAAGTTGTACTATATATACTTCCCCACGTGTTTAATTACTATATCGTATTTCAATTTACGTGTGAGATGATGAGAATAATCTTCTTCTCGTACAGTGGTGTTTGCGGCAGCAACCAGGTAATAACTTGTGTGGATACTACGTTTGTGAATTTATCACTGCGCACATAAGAAGAACTCCTAAAGATATCCTCATAGTACGTATATATTAATTTTTTATTTATTTTTAAATGAATATATATATATATGTATGTATTAATACTTTTCCTTTTATTTCAAATGCAAGACTGAATGGTTGAAACAAAGGGTCATGCAAAAAGACCATCTGAAAGCAGTTCAAGAGTCAATAGTAGGATTTCTTCTAGAAAAAGTGCTAAATCCCAACGGCGAGTTCTACTTTGATCCTAAGGAATAAATGGTGTAAATTAAATGTTTATTGATATCGTTATTTTCGAGAACAAGATTATGAAAGTGTTGTATATATACATATATATATCTATAATATATATAGGTTCATACTTTATTCGAATATAATAATGCTCGAGATGAGAATTAGATGTAATTATATGCGTGCGTGTATTTATATTAGCAGCGTAGAATACGTACATAAAAACATATTATATATTAAACAAATACGTGTAACTGAACTGAAAACAAATTAAACAAAGAAAAAGAAAAAGAAAAGGAACTTTTAGTCCCGGTTGGGGTTACCAACCGGGACTAAAGGTCCCTCTTTAGTCCCGGTTCGATGACCCGGGACTAAAGGTGGCACCTTTAGTCCCGAGATCGTTGTCCCGGCGCGGTAACCGGGACTAAAGGCCATTACCGCCCGGGACAACAAGTCCATTCTGTAGTAGTGGGAGCTTAGCGAGGCGGTGGCCAGGTGGGACCACACGACGCGAGGCGGCTTCACGGGAGGTGCGGGGGAAGGCGGCAAGCGCGATGGTGAGAGCAAGCGGGTGGGACGCGGGCCGTTAGAGCTCAAAACTAGCCGTTATGGCCGTCAACGTAGCCAATTTCTAAAATACAAACAAAAATAAAACACGCTTAGGTGCATTTAAAGTTCACTTTTGTTATTTCCCAAACAAACTAGCTGTCACATGAAGAAACTGATGTGTTACCAACAAAACCCACTTAGGTTTAAAGTCCGCTCTGGAACTTCTTTAGTTGTATGCAGTCGTGTTGACAACTTGTAATTCGGTCTGTCTTTGTGTACACAGTACGCAAGGCGGCAAGGACACAGTCCAGTCCGTGGTGCAACTACCTGCCAGTAGATCGATATGTGCAACCTACTATATCGCTCAAAACTAATAAGCCTCTAAAGGAATGGGGCATCCTCAATAATGAGCTCCTTTAGAGTGGGACCTTGTCGAAAAGAATTAGTATGAACACCTATGCTCTTAAGGGATCGGGAATTGATCTGAACACAGCGAAAACCTTCATTGTATTTCATCAGCAAGATCTCAAGTGCGGGGCAACTATCATGCATGGCATTCAGGGTCTCCTCAGAGATAATAGCATCAAACTTATGTAAGATTTTTTTAGCTTCATATGTCGTAGAGTGAAAATATGACAAGATTATCTTAGACATGAGAAAGTGTGGATCAGCCACACTTCAGCCTAGACAAGTTTCACCAAATTTGCAAGTTTTTGGATGCCAATAAACTTACGTAATATATTGTATAGCTGCACGGAAAAAATCAAATCATGGACGTCAAAAAAACTGGGCCGTGAGGAGGCCAAGGCTGTGGAGTGGTGGGAAGGCGGATGTGCCCACGGAAGCGGCACGACGTCTCTAGCGCGGGGAGGCGCGGAGCTTAGCGAGGCGGTGGCCGGGTGGGACCACACGACGCGAGGCGGCTTCACGGGAGGTGCGGGGGAAGGCGGCAAGCGCGATGGTGAGAGCAAGCGGGTGGGACGCAGGGCCGTTAGAGCTCAAAACTAGCCGTTATGGCCGTCAACGTAGCCAATTTCCAAAATACAAACAAAAATAAAAAACGCTTAGGTGCATTTAAAGTTCACTACTATATGATTTTCCAAACAAACTAGCTGTCACATGCAGAAACTAATGCGTTGACCAACAAAACCCGCTAAGGTTTTCAGTCCCATTTCACCATTGACAAGTTTGCCTAAATTGCTAAGTGTTTGGTGGGCAATTAAACTTATGTAAGACTTTTTTATCTTCACATGTCGTACAGTGAAAATGTGACAAGATTATCTAAGACATGACAAAGTGTGTCTCAGTCACACTTAAGCTTAGACAAGTTTGACTAAATTAGCAAGTTTTTGGTTGCCAATAAACGAGGACCCTCTTCCAGTAGTTGATGAGTTGATTGAAGAGCTCCACGATGCCAAATGGTTCTCCAAATTGGAAAACAAGCCCTCCATTGTCGCCATATCGATAGACAGATGGCTTCTTTCTAGTAAGCAATTCAATGTGAAGAACACCAAAACTGAACACATCACTCTTATCAGTCAACTGACCTGTGTTGTAGTACATTATTGGATAAAAAATCTTAACTAACACATGGCAAGCAATCTATTCTACACAATATTATTTTCTCAAATCATGGACGTCAAAAAGTTGCACGAAAAAAAAATCAAATCACGGATGTCAAAAAAGCTAGGCCGCGAGGAGACCGAGGCCATGGAGCGGTGGGAAGGTGGACGTGGCCAGGGAAGCGGCACGACATCGCGGGGAGGCATGGAACTTAGCGAGGCGGCAGTCAGGCAGGACCACTCGGCGCAAGGTGGGATCGCAGGAGGTGCGGGGAAGGGGGCGAGCGAGATGGTGAGCGCAAGCGGGCGGGACACGTGGTCGTTAGAGCTCAAAACTAGCCGTTATGGCCGTCAATGCAGCCAATTTCCATGATATGAAACAAAAATAAAACACGCTTAGGTGCATTTAAAGTTCACTACTTTATGACTTTCCAAACAAACTAGCTGTCACATGCAGAAACTGATGCGTTGACCAACAAAACCCACTTAGGTTTTTAGTCCCATTTCACCATTGACAAGTTTGCCTAAATTGGTAAGTGTTTGGTGGGCAATTAAACTTATGTAAGACATTTTTAGCTTCATATGTCCTAGAGTGAGAAAATGGTAAGATTATCTTAGGCTTGACATAGTGTGGCTCAGCCACACTTAAGCCTAGACAAGTTTGACAAAATTAGCAAGTTTTTGGTTGCCAATAAACGAGCACCCTCATCCAATAGTTGATGAGTTGATTGATGAGCTCCACAATGCCAAATATGGTTCTCCAAATTGGAAAACAAGCCCTGCATTGTTGCCATATCGATAGACAGATGGCTTGTTTCTAGTAAGCAATTCAATAAGAAGAACACCAAAACTAAACACATCACATTTATTAGTCAACTGACCTATGTTGTAGTACATTATTTGATATAAAAAATTTTAACTAACACATGGCAAGCAATCTATTCTAGTCAGGATTACTTCCTAAAATCACATATGTCAAAAAGCTGCATGAAAAAAAATCAAATCACGGATGTCGAAAAAACTAGGCCGCGAGGAGGCTGAAGCCACGGAGCAGTGGGAAGGTGGACATGAACAGGGAAGAGGCATGGCATCACGAGGAGGCGCGAAGCATAGCAAGGCGGTGGTCAGGCAAGACCACTCGGCGCGAAGCGGCGTCGCGGGAGGTGCAGGCAAAGGCGGCGTGTGAGATGGTGAGCGCAAGCAGGTGGGACGTGGGGTCGTTAGAGCTCAAAACTAGCTGTTATGGCCGTCAATGCAGCCAATTTTCATGATACAAACAAAAACAAAACACGCTTAGGTGCATTTAAAGTTCACTACTTTATGATTTTCCAAACAAACTAGTTGTCACATGCAGAAACTGATGCGTTGACCAACAAAACCCGCTTAGGTTTTCAGTCCCATTTCACCATTGATAAGTTTGCCTAAATTGGTAAGTGTTTGGTGGACAATTAAACTTATGTAAGACTTTTTTTATCTTCACAAGTCGTAGAGTGAAAATATGACAAGATTATCTTAGACATGACAAAGTGTGGCTAAGCCACACTTAAGCTTAGACAAGTTTGACCAAATTAGCAAGTTTTTGGTTGCCAATAAACAAGGACCCTCTTTCGGTAGTTGATGAGTTGATTGATGAGCTCCACGGTGCCAAATGGTTCTCGAAATTGGAAAACAAGCCCTCCATTGTCGCCATATCGATAGACAGATGGCTTCTTTCTAGTAAGCAATTCAATAAGAACACCTCCAAAACTGAACACATCACTCTTATCAGTCAACTGACCAGTGTTGTAGTACATTATTGGATAAAAATCTTAACTAACACATGGCAAGCAATCTATTCTACACAAGATTATTTCCTCAAATCATGGACATAAAAAACCTGCACGGAAAAAAATCAAATCACGGATGTCAAAAAAATTAGGTTGCGAGGAGGCTGAGGTCACAGAGTGGTGGGAAGGCGGGCATGGACAGGGAAGCGGCACGGCATCACGGGGAGGCGCGCAGCATAGCGAGGCGACGGTCAGGAAGGACCACTTGGCGCAAGGCAGTGCCGCGGGAGGTGCGGAGCAAGCACGCGAGCGAGATGGTGAGCGCAAGTGGATGGGACGCGGGGCCGTTATAGCTCAAAACTAGCCGTTATGGCCATCTATGCAGCCAATTTCCAAGATACAAAGCAAAAACAAAACACGCTTAGGTGCATTTAAAGCTCACTACCTTATGATTTTCCAAACAAACTCGCTGTCACATGCAGAAACTGATGCGTTGACCAACATAGCCCACTAAGGTTTTTAGTCCTATTTCACCATTGACAAGTTTGCCTAAATTGGTAAGTGTTTGGTGGGCAATTAAACTTATGTAAGACTTTTTTAGCTTCATATGTCGTAGAGTGAAAATATGACAAGATTATATTAGACATGACAAAGTATGCCTCAGCCACACTTAGGCTTAAACAAGTTTGACCAAATTAGCAAGTTTTTGGTTGCCAATAAACGAGCACCCTCTTCTAGTAGTTGATGAGTTGATTGATGAGCTCCACGGTGCCAAATATGGCTCTCCAAAATGGAAAACAAGCCCTCCATTGTCGCCATATCAATAGACAGATGTCTACTTTCTAGTAAGCAATTCAATAAGAAGAACACCAAAACCTCTTCTCGGTCAACCTGAATTCGTATTGTAGTACATTATTGGATATTAAAATCTTAACTAATACATGGCAAGCAATCTATTCTACACAGGATTACTTCATCAACTCATGGATGTCAAAAAGTTGCACGAAAAAATCCAATTGCGAATGTCAATAAAAACTAAGCCGCGAGGAGGCCAAGGCCACGGAGCGGTGGGAAGGTGGACGTGGCCAGGGAAGCGGCACGGCATCGCAGGGAGGCGCAGAGCTTAGTGAGGCGGTAGTCAGCAGACCACTCGGGCTGGCGGCGTCGCGCGAAGGAAGTGCAGGCAAGGCGGCAAACGAGATGATGGTGAGCGTAAAAGCGGTGGGACGTGGGGCCATTAGAGCTCAAAACTAGCCATTATGGCCATCTATGCAGCCAATTTCCACGATACAAAACAAAAACAAAACACGCTTAGGTGCATCTAAACTTCACTACTTCATTATTTTCCAAACAAACTTGCTGCTACATGCAGAAACTGATGCGCTGACCAACAAAACCCGCTTAGGTTTTTTGTCTGCTCTAGAACTTCTTTACATGTATGCAGTCATGTTGCCAACATGTAATTCCAAATCATCTTTGTGTACACCGTGATGTTAAGGTGGCGTGGACATAATGCAGTCTCTGGTGCAACTACCTGCAAGTAGAGCTGCCATGGTTATGATCCCCGAGTGTCTCAAGGCATAGTCAGCAGGCCGAGCAGCCCACAATACATCAGCTAGCGAAAGCCCAAACGACCGAGGCCCAGCTAAGCCAAGCGGACCCGGCCAGACGCCAAGGCCAGGGTCAGCCATGACCCCTCCCTTCCGCCTTAGCTGCACGATGCACAAGAGACTCATGACCTCTCTGCCATCCCGACCCCTAGGAGGAACAGGGAGAGGTCAAGCCTTGCCAAGCATGCCCGCTCTGACAAGATTAGGCACGCCGCACTGACCCCACAAGGACCGAGGGGATAACGGTCACTTCAGTCCGGACAAACGCCAACCCTGTGCCACATAGCATAGACAAGATAACACCGCACGATGGTGACTGCCAGTACGGTGACCCGCCATCCAAATACGGTCCAACGGGACAATGTACGATCCTACCCGCTGCGGGATGGGATCCATGACCCAGGAGTTCGGGATCGTGGCCATCAACTCCACAAGCCAACCTGGCGATCAACGACCTGGGGGCGGCTACCAACTCCTATACGATGCCCCCAGGAGATCAGGAGGCAATGACAAAGGCCACGGTGGAAACCACATCACGCAGGGCGGCTGGCAAACAATCACCGTGCCTACAGTGCCACCACGGTCGGCACAGTAGCACCACGCCACACCTTACCATGACATGGGCACAAGACCATGACGACAACCATACCCAGATGTGCACCACAAGACATCGTAGCTTGCAAGCCAAGTTAGCCAGGACCCTCCCTTAGGCTCACGACCCCTCGGTCGGGAGAACCTTCTTCTTTGTACACACTCTGGCCCCAAACTCTTTATAAGGGCAGCCAAGGCACCATCCAGAGGGGATTCTCTCATTCCTCACACCCTCTGGACTCCTAAAGCTTCCCTTCAGGTAGTTCATCTCCTAGCTCTAGCTCTCCTACCTCTTCGACCATTCTTGCACCCCCCCATTGTAAGAACTTCAGAGCATTCAAGCGAGGAACACATACTCAATCATATCTGAGACTGGACGTAGGGCTCTAGCCTAAACCAGTATAAATCCTTATGTCTTTTTGATGCTACCATCATCTTCCTAGAGCAGCGCGGCAATCATATAAATTTACTAGTCTAGTTTATAAAACACCGACAGTTGGCACGCCAGGTAGGGGACAGTCACGCACTCTTGATTGTTGAGAAGGAAGTAATGGCTCTTGGCACCATCACTAGACTCGCTCGTGGAATGGCCCACGATGGCCACATCCGTCATGAAAACCGTGAGTTCATCGACGTCGGATGGCCAGTGCTCACATCTGCCTTCAGCCATGGCCCGAACCTCCGCTCTAGAGATCTGGACCCTGAGGTCTATGGTGAACAAACTCTCAGAACTACCCTCTATGGCAGCATCCTAGAGTTCACTAACATAGGGGGGCCAGTACCCTCTCTCGTCACCGGTCATGGCCAAGTCTTCCACTAGGGAAGCCAGAGGCCCACGGCTCATGGCAAACTCACCCAGGGAATGGCCTCAACCGGCCATATTTTTTTGGGGAACCACAAGACTATCCACACTAATGGGTCAATGCCCATCACCAGCTTCTACCCTATTCAGGCCCACCACATGGGAAGCATGGGTTTGGCGGTAGAACCACATACCGCGGCGGCATCTCTCACCAATAACTGAACGCAGTAGCGTGTCGTGGCACGCACGAGCAATGAAATCACCCACTGTGGTGGTGGTGGCGATGGCGATAAGGTGGCCACCCCACGCCACGCCACGCAAGGCCAAGCCAGAACTGAGGACCGGCCCCACATGATGGACAAACCATCCATCACGCTTATAACGAGCTGTCGAAATTTTCACTCGGAGGCACGTGCATCCGAGGAAGCGGCCCCTAAAAACACTGTTGGCGGTCTCTATCGATCAAATCCGACCGCCAAATAAGTCACAAAAAGAGGAGAAATTAGCAATCTTAATCACATATGTATTTACTATTAACCAAGTTCCACTAGTATTTAGAGAACATTATTTTGCAGGTCAGAAACACAAATACATGGAATAAATCACCAAAAGTCGCTTTCCGACGCTGATTTGCGCAAATGAACAAGGGAGACGCCCATCAACTCAATTCAAATTGGGAAAAAACCCACAAAGTAGTGATCCATGACCAGCCCATGGCCTACCATGCAAAGGCGGTGGCGAGGCGGCATGGTCAAGGGGCGGGCGGTCCTAGGGGGAGGCTGGCCCCCTGCTGGCACGCCTCAGCCTCTCCTTTGACAGGCGGTGGCATGGCTCCATGCTAAGGCAGTGCAGCTTGGGGCTTCGTGCTAAGAATAGCCATAGCACCGCCTTAGAGCTGTTTATAAATAGAGGGGCAACCCCCCTCTCAACACACACCACATTGAGCAACACCCCACTCTCTACTCTCTTTAGTTTTACCTTTTAGTTGTATTAGAGCAAGGCAAAGCCACCTTGGAGGGCTTGGCTCCTTGGAAAAAGAGATTCTTGGTATGAATATCAATATGGGTTCTTCCAAAGTCATGTCTTCACTTTATTATAGTCATACTTATGAACTAGAGTATAGTTATTGTGTTATGATCTTGATATATGAACTAGTGCAGAGTTTATGTGTCATGAGAGTAGCACACTTAACTTTACGCTTAAACAATCATATAACTTATATAATCGGAATTAGAGCTAAGCTGAGGTGGCGGTTCATCGTGCCATCAGGTGTGCCCAAGTTCTTTACCTGTCGATCCATAGGGTCAAGGACTTGAGGGGATTTTGATAGTTTCTGTATACGCAAGCGTGGTGCTTGCGTATAGAGACACAGGTGAATGCATTGTCCTTCTCTTCGGTTGAGGGGTAGGCGGCAGATGGTGATAGCCCTGTCCGTCCGTTGTAATCCCCCATGTTCTTTTAGCATGTAGGAGTCTAAATTGTCACGTGAGGTTGCTGGCAGACCAATACTAGGTGGCCTCCCGATCTGCTTCACACTTATCCATAAAACTAATTATGTAATTTGTATGATTATCAACTAATCTTTGTATGACTACACTAGACCAATGCCTACTCGACTTAGGATTATTCTTTTATCCTTTCTTTTCTATTTTATTCTTTGAGGAATGCCAAGTGTGTGTCCACTATCTTGGAAATACTATTTTTACCCCTGTTATAAGCATTGGTGTACTTGCAAGCATTATTATTCAAGTTTATATCCATACTAGACTCTTAATCAAATGTCTTCCTTTGGGAAAATATAAATAACGATACCCTGAATACTTTCGGGTGAAATGCTACAATGATAGCTCCATGCGCTTGCGGATAAATATCTAAAATTATTAAGGAACTATCAAGGCTATTTCTTAGTAGCATGGCTACACATTAGTTATGTTGCTAAGAAGTACCAACAAGGTATTTTGGCACCATTGTTTGAGGTTGGATTCAAACCACAGTACTTAGTAGTGACGTTAAGAAATACCAACAAGTATTTCTGGCGCCGTTGCCGGGGAAGGCATATTGATTAAAGAATCTAGTACGACATGTTCATGATAATATGCATGTAAGGTAGACATTGTTTATGTAGGGCAACTTCGCTTGTTTTCTCCTGTTATGGATGAAAACAGGGATAGTGCATGACCGGTTACGACATACCAAACAACTACATTGAAAATCCGGAGGCACTCCTAAGGAAGAAACGGTCTCGTGCCGTTTCTTCTTCTGCAACTCCTCCGACAGTCGAACCAGTCAACCCCGCACCATCTGCTACTCCAAGCATGGTCAAGACACTCCATGACTACTCCACCCCCGTTGTTGCCAACGTGCCCATTGGGCCCACTGTCAATATTGGGGAAGGAAACTTTGAGCTCCGTGTCGGCCTCATCACGATGGTGCAGGCAAACCAATTCCATGGTTTGCCTAGTGAGGACACGAACACGCATCTCCAACACTTCCTCAAGCTCTGCGACATAATCGTCATCAAGGACGTTGAGCCCGCAAGCATCAGGCTCTACTTGTTTCCCTTTTCCCTTTTAGAAAAGGCAAAACAATGGTTCTATAAGGAGAAGGAAGCTATCAAGACGTGGGACAAGTGTTCCACGGTGTTCCTCGCCAAATTCTTCCGCATGGGCAAACCAATGCCCTAAGGGGATGAATCTCCAACTTTCAGCAGATCGCCACTGAATCCATTCCTGAGGGGTGGGAAAGGCTATAGGACTACATCCAAGCATGCCCACACCATGGAATTGAAAATTGGTTAGTGCTTCAATATTTTTATGATGGATTAACAATCATGTCTAGGGGGCACATCGACGCTGCTGCTGGAGGCACCTTTCTTTCCCTCACCATTGATGGAGCCACGACTCTCATCAATAAAATGGTGGTAAATCAAAGCTGGGGGAGGAAAGGAAAACACAAAAGGATACATACCATGAAGGAGACGAACATGCTTTTCTCGCAAAAATAGATTTATTAATGAAAAGACTAGAGAAATGGGCCCAAGAAACAGACGCCATGGTGGGCACCGTCTAGGCCATGGACTCACACATGACGTGTGAAGTTTGTGGGAACGTTGGCCATTTGGGGAATGATTGCCCCGAGACCTGCAAAGAAGCTGCCTTCAACAACAACGAGTTTCACCAACCAGATCCACCATTCATTGCCAAGAAAGAAGATCCTGGCCGCCCGACAATTACATGCTCAATTGACCCGCATGTCTTCCACAACGCCTTCTGCGACCTTGGAGCAAGCATCAACGTCATGTCCAAGGTATTATATGATAAAATATTGGGTGGACCTTTGTCCACTGCACATTTCCGACTACAGATGGCGGATCAATCTTCACGAAAACCTGAGGGATTAGCCAACGATATGTTGGTGAAAATTCGAGACACATACATCCCCACAGACTTCGTCGTTCTAGACATGGGCCACAATAGAGAAGTTCTCCTCCTAGGGAGACCATTTCTTAACACTACAAATGCAGTTTTACATGTAGGATCAGGGCATGTTAGCTTTCATATTCAAGAGCAAACAATAAGATGCCTATTTAATGGGTTTAACATACATAAATATACTAAAAACAAACAGCCCAAGAAACAACCACATACAAAGGTCAAACAGGTATGACAAATAATAGGATCAGCATCCACACTCACTTCTCTGGGCACGGACGAAACATCGTCAAGCAAAAAGTGAAAGGAGAAGAGTCCTGCTCAACGGACTTTAAAAGGTAATCCCTTGCCAAAGGTAAATCGGTATTTATCCTTTACAATTATAGTTTGCTTAAAACCTCTATATAATAAAACTATAGACTATACTTTAAATTATGCTAAAAATAAAACAATTAGTTCACCTTTCATATATGTTCACTTCAATAAAACTTGTTTATCCTACCATGTTCTATATAAAGTATGTTTTGGTTTGAAATATGGTTTGTGATCAATCATACTTTCATAGGCTTTTTAAATTAAGCATGGTGCTTAGGTTAATCATCCTACCTCGATCAAACAAAACTTGAAGTCTAGTTTGATCATTGAATCTAAAACTGTTGAGTGTAGATTTTGGTTTGGTATTTAGACTAACCCCTGAGGAAACAATCAAATCCATAAGAGTAAGTAATGAGCGGAGACAAGGTCAAAACCTTTTGGTGAACCCAAAATAATATAGTATGAATAATAAATAGCTATAATAAAAATCCTCGAGTTTTTGCCTCTACAATATAATAAAAGCAAAATTTGAAGGATCTGAGAGGCTTACAAACTAGCTTGGGAGGACCTCGCAGAGGTAAGTAGTATCTTTTATTTTCTGCATTATTTATTTTCTGCATTTATTTAATTATTAGCATTAAAAATGAAAAATATAAATCAAAAGAAGTTATATGATAAAAATAGCAAAAAAATAATTATTCCACTCTCATATGTGATTTAAAAATATTTAGTTTCTCTCTTGTTGAAATGATAAATAGTTGCTCTGTTTATAGTTCATCTGTGCCTAGGCTGTAACTTAGTATTCCCCAAGATTTAAGTTTATTGGCTAAAAATGTCTTATCCTAAAAGCTTGAAACCTGTGGATTGCAAAAGTATGATCCTTTTCTAAGTTGTTGCAGGTTATGATATGGTAAATAGAATATGCTATGACTTTGTTCTAAGAGAAACTTGACATCCGGAGTTTTTTTTTTAATGTTGAAATCAAAAGTTCCTCAATGATTATGAATTTCTACTACGGCCATATAACATGATTCAAATTCAAAACCTTAGTCATGTGCTACTTATATTCACATTAAGTTTTGTCAAATTGTTGTAACCCTTGTTAAGATTCTAGTCATGCACTCATGATTAAGATTCACGTACACCCACAAATAAATGTTGACTCTTACACTGAAAGTTACACAAAAACATGTTTTTCGTCCACCTAAAATAAAAACTCCATTCATTTGTCATGAGTCTTTCTCTCCAAAGTTTTCATATGCCAAAAAGAGTATGGGGCTATACTGAAAAAAGAGAGAGAGACATATGAAGCTCTCAAAATAGCAAAAGAAAAGAAGAAAAAGAATGGAACACATGAAGGTTCCAAAGTATTAAAAAAAAGAGATAGCCCATACTTCTAAGACAATTATTCAAAAAAGATAAAGTCATGATCAAAGGAGTATAAAAAATATTAGGAATCACGTTTATATTCCACACACTTGCAATCTATTCTACACAGGATTATTTCCTCAAATCACGGACTCAAAAAGCTGCACGGAAAAAAATCATATCACAGATGTAAAAAAACTAGGCCGCGAGGAGGCCGAGGCTGCAGAACGTTGGGAAGGCAGACGTGGCTAGGGAAGCGGCACGACATCATGGGGTGGCGCGGAGCTTAGCCAGGCGGCCGGTTGAGCAGGACCACTCGGCGTGAGGTGCGCACCGCTGGAGGTGCAGGGGAAGGGGTGAGCGAGATGGTGAGCGTAAGCGGGTGGGACGCGGGGCTATTAGGGGTCAAAACTAGCCGTTATGGCTGTTTATACAACCAATTTCCACGATACAAAACAAAAACAAAACACGCTTAGCTTAGGTGCATTTAAAGTTCACTACTTTAGGATTTTCCAAACAAACTAGCTGTCACATGCAGAAACTGATGCGTTGATCAACAAAACCTGCTTAGGTTTTCAGTCCGCTCAGGAACTTTTTTACCTGTATGCAGTCGTGTTGCCAACTTGTAATTCGGTCCATCTTCATGTACAATGTACGCAAGGCGGCGTGGACACGGTGCAGTCCGTGGTGCAACTACCTGCGAGTAAAGCCTAGTCCGCTTGTGTTGTTGCTGGAGACGTTGCTGTGTGATAAGTCGATGTAATGACTGCTTGGAACTTATGCATCTTATGGTTGTTATGCTTCTTTGATTGAGTGTTCGGCTAGTCTACCCTACTACTTCACCGTCTTTTCTTTGCTACATCCACATAAAAAAATGTCCCCCGTTGAGAAGCCCCTCGTACATCCACTCATAAAATTATATCTAGAAAAACAACATCATTAAAACGAACTGTCCAGATTAATACTAAATCTTCTCTCGCCTTATTCACTCGAATCCAAGGCCAAGATCGCATGTATCATCCTCCTCGCCCTCACCCGCGCCCCACGGAAACCAGCCGCGCCGCTGTTCACGCGCGCGACTCCCGAGCGAGAATCACGCTCCCTACCTCTCTCCGTCGCTCCCTGCCGCAATCGGCACTCGCGCTCGCCAGCCCCGTCGCCCCCTGCCGCGATCGCGCACCCGCTCGCCATATCGTTCGCGCTCGCCATCGCTCATTGGACGCATGGAACGCTCAAGGAACCGAGGAACATCAGCCGCCAGCCGGTGGAGATCAGGTGGCGGCCAAGCGTGTGCGCCGGTGGAGATCAGGTGGCGGCCGAGCACCTGCACCGGTCGAGATCAGGCGGCGGCCGAGCGGGTGCGCCGGTGGAGATCAGGCCGCCGCGTTGGCAGCCAGGTGCGTGCAGCTTGCTGATTGCGTTGGCAAGCAGGTGCGTTCAGTTTGCCGAGCGCCAGCAGCCTTCCATCGCTCACAGTCGCGGCCGTTGACAATTGAGCAACACGCCAACGCCGTCTAGCAGAAGCAGCTCACACCGCGTGCTCGCCGTCCGGCCGCTGCATCTCGCCCCGGCTTGCTCTAGCGCGGCAGGGAGCCTCCCTCGCTGCAGGGATCAGGAAGGGAGGACGAGGAGACGCCGCAGATTGACGATCAGGTTAGGACCTCCTGTATGTCTTTCCGTTATGTCTGAAATAACAAAAGCAAGTTATCAAGTCTGTACTGCTATTAAGCCTGTACTGCTATTGGCAAGTTATCAAGTCTGTATGTTGATGCCTCGTAGGTTCATGTCTGAAATAACAAGAGCATGTTATTAAGCCTGTAATTAACTAAAACCACAAATTTTGTCATGGTATTTTTTTACGGGTGTTATGACTATGTCAAGCCTGTGATGTTGATTGGTTATGGGGAATGGTAGTAGTTAAAATTATTAAGAAAAGTTTATGTGTATATATATGGTCATCCACTGGTATTTTTATCATGGTATTTTTTGGCAGCTACTGGCAACAATTCAACAGCTTTTGGTTTCAGCTTATATTGAATAAGCTCAAAAGCAATACTTAGAAGTTAGTTCCCAGATGAAAGATCTTGAAACAAAATCTAAACAATTTAAGGAATTCAAAGAGCAGTTAGTATTTTTTTTTCTCCTTGCCATATTCTTTTAGGCATCTTCTTCATATTAGTTTTAGTTAAGTTTGTCTACAGGTCTTGAATCTTCTTGATATTAGTTTTAGTTAAAGGCGTGCAGTGTACCTGTTGCCGCTGATTCAGTAATGGCTTCGTGTTCAGTCCCTGAACCAGTTCTGTTCATTAGTCCCCATTTTTTCTTGATTAGTTGTAGCACGCACTTGCATTGCTATGAAAAGAGTATATGCAGAACAAGATCCCTGATAGCTCTAAACAATGCAGTGAGAATTTTGAAGTTTGGTAATTTTGATGCCTAACTCACAATTTTGAAGTTTTGACAGCTTCTTTAAAGATCTCCAATACATGTTTAAGGACTTAGGCAGATTATAAATTAGATGGTTAATGTGAGAAATAACTTTATTATGTCTTTTTATGCAAAAGTGTTTCCCGGATTGTATACATATTCAAATACAATTGTGCAAAAGTTAAACTATGGAACAAAATATCATCGTTTAGTTGGTTTCATAGGTATCCCTAAAATAAAGCCGTAGCGTTAGCACGGGCACCAGTTAAAATGTAGTTTTCTAGCATGGGATCTTAACATTATTCTTTCATCATACCATGGTCATTTTTAGGGAACAATCTAACAAAAACAATTGTTACCTTGTTGCATCTTTTACCACGCTTTTGTTCAGTTTCTGAAGCGGCTAGAAGACCAGCCCTTTGCAGTGGTCACATCCATGCCCCAGCCTCCCCCCTGTGCCCTAAAGGGACTATCAGGTGGCAAGATCAAAGACATCGACGTCATCCTCGTCCCGCCACCAAGTGCGGTTTCGATTTCCGCGGCATCGTTGACTCCATTGCAGTGCATCGGATCATGCATGGATACAGTTTACATCCATTTTGGTACAAATTATATAAGTCGCTTTGACTTTCATTTTTTGGTACATCTATTTTATTATACATCTAGATATAATAATATATATGTTTAGATACATAGCAAAATAAATAAATCAAAAAAGTCAGAGCAACTTATAATTTAGAACAGAGAAAGTATATCATTAATACTAATCATATACATAGATAGATAGACACGCACACAGGCGCCCGTACATGCGCATACACACAGTCCACACACACCACACACGTGCACACACACGCACGCACGTGCCACACACACCACATGTGCGAGGTGCGCACACACCACACACGCCACACATGCGCACGCGCATGCGCGCACACACACGCACGCACGCACGCATACACACGTACGTGTGTGTTTACATGAAAAATTCTTAGTGCTCTATTAGTCCTTTGGAAATTCAAAATTACTTACACAAATATATTTCTTTTCTAACCTACACTGCAGAAAAACCAAGCATCCAGAATGGCAGGAAAGCGCCCAAGGCCATGAATGGCCAGCGCCAGCCACATGAGTCTTTGATTCGTGCAGTCCGCCAGACGCTCCATGTGCCACCCTACAACCTCAACATCTACACGAACGCTACTGGTGCCGAGCCGAGCAGCAATGTCGTCGCTGCCTATGCCGCCGGCACCAGCAACACTACCGCCCCGGCAGCAGCGCACCGCCTCCGGTGCGACGGTGATGGCGGCGGTGGCCACCAACAGCCGTCAACGGCTTCGGAAACACCACCAGCTTACAAGGAAAGAGTAGCAACATCTACCATCAACCACCAACAAAGTCACACAAGCAACAACTCAACTAAACCAAGTGGACAACTCATAGCTCACAAAAGCAAACAAACTAGAACTACAAAAGGTTTTGCACTCGCTGAGACCAGATTGACCATTTCATCCGACATCCTCCATGTGTCTTAGCTTTGGCTTCAGGAGATGTCGCCAAGTCTTCACCAGCATCAGCGTCTTGTAGATGATCATCACTTGCGAGGACAACACCTTCTTGTTGAACACCGTCATTCATGGTCTTACATTATAGTCCACAACGCACCATGCACATAAGAAAATTGTCACCTTTCTTTTTTTTTCCTTGACAAACATCCACTAGCGCAACAAAAAAATATGCACAACTGGTTGGCGATTTAGGAAGCCCCAGGGCATTTCTCAGATGAGACCACATAAAAACAACAATGGGAAACTGGAAGAGGATATAGTCTCCAGTTTATCAGATATCACACAATCTTCAGGTCCAGACCATTGTTTCCTCTTCAGTTGAACCCCAGATTGAATTCTATCATGAACAACCATCCAAAGGAAGATCTTATAACTTTAAGAGGAATGTTGCATTTCCACGCCACGATCATCTGTGTATCTATAATGCCACCTGAAGTCATCATCTTTGTATAACGAGCTAGTTGAATATTTCCGAGAACGTTCCAGTGCCCAATAGACAGCGTCCTTCCCTTTAGAGAGAGGTTAATTTACATCACTCAAAAGTTCCTAGAGTTCATCCCGCTCTTCTCTCAATGCCTCATTTAGTTGTCTTCTGAAAGAGATTACCCATTTATTCACATTAGCTTGTGCAACCTCTATATCTGGATGAGTGGAAATCTGAAATAATCTTGTTTGCTGGCCACCTCTATAATGTCAACAGCTAATCTTTAAAGGGCAGTCCCCAACCAAATGTCATGCCAAAATCTTGTTTGCTGGGCACCTCTATAATGTCAACAACTCGAAAATAGTTAGTCATTCTTCAGATAGTTAGTCATTCAATTTACATCTTTCTATGTTTGTATTCTTTAGAATTCAATCGAAAATCAAAAGCTTTTCAACCACTTAGGCCATGTTCGCTTTGTTGAAAAGTCATGTCTGAAAGTACTGTTCACTGATTTGTTGTGAAAGAAAAACACTGTTCGTTCGCTGAAATAGTACGGCTCATAAGACAAGAACAGGGCACCTACCATTGGATGACACACCCTTCCCATTGGATAGAAACGTCTAAAGAGTCAGATTGCACTTCGTAAATGAGAAATCGATTCTTTGTCAGGGCTTAATTTCAAACATAGTTTCAACCTTATCTGCTGGCCTAGTGTGTCTTCTAGCTGTGTGTCAGTGTGTGTGCATGCGCTCGTGATGAATTTACATGCGTTATATGAGAGCCCGTGGATTGTGCTTCGAAAAAAAAATTGACGGAACCAACAAGGAATACTGTCATACTGACAGCCCGACCTTATAACAACCCAAAATAGTTGCAGGCCTATTTATGGAGTGGGCCTTTCGTGGCTGACAGCCCGACCGTGATTAGAGCTTGGACCAAGTCTGGGCCTTTGTATATACGAAGCCTAGCCCAGTACGAATTGAATTGACACCTCCATCACGAGAAAATGGTCGTTTTGCCATTACGAAACGTGGATTTCGCTGGTTTGTCATCTGCAAAGGAATTCGCTGTTTTGTCATTATCGAACCGAACACAGCCGCTAGAATGTCATTTGACCAATTTATTGTCAAATTTAATCATTCTTTTATTCTCTTCATACTTTCATTCCTGTTTTACCCCTCCTCCTTTCTTCCTCGTTCACACTGAGAGACCGCCGCCGGTCGGAAAAAAACGTCCGTTTCTTCGACAGCGCCGGACCACTGCTGACGCTACTCCAGGAGGACGGTGCGGCCTCCTCGACGTCCGGCCGCCGCCGCGGCCGACTCTACACTAGCCAGTCACGGCCGGCACGATGCGAGTTCGCCGTGGCGCCAGGACCAACGCCAGATCTGCGAGCTGCTGTTCCTGCCCGTCGCTGGCCACCCACACGAGCTGCTGCTCTTGCCTGTCGCTGGCCGCCCACGCGAGCTGCTGCTCCTGCCCGCCGTCTGGTCCACGCGAGCTGCTGCTGCTGCCCGTTGGGTGGCTGCGGCCGGCCGCGAAGCTTGGCTGGCTGCCGGCGACAGTCGAGGAGGTGGGCTGCCGGAGACTGCCACGGCAGACGAGCCTTTCCCTCTCCTCACGTCCTGTCTCCGTCTCATCTCTCTCGTTCATTTTTTTCGACTTCTCGTCTCTCTCGTTTGTGCTCTCCGTGATAAAGGGACAGAAGAAAGGAAGGGCTTTCGTGCTCTCGTCAATGAGGAAGAAATGAAGGGATAAGAACGGGGGTAAATCGGGAACTAAAGGATTGAGAGAATAAAAGAATGATTAAATTTGACAATAAATCGGTCAAATGGCACTCTAGCAGCTGTGTTCGGTTTGATAATGGCAAAACAGGATGGCAAAACAGCCAAACCCACGTTTCGTAATGGCAAAATGACCATTTTCTCCCTCCATCACTACTTTCTGCCACTGCGCATCAGCGCCGCCCCCTCACACCGCCGGTCGGCGCCATGGCCTCCCCGTCCCCATCCTCTCCCACTGCCCGCCGCCGCAGGCACACCATCTACCACGGCCACTGCCGCGCCTCGCCGCACCGTCCGACAGTCCGCGGAGGCCTCTTCACCGATCTCCGCTTCCCCTCCCCAATACCCCGCCCTCCCCCCTCCCCCTCCCCCTCCACCGCCACCGCCTTCCGCCTCCGCGACTGGGATCCACACTCGCCGTCTTCCTCGTCATCCGCTCCCTCTCCCTCCTCTCCTTCCGCCGGCGCCTCCACATCCGCCTCCGTGCCGCCTCTCTCCCGCTCGCGCGCTTCCTCCTCGACGCGCTCCGCCGCCACCAGCGCTGGGGCCCGCCCGTTGTCGCCGACCTCTCCAAGCTCCGCCGCTTGCCGCCATCCCTCGTCGCCGAGGTCCTCACCGCGCGCCCGCCCCCGCCGCCGCCGCTCGCGCTCCCGTTCTTCCTCTGGGCCGGCCGCCAGAAGGGCTTCCGCCACTGCTTCCCGGCCTTCCACGCCCTCGCCTCGCTGCTCTCCGCCGCGGGCCTCCCAGCCGCGGCCGACCAGCTCCCCGACCTCATGCGCGCGCACGGCAAGCCCGTCTCCCACTCGCAGCTCACCTCCTCGTCCGCCTCCACACCGCCTCGCGCCGCCCCCTCCGCGCTCTCCACGCGCTCCGCCGCTTCCGCCACGAGTTCGACGTCCAACCCCAGGTCCACGCGTGCAACCGCAACCGCCTTGGCGCGCTGGCTGCTGCGGGCCACGTCCAGGACGCGCTCAAGCTGTTCGATGAAATGTCGGAGGGTGGCGTGCAGCCTATCCCAGTGACGTTTGCCATCGTGGTTCGTGCACTAGCACATGCATGGGGATGACTGATAGGCTTCTGGAAATGATTGGAAGGATGCGGAACGAGGTGTGTCGGCCTGATGTCTTTGTGTACACTGCGCTGGTAAAGACAATGGTGCGGAGGGGGTATATGGATGGCTGCATCAGTGTGTGGGAGGAAATGGAAAAGGATGGGGTGGAGCCAGACACAATGGCATATGCTACGATGGTTGGGGGGCTCTGCAACGCCGGGATGGTGGAGGAAGCAGCAGAATTGTTCAAGGAGATGAGGAACAAGGGGTTACTGGTGGACAGGATGGTGTATGCATCACTCATTGATGGGTACGTTTCTGCTGGGAGGGTTGGAAATGGGTGTAAGTTGTTGAAGGAGTTGGTTGATGCTGGCTACCGTGCTGACCTGGGGATATATAACACACTTATTAGTGGACTGTGTGTCATAGGTAGGGAGGATAAGGCTCATAAGTTATTTCAGATTGTTCTTCAGGAGGAGCTTATGCCAAGTTCTGATACTGTTTCACCATTGCTAGCTTGTTATGCCGAAAAGAGTGAAATGGTTACATTTTTTGGATTGGTCAACAAACTGGCAGAGCTGGGCTTGCCTGTTGTTAAAATGTTGGTAGATTTTATGAAGCTCTTTGCAGGAAAGGATGGTAGGGAATTGAAGGCTATGGAAGTGTTTGATGCGTTGAGACAAAAACAGTATTGTAGCGTCGGCATTTATAACATTCTTATTGAAAATCTGCTGAAGATCAAGGATAGGAAGAAATCACTTCTGCTGTTTGAAGAAATGCAAAGTTCAGTTGATTTTAAACCAGATTCATGTACATATAGTCTTATGATCCCATGTTTCGTGGATGAAGGAAATGTCGAAGAGGCCTGCTCATGCTACAACACCATGATGAAGGAAAATTGGATACCGAGTACGTCAGCCTACTGTGTTCTTGTGAAAGGGCTTTGCAAGATGGGGGAGATCAACGCAGCCATATCACTTGTTAAAGATTGTCTTAGAAATGTAGAAAATGGGCCAACTGAATTTAAATACACCTTGACTATTCTGGAAGCTTGCAGATCAAAAAGCCCAGAGAAAGTCATTAATGTGGTGGATGAGATGATTGAAGTAGGTTGTTCAATGGAAGAAATTGTCTATTCTGCGATCATATATGGCTTCTGCAAGTATGCAAGTTCAACTCAGGCGAGACAGGTATTCACTATCATGAGAGATCGAAATATCTTACCAGAAGCCAATTTTATTGTCTACGAGGACATGCTGAACGAGCACTTGAAGAAGGCCGCTGCAGACTTGGTGATATCTGGATTGAAGTTTTTTGACCTTGAATCAAAATTGAAATGGAGAAGCAGAATGGATTGAAGAAATATTTTTGCAGTTACTCGGTACAATCTTCTTCTCTATACTTCTGATTTCAAATTTTAACTGTTGGATACACATTTATGTTATTAACTTAAAGTGTTCGCAGGTGTTTATATGCTTCCCCAATGGAAAAGGCAAATCTTGAAGCAAACTTAAGTGTCAGCCTAATTGTTGTTATGGGTACATTACTCACTTAAGCTCTGGGACCCGGGTCCCTAGCTCATTACCCTTGCTACTTGAACTGTCAATTCGTTGCCATGCTCCTCACATCTGGTCTCTCCCTGTGTTTGTGTGTGTCAGGGGTGGGGTGGGGTGGGGTGGGACTGTATCTTATTTGATTCAGTGGGCCATGGCAAGCTTGCCTTCCAGGCCACAGAACCTCTCAACCTTTGGCAGGACAACTCCTTTGCACTTGTGACCCTGTTATCTATTCCATGTGACGAAAAGTGGCAATATTATTGGAGTCTGTTAGAAAAAGATGCCAAACATAAAAAGCTTTGGTTGTAACGAGTTCACATTGAGGATTCTCATGGGCAATGTCTATGTACTTAGCCCAAAAGGTGTGAATGTGTCAGGTATTGGTAGGGAAGTTCGCAGCGATGCGAGGGCCAGCAATAGGTGTTAGGGCATTGATAGTTCTTGCCTCTGTGAATGGACTTCTCATCGGGACTTGAGGGGCTGAAAACTTTTGACTAATCTGGCCTGAGGAGCAATTAGGCATTTTAAGGGTGCTTTGGGATCCTATTTTTCTCTCTCCAGGAAAGCATAGTAGTATTTGTCTGAAGAGTTTTTTTTTTTGTGAAATAATATGATACATCATGTGACTTTATTAATGTTGCACTGTTTAGGAGGTAGAACCACTCAACTGCTTGTCTAGTCTCTTTATGGAAATTCATAAACCTGCTTATGCCAGAATTCTTTGCAAGGAGCATGATATGGCTAACTATAGTTGATGTCTGTAGATTTGTTTGCTCCTAGAGCTATTTGTATTTCATTCGTAACATTTTTCTCAAGCTGATCTTCGTGATATAATCCCTTAAGTGTTTTTTTTTGGGCTCAAGCACTTTTTTCAGATATGCTATGAATTGTTTATACTGTTATTTGCATGACACAACATTGTTGTCCATGTGGCATTCATCTTATTATTCGCTAGCTCTGATATGTTGTTCACCAAATCTAAACTTGCTATTTGGCTTGAGTTACCTCAGGCGTGCCATGTACTGTCAGTGATCACAGAGCTATGCTAAAGAAAACACATGTTTTATCAGTATTTGCAAAAACATTATTTGCATGTCCAATCAGCCATGGTAGCATACTGATTACTCTTTTACCCTTTGCATCCCTTAGAAAAACCTTGTTACATTCTTGTGGTGAGCAAAGAATGTTACAATGTTAGTAGTTGTGCTTTCCATGGGTATTTTTGAACCATTTGAAACATTGAAACCATTATATGGGTAGTGAAGTTGCATACATGGCGTTGAAAATATTTTCATTCATATGAAGATGTACAGATATGGTGCTAAGTGCATATTAATGCCACCAAATGGATGAAGCCACATATATAATGATGGATTAATGTGGTGATTCTGGCAAACTTGTTAGATTAATATTTACTTGAAATTATCATAACCATGATGATGATATGGCCTCTTCATTGATGTTATTAGATTGATCCTAGCATTAGTTTACTATACTAACTAGGTCCTAATACTGTATCATTATTGACAGTTATGTAGAAAATCCATACCCGGACAAAGTTGTGGGATGGGTTAAGTTCCTGACCCAGTGTACTGAAGGTGTTTACTAGATACTGGAGATACAGATGGTTGGGTCTGGACATGTTACCTCATTATTGCTAACCTGCAGAACACCCTTTCCCACTGAACCTAAGAAGTAACTAGGATTATGTAAATTCCCTAATATGCAGCATAGGTGAATAAACCTTAGCTTATCGTTAGTGTACTGTTTACAAAACTTGTTCTTGCCTTCTTCGGCCCTTCCTCCTTACTTTTTTTGGTATTCATGTGCAGGGATTGATATCTAGTCCTTGAATTATATTTCACGGCCATACACAAAGTATTATACATATGCTGAAATGGATGTAATATATGAAGAGAGCTGGAGATGAGTTGGGCTATTCGTTCCCCAATCTCAACCACTTGGTGTATGATCTATGATCAGAAGCAATCTATCATCCTTTCATTTGGTGTTCTTAGAAAATAATTAAGGCCGTGTTTGGTAGGGCTTTGCGTCCGTGTGCTCCTCCACCGGAGCCGGAGGCGGAGGCCGGAGTTGCAAATTGTGGCTCCACCTCCGTACGCAAAAAGGGCTCCGGCTCCTCCAAACGCGCAGAAGCGCTCCTCGCGCCGCCATTTGGTGCGGCTCCTCTGGCTCCGGTGCTGGAGCTGTTGGCGGAGCCGGAGCGCCACCAAACAGGCCCTAAAATAGTTGAAAAAAATGAAAATATATGTACAATCCCTTAGAGATGAGAAATTGTATGTCTGTACATCGAAAAGTGAGACTTAAGTCTTGTACTTGAGCAAAAAGAAGCAGTAGGTGATTATTTGTTTTCCTCTAAGTAGCAAGATCCAAGTCCTGGTGCAATGGTACTTGATAGAAAAAAGAGCAATTAACCATGCATTTATTTAAGAGATACCCTCTGTTTGATGTGGCATTGCTTATTGTTAGTGATTTTAGTTCTGTTATAAGGTAGAAAAGCTGAACTAATAAACTTAATAGTTCTTCAAGAAAACCGATTTTATGTGTTTGTAACATTTTTTTTTGAAACAAAAGGCAGGAGCTCTGTCGCTCAATTAAGCCGAAAGAATATTATGTATAAGAAGGTTAGCCGGATGAGATGCTAGAAAGGCACCCGATGGGCTAACCACCCCACATGACGCAGCTGAGCACAAACACGGCACGTTGCCATGGATCATCGTTGCCGAGCATGGAAGCCAAGCTGCCAACAGCTCTGACTTCCCATGGTAGGCCACCCATTAGTCACCCCCTGATGGGTCTGGAGATAACGGCCGCCCCCGGTCATCGTTGCCAAGCTCAAACACCGAAGAGCAGCTCCGACTTCCAAACGCAAACCATCGCTCTGCATCGAAACCGCGACAATAATCCAAATGCGACGCCTTCAGGAAGGGAGTGACGCCAATGGCGTCACCGTTGCACGTCCAGAGTGGATTGAGTTTTCACCCTTGGAAGACATGCTAGTGGGGGAATACGACGCTCCCAACAGGGAAGCGACGCCCAACAGCGTCGCCGTCGCCAAGGCTTTTGCCCAAGAACCCTCTAGCACAATCGCGGGTCATGGCTTTGACCCCACATAGCCTTTCACCGCCATCGCGTGTCCCCGGCGCTTCACGGAAGCCCCTTAAGAGGGGCATCGATCGCGCATTGCCAGACGCAGCAGCCGCCAAGACAGCCCACGCCGCCACCCCCTCCGACCGGGCCACGCAGAGCCGGACCGACTCTGCCTAAGGCGTCACACCGCACGCACGGCACTGCCGATGTCATCGCCGTCATCACCGCTTGATGTGCCCCACCATGTCAGGCTCCGCCCATGTCCTAGGCTCACTGAATCAGGAAGCCAGCCCCAAAACCGACGCCCCCGACGCCGACGCTGACGCCTCCGTCTTGACCATAGCCGCAGACACCGTCATGGGTTGGTTCGCCCTTATGGCCGGCCGACGCCATGCCATGGGCAAAGTGTTTGCAGTGTTGCCGCCCGGCATACCAACCCCCGAGCCGCAGAAAGACCAAGGCCATGAGGGGAGGGACGGCAGAGAAGAAAGCACCGCCCAACAAGATGCATGGGCCCTGCCACCACTGCTTGCCGCCTTGCCCGCCACTGGCCACGCCGCTAAGACAGATCCGGCACTGGGTCCGGATCCGCGGCCGATGGGCCCCGGACCGGGCCTCGGCCGGCCCGCCGCCGCCGCCGCCATCAAGAGAGGAGAAGGGGAACGCGGAGAAGAAGAAGACTCGCGTCGTGCGTCCCTCATGCTGCCACGGACACCGGCCGGCGTTACAGCAAACCACAGCGCCACCTTTGTCAACTTCCACGCCGGTCGCAGCAGGGCGGACCACCAGCTCGCCACTCTGGTCTTGGCCGCCACGAGGAGGAGAGCCCCGCCGCCACCATCACGGTTGGGCGGGCGGCCATGCTGGCCACCAGCTCCGCAGCAATGGCCATGGCGAGGAGGAGAGGGGTGCGAGGAGGCGGCCTTGGCGCGGGGCCGCTGAGTCGCCCAAGATGGGGGAGCGACGCAGGCGCGGTGGGGGGAATACAAGCCGTTTGTAACATTTAAAACAATCAGATTTTATTGGATCAATTATAGCTGCCTCATCAATCATCGTTGTTTGGAGCTTCATCTTGTCACTAATTTACTCATTTTTGTATGGCCTACTGGGCATCTTGTCACTAATAAACTTTATAATTATTGTTGCATGCATTTGCTAGAACCACCTTTGGAAAACGTAGGGGTGTCACAGATAAAAATACTGGAATTCAAATATAGGTGCACCACTAACCCTTGTATTGCGCGGTGAACTACCACTCATCCTCAACATCTTTCAGGACGCTGTTTGACCCCAAAAGAAAATCTTTCAGGACGCTTATGGTAGCATTTGAAATATGCTGGCAACATCAGGGCTTGGTCCTTCATTTTACTGGCGAGGTTGAAATTGCAAAGGAGGGACATGAATTAAATCCATTTGGTAACATTCGCACAAAGGTATACAGTTATACACTACTAGCTTAATCAATGTTTAGTAATTGAAAGCATTATTACAGTTTCATGCCACCCCCTGGTTCTTCGCTCTCACATCTTGTATAAATTTATGTCAGGTTGCTTGTTTACAACAATCTCTGGAGTTTGAGCATCACCTGGACGATGTGAAAGATCAATTGTGGCTGGTTAACACTTGACAGCGAAGTGGGATCCATGTCGTGCAACCTACAAGGTCAGAGGTAATCTGCAATTTTCTGAAGAGACCTAGAACCTATATCTGTAGATGTGTCTTTCCTTGTTCGCGATCTTTTGCCCTTGAAATGACTGAAGAACAGTAGCTGCAGCTTTTTGTGCTTATTTGAGTTGTTTGGATGGTTTGGAGGAATGTTGGAAGAATTTGTGAGAGAAAAATACTGTTCCGGATGAAAAAATAAGCGGATCAAGCCGGGTTTAAAGGCACACAAATGGGGCCAATGATTGGTGAGTGTGGTTGCTGCAGCGATGGCCGCAGTGCTGCTGCAGCAATCAATGCCGATCACGCCCAAAAATTTAGTCAGTCAATTGACTTACAACTCTTATTGTTTTATTATCCAATCTATGTAAATGAGCGTTGCTTGCCCTCATGATAGATGACAGTTGACATGCCATTATTGATAGATAACCTTACATGCTTGGTGACACCAATTCAATACTAAACGTCTGCCATGTTCTCTCACATAAGTGTGATTTATGTGCCCATTTCGGAGTGGAGGTTGGAGCCAATCCACCGCATGCAGGACATGGGCACAACTGTTGTCACATAGCGTTTGGTATAACCGTTAATGCATCCTGATGCTGATGGGTTGCTGCTGTGCATGTTTGCCTGCATTCCTCTTGATTGTTCACCAATAATTTGCGACATGGGCGTTGTGATGCGAGTTGTTGATCGTTAGCGGGACCCCCCTGTGACAAGTGTAAACCGTAATGGAGTTGCTCCCTATCTCATTGTTTTATTCATTTTACCTTTTGGATGGCATTTGGTGACAGGGTGATGCTGGCTTCTCCTGTGCGTGGTCTCTGGTTTGATGTCAGTTTCTACTGGCCAGATGGATGCTGCTGATTGGATGTAGCTTTAGCAGCTGATTGGATGTAGCTTTAGCAGCAGTACTGCATGGCTACCGGTGATGATGATGATGACCTTATGAGGTTGATCTATCGTTGTAGGTCCGTTCATTCATAACCGTGTCATTTCCCTGAAGAGAAGATAATCAGGATGCCAGCTAACGCAGGGCAAGTAGCTATCATCATGCCAAAAGCAGAGGATGGAGGTTACGTAACCGGATCTTGCTGCGGCAGCGTCAGGTGGACTAAATCTCCCCAATGCAAAACTTGGATTCAGGTTAAACATTTCTGAAATTTGGGTCACCTCACTGAACCACGAAACTTTAGGGATGGATGGAACTATAGTCCAGCTGCTAACCCATTCCAACGAGATCATTTGGCTAAACCAATTCTGAAAATTGGGTGACCTCTCTCAACCACGAAATTTGCCTAAGCAGTATATGAATGGAAGACAAAAGTAGTTAAATGATAAAACGTAAAGCTGATTAGCCCACTTGACAAAGTATGGCTATCACTTGGTTGTGAAGACAATTATGCTTCACCTAAGCTAATTAAGGCGTACCAGACACAAGGTGTGGCTTTTGGCTTTGTGTATGTAAATATAAATGACGTCCTTGGACGTGAAATATTTCCCTTATTAGTGTGCAAAATAAAGGCTGTTTGCTTTGAGGTTCAAAGGTGGCCAATTAAGGAGTTTAACCTACAAGGCATCGGTGGACAAGGTAGGAGAGCTACATGCCATTTCGTTTAATTTTAAAGAAGAACAAAGTTTTGTTAGGTTACAAGACTTTTGAATCTTAGATCCTAGTCTCATCCTTCTTTTCAGATAAAGGAAGCTTTATCGTCCCAAATATGAAATGAGGTTAGCAATGAGCCGCCGATGCAACCGATGATAGTATTCGTATAGTTTTCTCAATAAACAGTTGATGATCTAATGGCTCGAGCGGCTTTGGTGTCATCACGTCCATCTATCCATCAGCGTCAGGATTACTGGCAGGCAAGGACTAAGCATGCACTACTAATTGCCGCAAAGCTAGAAGATTTGTTTACTAACCTGGAACATTCTTGCTTGCTTGACTAGGTTACATACATATATGCTCGCTACGGATGAATGGTGTCAAGGCAAGGATGGAGCATGGGGAAAAAGGTCAGGTTCCAATATAGGGAAACGTCAGGCATGACATGCATTTGCATGCTCCCATGACATTATATTGTAAGCTGTTGGACTCTCGTGTCACGTGCATGAAAGCAACGTCAAACTCAAAGAGGCCGGCCCCATACACAAAATTTTTTGGGACTTGCCGTACAGAAATACCTGTAAAGTTTGCATCTTAAAGTATTCTTTTGATCGTTTTGAAAAAAGAAGTGGGATGAAGGTAATGCTTCAAACAAACATGTCTTCATCATGATGCATACGAGATTACCACTGATGATGGTATATTATATCTAGAATTCTTAGTGACTTATGCTAAGCTATTACCGTTAATTAAAATGCGAGCGGTTCATAAGAAACATATATATATATAAACTCCAGTAGAAATCTGAAAATGTTCTAAAGAATATTATTCTCTCCATTCAATTCAAATTGTTAGTCTCTTTTTTAGATACATAATTTTTTATATGTGTCTAGATATACATTATGTCTAGGTAAATAATAAAGGCTATGTGTCTTGAAAAGCTAGAACGATTTACAATTTGGAATAGAGGAAGTACCTAATTTAAGCAACAAATGCAACCCCTGGAATTCTTAAATTCATAAAGAACAAACTGCAACCCTTATAATTCGCTGGCCTTTTCTCTGAATGAATGAATACAGACGTCAGACAATGGCGAAAAATAAATTAAACATGGTGTAATGGCATCATCTTTTTCTCCTTGAATTTGATAAAAAAAAAGATTAATAACGTTCATGAGCAATCAATTTACTTGACTTGGACGATCGATTAAGACGCTACAAATAATGGCAAGCAGAGTTAGCGCGTGTTTAGTTTCAGAAAGTTGAAATTTGGGGCTATTGTAGCACTTTTATTTTTATTTGGCAATTAGTGTTCAATCATGGACTAATTAGGCTCAAAACGTTCGTCTCGCAATTTTTCATCAAACTGTGCAATTAGTTTTTTTTTTCGTCTACATTTAATGCTTCATGCACGGGCCACAAACATTCGATGTGATAGGTACCATAGCACTTTTTAGGAATTTAGGGTGGAACTGAGCCCTTGTTTAGTTCGCGAAATTTGGATTTTGGGGCTACTGTAGCACCTTCGTTTTTATTTGGCAAATAGTGTCCAAACATTGACTAATTAGGCTTAAAACGTTCGTCTCGCAATTTCCCACCAAACTGTGCAATTAGTTTTTCTTTTCATCTACATTTAATGCTTCATATACGGGCCGCAAACATTCGATGTGACAAATACTGTAGCAACTTTTTAGATTTTAGGGTCAACTAAACAAGGTCTGAACACGCGTACGTGAGCTACCGTTGCCACAATAATGTTTTTGCAGCCATCTTTTCATCAATCAGTGTTTGGATCTCCTCTCCGTACATTTATATCTTTGTTTATCTGCACTACCACCAATCTGTCACGGATCTCCTTCACATGCCACAGATGAGTAAGGAGGACTGGCATGCATTATGGGGATATTAAGACCACACCCAACTTTCGGCTATAGTAGAAAGGGACAGAGAATCTAATGTTGTACGCACGCCAATCAACCAACTAATGATCAATCAATCTCAATTGTGTTTAATTATTAGGTCCTCTATTTAATTCAAAATGGCCAAGTTTGTGTGTGTGTGTGGCATTAAATTAGTAGTGGTGTACTAGCTGATAATGAAAGGAGAAAGGTGCGAATATTTTCAGGTAGTTACATTATATTCATACACACACAATCACATATATATGCAGGCGGCGTGTAGCTAGTATTAGGTATATATAGTGAAAAGCTAGAAATTGCTTCACATCACAAAATATGCATGCAAAATTGCTGGAAATAAAAAGAAATTTCGAACATCTTGTTCATGAAACACGACCACGAACGTGTAGCCGAATGGTTTTTAAATTCTAAAAAAAGCAAACGAAGTCTGAAAATCATGAGATTTGTCAAGATCTCGTGATATCATACGTGGAGGCCGTGGTAAAAATTTGAGAAGGCAAACCTGCAAGATCTCGTGTATACATAATGTTCAGAACAATCTAATACACAATTAGACCACTTCATACAAACCTGCAAATCATATGGGGGATCGAGAAGCAAGAAAAGTAGCTGGGGAAGCTAGTCATAATGCATCAACATTGCAAGGCAAGTAGAAGGAATTCGAAATTGAAAAGGATCTAGCTACCCGTTCATTTCACCTTCAGTTCTTGAATTGTCGATTTGGTGCTCTCCGATCGAAGCTCGCTCTGCCACAAATTATAGAAAAGCAACAACAAATCAATCTGTACCTAGAAATTTATGAATTACCCTTGAACTAATTGACGCTGGCTCAGTATCTGCTGTGCATCCACGAGCAGATGAAACTGCACAGCATGATCTGATCGTTGCTTTGTTGGGCCATCATGCTGTGGGCCTGTGGCCAACTAGCAAATAAACCACACCTCAGATCATGCTGGCAGCTTCAGCTACTAGAGGATGCACCACAACATTTGTGGAGAGAGAGAGAGAGAGAGAAGGAAAGAAAAAGGATGCGAGGAGGAAGAAGGCAGGGAAGAGATGGGTAGCATATATAGCCGTGGCACGAAATCATGTGATTGGCCAGGCTTTGATATTGGTGCTTATGTAGCTAGCTAGGAGAAGGGAAAGGATTGCTTAGTTTGCTCTAGCTAGTTTGATGTAACAACTAACTAACGTGGTGGTCCCAACGGCAGATATATACATTGTGTCACCCTCAACACCCCCCTAACCACCACCTTTTGTCTTAGACTTTGTGAAAAAATCTATTTACCTCTATGCACATAATCAACCTACACATGCATAGAAAAAATGGGTGCCTGCATTAGCTAGCTAGCAACTACCTTTGCTATAGCTCTAATGCGTCATAATCTGAGTTATGGGCAGCTTTCTAAGTTTCAGTTCCCAACTAACAGGTTCGTATGTAGTACTTATATTAATAATATACTATACTACTTAACTTTGTCAAACCAATATTCTTTAAATAAACAGGGTAGTGTCTAAAAAAAGTTTATGGCTCTTATGGAAGGCCTCTTGGTGACATATATAATAAATGGGCCAAAATTGTAGTGCCGGGCCCATAGCTTCACAATTCTTTTTATAACACTGTTATATATATGAGGGCACAATAAATTAACCAAGGACTAGTAAGTCAACCAAGGAAGTAGTTAGTCCAAGAGAAAATAATAATAATAAAAACTTTTATTTTACTCGATGGACATATATTTATCCCAATTGAAAAAATTAAGGCCAAGAAAAAAGTGAATTTGTGTTGTACCGTGTAATTAAAAAGAATGTTGGCATAAGGGACTTATTTTGAATTGCAACTCTTGAAAAGAAATACGAAAAATTATAACGACATAATAAGTAATTTATTTGGTTATCTGACAAGAAAATTGTGATTTGTGAGTAGGATACTGGCCGAAGGAGTGGTGGGGATGATCTTTTCCTTCTTTTCTTTCCTTTCCTTGTTGACGCAAAGCTAGCCGCGGTGGGTTTTTTTATTGGTCACACACAATGCAAACAAACAATTCAAGTAATTAACCAGAAAGCGAGATGCACGCCTGTGAATTGAATTGTGTCGTCTGTATAGTAGCTGGCATTGTACACATGTATGCATGCATGATCTGTAATGATACGTACGTACATAAATACATAATACTCCTACTAGCTATATATATCATGCATGTTGCGAATAAAAGGTAATGTGGACACCTCTGTTTGTTGTGCGTGTGGAGAGAGAGAGAGAGAGAGAGAGAGAGAGAGAGAGAGAGAGAGAGAGAGAGAGAGAGAGAGTACAATACATGTGCATGTGAGATGTACACGTACACGGCGTGCAAGTCCACAACTTTTTGGTTATAGAAATCATATTGGCCGTTGAAAAGTGATGTATCGTATCGAGATCGAGGAGGACACCAGCGGAAAGTCATCAACAACCAAATGCAGGCAGGGTTTAATTAATTACTTGATCAGCTAGCTAATAGTGCATTTCGTCCCCCTTAAACTCTGTGCCGTGTAGCCTGTGGGAGAGGTTAATTGACAGTGCACAGTGCAGTTGTACTACATACTGATCACAGGAACAAAATTTGTGTTTGGTCGTTTCACAATTACCGTGGTCGAGTGACACATGCATGTGCTTAATTTGTTTAGGACTATAGGAGCACGTATCCCTGTTCGCTAGATATTCCTTGTCCTCCATATATATCTCAGTACAGTAGTCGTTCACGATGGCACCACAATTTTTGTGATGTAAATGTCATATATATATATGCAACCAAACATTGTACATGCATGGTACACCTCTATCTAAGTCGTTTTCTTCATAACCAACAATTCATCCCAAGATGGCGAGACTACATATATTAGTCATACACTGTTAGTCCACGAGATTTATACTGAAGATATAACATTGCCTGGGATGCGTGTGTCAGGTTCATATTATATATATATATATATATATATATATATATATATATATATATATATATATATATATATATATATATATATATATAGGGAGAGTATATTCAGTAGCCAGCTACAAAATAAGTTATTCCATAGCCATCTTCATTTACGATAATTTTATATATTAATTTACGATAATGTCAATACATATTTACGATAGTTGGGTTACTATAACACATAGAGATATTTATCATAACGTTATAGTAAACCACTTAGTATGGAGTTACTATAATCTCGTAAATTAACATAATAATTATCGTAACTCAATGTGGCTACAGCTTGGTGTAGAATAATATTCTACACCTACGCGCTATTCTACACCCTAAGTGTAGAATACTATTCTACACCACAAGCCAAAATTGACCGGAAAAAAATATTGAGTACTACTGAATCGTGTTCAGTATCAGTCAGTACAACGCATAAGACCACGAAATACTGAATAATACTGAAATGCGAGTACTGAATTTTGTTCAGTATAACAGCTTGGTGTAGAATAGTATTATATATATATATATATATATATATATATATATATATATATATATATATATATATATATATATATATATATATATATATATATATATATGTGTGTGTGTGTGTGTGTGTGTGTGTTTCAACTTCCAGGCTACAAGAAAGTGACGCAGCGTTACGTTGTGACTTGTGAGAGAAAGAAGATGACAACTTGCCTATGTCTTGCTCACGGTTTGAAATTAGAGAGCTTCATGCATGTGCCTGACATGGCTGAACGATATGGAAGAGAGGTGAGCTAGGTAGCCACGACATTCATATGCATGACTTGGGTACCAAACGCATGATGATCAACCCTAAGAAACCGCATCCTACACATGACCTTAATTATCATACTCCTAGCTGGTGATCAGCGAGAGCTAGCTACTAGCCAGATCATTCTGGTGCCTGGCCGGGGGAGAGAGAGAGAGTGAAGTATATATAGGGATGTCTAGATCTAGAACTAGAATCATGCATGATATGCATATAGCTATGTTAATAAGATTGTTAAATTACTATTCTTTATTGGTTCACAAGACCATAACAATATATATAACTCTGGAAACACTACTCAATTTAGGCTACAAGACAATAGAATCCCTCTCCTCGCATATAGATGCGAGAAGAACCACTACTAGTCCATAAAATTAAAGGTTAAGTCATGCTGAGCATATTGCGAAATTCAAGTAAAAATAGTTTCCAATTTCGAAGAATTAATGCTTCCAATGAGAAGGCGTATGATTTTAGACTTCAACAGGATCCGCTATTTGGTCAACAGAAACAAATTTAATCTGAAGATTGGCCCAATCTAGCCCACTTGCATCGCCGCCGTCATTCAAAACAATCTTTTTGTTGGGTTGATCTCTGGTGACAAGGTCAAGTGACCGAGTCCGAGCCTACTCATGCGCCTTGAGGGGTGACCAACCAACCCATGGTTGCGCCCCCCATTGCGCAGCACCAAAATAAAAAGAAAAGTCCGGCCCATAACATAAACTAATAATGTTTCTCGTGAGCTAGCCCCACACTGACACTCCTAATCCTAACCCAATTTAGAAGGTGCTGATAGTGACGGGAAGATCGCCGCCCCCATACACCGACGACCACATGTGGAGCATCAACCACAAGCACTGTGTACCACGAGTCCACTTTGACTTCTTCTCCATGCCTACCTCAACCACGAATGGGACATCAGCGAGGCTATCAAACTATTCTTCTACAGACAAAGGTTTGAACCCAAGATCCTCTAATCCCCTTAGTCTAGGTGTTCTAATATTAATGATGAGCTAGGCATAGTTAGTCATTAAGTTCTTACATTTGGTACCAAGCCCAGCCAGGTTAGTTGTTATTAATTAGAACCCTAGAAATTGGTCTTGGTTCTTCGATTATATATATACCGGATTAGATGACTAGGGCTTCAGTTAAACACTTAGAAGGAGGTAAGTCAATCAATTACAAAACCCTAAACCTATGTTTCCCCTAAATTCAAAACCCTAGAAATCAAAACCCCCAATCTCAGTCAAATCCCTAACCCTAAGACAAAAGATAAGGTGGTTTTCACTTACCGACGATGAACTCATTCTTGGCCCTGCTGCACAAGCTTGCCACCGACCACATCAGGGAGCCACATCGCCACCTTGCCTTTCTCTATGTGTGCATGTGCCTTCGACTAAAGGCATAGTCCAAGGGGCCGCTCGATGGTGCCGCATGCGGATGCACTTGTGCGCCGGAATGGGGCGACCCAACGGTGCAACCATCTTCCCCATGCACTCGTCCTCTCTAGCGTTGGCCTCTGCAATAGTTGCGAGCGTGAAAATGGAGGGAAGGGAAGGAAATGAGTCTGGTCATCTGACTGGCGTTGACCTATCTTAGTTGAGGTTGAGAAGACTTTGACTGGTTTGTCATATTGTCTGACAACGCTAGAAGATTTTGTTCAGGCCAGAATCTTTAATTGGATTTTTGTGTTAACAAGATATTTGAGATAAAGTCGAAGGTAGCTGGGTCGTAAGATGGTTCAACTAACGAGAAAAGACTATCACCGATATGAGGTATTGTAAGGATTTAATAAGACATTATCTCGGTTTATATGGTGGGGATTGTGTACACAAATAAGAGAAGATGTGGTGCCCATATATATATATATATATATATATATATATATATATATATATAAAAGATGAAACATATATAAGTTGGATGGCGTAGATTTGTGCTTGAGAGGGACGTACAACCACTTAGACATGGAATGGTTGCGCACAACTCCTGACAAGGCAAAATGGTTCTTAGGGTCTATGAATGCTCCTTAAAGAAAATGATTTAAGAAGTATTTGAGACCTAGAATGCAAGAGTTGGATTGTTTTGATGAACCATGCCTACTTGATCAGGATTTGTGAGAAACTGATTTGATCACATAAGAGAGGACAAGTAGTTGGAACGTAGGAGTACCAAAACTGGCAAGTTTAGGTGTGATATTGTCGGTGTTTCGAGTAAACACCAACGAGTAAATTTGTATTATTGCGTGTTTGGCCCGGATGGTGTGCTAAAAAGACACAAGATTTATACTTGTTCGGGCAGAATGTCCCTACGTCTAGTTCGTGGCTGCTGCTCGTGTTATTTGCACTGAAAAGTTCATAGTAGGGGCTACAAACTGGTGAGAGAGGGACGGGACCCAAGTCTCTGATGGAAAGGTCGAATGGATGCAGAGCGCTTGGTTCCTGCTTTGCTATGTGTGATGTGTGGAGTGTTGAATCAATCCGTCCCCTTAGTGGGGTGCCCTGCCTTCCCTTTTATAGACCAAGGGGAGGCAGGGATTACAAATGGGAGAAAGAAGAAAAAATAGAGGCAAAGGGGGTCCTTTGAAATGCCGGGTCTTTCTTTTCCTCTGAGCGAGTCCTGCTGACCCGACAGACGGTGCCAGGGATAGCTCTATGCTGGGTACATGTCCGCTGATGATGCCATGCTTTGGCTTTGTCAGTAAGTGGTCACGTCCCATCCCGCCCTGGCAGGCGGCGCGACGGACCAGGGTGCTGATCCATGACCCTGCGGGGAGCAGACGGCGCAGTGACCGCACGTCCGTTACTGTAGATGATGTGAGTTTCTTCCTGGATCATAGTGGTTGTCGTATGCTTCTGTCAGGATCCGCGTCCGAGGGCTAATGGCGGCACCCACAACACTATAAAACAAATGTCGTCGCCTACAACACTGTTCGGGCTCTGACATGCCTGGAAGCGCTTAAAGCGCCTGTCTTGTCATATCATGACAGTACTTTCCTATAGGCGTGCAGGGTATGGTCCTCGGTATTGCGGTTGACTTGAGTGTACTACCTCATTTGCGTGCGTCATTATGAAGGAGCAGTGTGCAGACGTCGTGTGAGGCGGAGCCAGCCCTTGGACGTCGGGCGAGGCAGAGCTAGCCCCCGGACATCGGGCGAGGCAGGGCCAGCCCCCAGGGGTCAGGCGAGGCGGAGCAAGCCCTAAGACATCGGGCAAGGCGGAGTCTGCCCTTGGACATCGGGCGAGGCAAAGTCGGCCCTCGGACGTCGGGCAAGGCAGAGCCGGCCCTCGAGGGTCGGGCGAGGCAAAGGTTGCCCTCAGACGTCGAGCGAGGCAGAGCCAGTCCTCAGGGTTAGGCGAGACAGAGTCTGCATTCAGACATCGGGCGAGGTGGAGCCAACCCTTGAGGGTCGGACGAGGCAGGGCCCACGGTCTCGGTGACCGAACGAGAAGTGACCCGGCAAATAGTGTAGTCACGCTCTTGACCGCGTGAATGAATCAAAGTTGACAGACATTAGCTCCTTCACTTTGGGTACCCTAATATTGGTCCTCGACGGTAGCCCCCGAGCCTCTAGACGATTCAAGCAGAATCGCCTAGGGGGTTTCAACCTGCCAGAGGGTGCGCGCGAGCGCACCCGACGGGTGTAGCCCCTGTGCCCTCAGGTGATTCGGATAGAATCGTCTGGGGGTGATTCGTCTTGCCAGAGGGTGCGCGTGAGCGCACCCATCGGGTGTAGCCCCTGAGCCCTCGAGTGATTCGGATAGAATCGCCTAGGGGTGATTCGACTCTTTTGCGGGTATGACTGTGAGATTCGATGGTTTGCTAACTAGATAGTTCGATTGGAGTCCCGGTATCCCGTTCATGGGGATCTAGCAAGGGTCAGCCTGGCTAAGACTCAATCATGGGCCGAGATACTTGTGGCATTCGTGTGCCTGGGTACTGGCCATTTGCGGGGCCCATCCCTTTCCATCCCTTGTTGTAGGGGTGCTTGGAGTGGCTGTTGGACCCGTTGATGGGCCAATCGTTGAACTCCTAGGCCCAGATGGGCCTTAAATGTGTTTTTGATCCGTATTCCTCATACTCGTAATGAGTCTCGGTCCGCCTGGGGAGGCGAAACGTCCGGCGGGTTTTTCGAAGGAAAAGATATGGATTGTATGCGCATATCTCGCGATCGTGATGTCGTGGTAGGTCGTGGCAGGCGTGGAGATCGAGGCAGATGGTTGGTTTCCTTGCATCCGTCGCCCCTATAAAACCAAAGGGTTTGCCCCTAGGGTTTCGTACTTTGCCTCCTCGCCTTTGCATCTACAACTTCCACCACCAATCACCTAGTTCTTCTGCTTCCGCATCCCAGCCATCGTTGAATCTGCATCCACCCATCCCAATCTTCCAATAGAGCCGTGGTGCAGATCCGATATCACCCTCCAGCGCCTGGAGGGCCTCATTTGCCGTGGTCTTCTTTGCGCGCGGGCTGCCACCGAGGAGTGGCGGCTGCCCGGCGATGAGGACGCGTCATCGCCACTGGACGGCTACATCGTGTCCTTCGCTCACTTCCACAAGCAGGGATTCGCCACCCCTGCCCACAAGTTTCTTCAGGGATTGCTACACTACTACAAGGTAGAGCTACATCACCTTAATCCCAACGGAATCCAGCACATTGTGGCGTTCATCGCCCTGTGTGAGGGATTCCTGGGGATTAGTCCCCACTTCAACCTATGGCGATACTTCTTCTCCGTCACCCTCCTGAAGAAGCGGGAGAAGAAGCAGGAGCTGAACGTGCCGATGGGATGCGCCGGCATCTAGTTTCACAACAACCGGGTCAGCGAGTACCCGTCGATGCGTCTGTCCACCTCCAACAAGGGGTGGCATTTGCATTGGTTCTACATCAAGAACGATGCAACTGCCCCCTTGCTAGAGTTCACCAGGCGCCTCATCTAGGAGGTCCCAGACTCGTGGAGGAAGTGGGGAGTCCCGGAGAAAGACAAGAAGAGGATCTAGGACCACCTTGCTGCCATCCGAATCCTGAAGGAGAAGGGCATGAAAGGATCGGGGATCATCGGTGCCTACCACACGAGGAGAGTGGCGCCGCTGATGAGGCGCGTGCTTCCCCTGCACACAATGACGCTCGGGGCGTCACTTGATGGGACGGCGCTCACCGAGGGAGCGCTCACCCCCTCCGAAGTGGCGCAGTGCATCAAGGAGGTGATGGAGCCTTCTCGGGATGATGCCGGTGCTGTCCTCGATTTCGTGTATCTAGTGCCGGGGCACCCCCTAATGTGGCCGGAGCCGGGGTACATTGTCTTTGTAAGTTTTCTTTCCTCGTGCCTCCTTTTTAATTGAACTCCCGACCCCTTGATGCTGATATTAAGATAGGGGGACCAGCTGAAGAAACTCGTCCTTATGGATCACCCGGCCCTGCTGCCGAAGGACCCGTTCGTGATGGTAGCAAATCGCACCGCGTCCGAGTGGTAGAGGAAGGCCAAGGAGGACGAGAGGAGGAAGAAACAGCAGAAGCTGCGGGCAAAGGAGTGAGGGGAGGATACGGACAATGATTGATGGTGATGATGATGATGAGGAGGACGATGAGGTAGCTATCGACACTGAGTGGGATGACCTGGCGAGCGAGGATACGCTGACAGGTATCCACTCATCCATGCAGGGGCCTTTCCCGTTCCACACGGGGGAAAGCGTGTCCGAGGGGCCAGCGGAGACGGGCCGAACCATCGGCCTGCCCCAGGAGACAGTAGGAGCGGGTGGGTCTACCACCGCGCCTGAGGTGCCAGCACAGGGGGGTGGCCCCACCACCACACCTCAAGAGCCATCAGGGGCGGGCGGATCTGTTGCCGCGCCTGAGGTGCTGGTGGAGGGGGGTGGCTCTGCTACCACACCCCTAGACGCAAGGGAGGTGGGCCCTCTGCTCGGGAGCAGGGGCAGGCTCAAAATGGTCCTGCCCTGACGAGGTGGAGCAGGGACCTGGGGGTTCGTCCCCCAAACGTCTCCACCGCCCAACAGCACCAACGTAAGTCACCAACTTCTCTGTTTTCTCTGTTTTTCTCTGTTTTCACCTGTTTTCATTGTGACTTGCGCCTTTTGTTTCTTGCAGCGTCCTCAGACGGGGCCGCTCTTTGGCGCTGGCGCCCAAGAATAGTGTTGCCATTCAGGTGAGCAGCGGTCATCGCCCGACGTCGCTCCCGCTTCAGGCGGGAGCGGAGATGGTGTCATAGCCTCATCGGCCGATCAGGCGCCGCCTGTGGTGGTGCCTATGCCCTCGGCGGGTCAAATGGGTAGTGAAGCTAAGAGGGCACCCTCGGAGGTGGCCGAGCAACGGGCGATGGAAGCGATTCCGCTGCCGACGTCGGAGCGGGCAGAGCTGCCGACCGCGCTCGTTGCGTCGACCACGGCGGGCGCGGCACAGCCGGACAAGGTCCCGCCGTTGGAGGTGGAGGTGACGGTGGTTATGACAGATGGGTTGTAGCCAGAAGCTGCGGTGGCGGCGCCTGAGTCTCTGCCTCTGAATGCAAAGTGTATAAAGTTATGATGCGGGTCAACGTAGAGTGAGGCATAGAACTGCTGAACCCAAGATGGTATATGCAATCCTGTCCGGCTAATCAGATCTGTCAGCCCCGGCAAATATGATAAGTAGGGGCAGATATGCTCTCTGGCTGCTGCCACAATAGCCTCAATACTGCAGACTCTCTGAGATCGGAAGACTGCCCCACTGTTTAGATATGCATTGTAGAAGTCTTCCTAGAGCGGTGTATAGAAACCCTCTGGTGCTCTCTCATCCCTCCTGGGTGGAAACCATGCATCAAACTCCACAAAGCGAAGCTGCCGAACCTGCTTGGCCGTGGCGGCCCTCAAGTCAAGATGTACCACTGGAGGCGGACCCTGTGGTCTAGGCGGTGGACGAGATCCCCTTCGCTGTGTCGGCGGCCTCGGTGAGACTGGAACACGGGTACGACCAGAGCGGCGTAGCTATGGCTGTGGTGCCTACTCTGTCTCCTCGGCCTCCTCGGCCTGCTGGCCCTCCTATGTCTCCTGAGCTGGCTGAGGCTCTACTGGTGGGGGCTGCTGCTGTGACTCCCCCTGAGGCTGAGTCTCCTCAATAGCCAGACAACGTCCAGCCATCATGACAGTCCTAGGTGGACTACCATGAAAACGCTCAGCCTCCTCAACTGCTGCCCTCTGTGCTGGTGTAAGCTGTTGATCTGCAATCACAACCCCACTGTGAGCACCTCCTCTCTCGGCACGCTCTACAGCCTCTACAACTGCTGCTGCACGAGCTGTCTCTGCATCTAGGTACTTCCTCTTCTTAGATGCAATCTTCTTTGTCGCCTTGCCTTTTGGATCTGCAGGCAGGCGAGGTGGAGGCCTCCGATCATCATCTCCTGGACCACCCTCGACATTCTTCGTGCGAGCCATCTGAAAAGATCAACTGTTGCAAACAAGAACAACTGCCGCTGTCAAGAGTAACTGCCCTAACATTTCCGAGGCTTGGCCTCGATCCGTACTCGTGAGCTTGGCTCCGAGTTAACTGTCAACTACACCTGACACCTCAACGGCACCGACTCGCTGCACGATGGAAGAGATGGATATACAAGTAAATATGATATATCTAATAGATGCGAAACCCTAGGAAGCAAGCAATGTAGGCAAGAAATTGAAGCGACTGGCATGCTACCTGACGAACCGGCGATCCGATGAAAAGAAGAGACGTCACGCGGGGGGAACACCGGGACCGCTAGGGTTAGGGTTCGCGATGAATCGATGGCCCTGATTGTAATTTGAAGTCAATGCTTGTAATAACAGTGCAGGTTAGGTCACGACGGCGTCAAAGTAAGGGCTTACCGACGCGGAGCAATGGGTGAGAGCTAGCCATGAATCTTGGCGACGAGGGCTGACGGTGGAGCTCAGACACCGGAGCTTAGCACGGCGGCAAGCGGCGCTAGGGCAGGCGTGACACGGGGAGGTGCTGGCGGCACGGGAGCAGGCGGTGGCGTGCACGCGGGCTGGCAGTGGCGCTGGCACGGAGTATGGCGCGAGTGCGGGCGTGCGCGAGGAATGGTGGCATGGGCACGGGAGACGACGCACGGGCACAGGAGGTGGCGATGTCGGCGGCTGAGGGTGATGCGGGCGGATTAGGTTAAAAACCGTGACAATGATTGATTAATAAGGTGGCCCCGACGTGACAAGAAAGGAAACGGAGAAGAGATTAAATCTCGCACGAATCCTGTTGACCGGACGCTCCGGTGGTAGCGACCGGACGCTACCACCTAGTGTCTGGTCGATTCCAGAGAGGTCCAATTCCTATGAAATCGCGACCGGACGCGTCTGGTGGTCCATGACCGGACGTAGGCAGGGTCCGGTCAGAGTTACCTTAACGCCTTCAGCTTCGACCGGACGCTGAAAGGCAGAGTCCGGTCACTCCTTCAGCAGCAGTTCACCTCCTGTGAACTGACCGGACGCTGGACGACAGAGTCCGGTGCAGCGTTCGGTCACTCTTTTCCAGCAAATCTTCAATGATCCTTCGCGCTGCCTATTCCCAATCAAGTCCCAACTCCAATAAGATGCAAATAAACACAAATTGGGACTGATGTGAGTGACCTCTCTCAAACCCTCAAGTTTTTCAAAATATTTTGCCTTAGGCTATAATTCTTTTTAAGAAAATAGGCAATAAGAGGGCAATTGAAGATAAACGACAAAATAACATTCATGCATATGCAATACTTGAATGTAAATCTAGTTGCTTGTCAAGTTTGATCAAGGTTAAGCTTCTCCACACGCTTTTCGGCGGTTATCTTAACCATGTTAGACAAGCCATATATGCATCACAAAAAAATAAGCATGTTGTATGTTACAATTAATGCAAGGAACAACACAAGCTCATCTTTTAGTGAAGTTACTAAAATCAAGTACATTGAGCTCATTCCGCAATCTACAAAATGTAGCCTCATCTAGCGGTTTAGTAAAGATATCCGCCAATTGATCCTCGGTTCTTACACATTCTAGTGATATATCATTTTTAGCAACATGATCTCTCAGAAAGTGATGGTGAATATCTATGTGCTTGGTGCGAGAGTATTGAACCTGGTTATTTGCAAGTTTTACCGCACTTTCATTATCGCACAAAAGAGATACTTTATCTAGAACTACACCATAGTCTAGCAAAGTTTGTTTTATGTATAATATTTGTGCACAACAAGCACCCGCGGTAATGTATTCTGCTTCGGCGGTAGACAAAGCCACACTATTTTGTTTCTTGGAGGACCAAGACACAAGTGATCTACCAAGCAAATGGCACCCTCCGGATGTGGTTTTTCTATCAACTTTGCATCTGGCATAATCCGAATCGGAATAGCCAATTAGTTCAAATCTAGCTCCTTTGGGATACCAAAGGCCAATGCTTGGTGTGTGCTTAAGATACCTAAGGATTATTTTTATGGCAATTAAATGAGTTTCCTTAGGATTAGCTTGAAATCTTGCACACATACACACACTAAACATGATGTCGGGCCTAGATGCGGTTAAATACAACAAGCTACCAATCATAGAACGGTAGAGAGTTTGATCAACTTTGTTACCTCCCTCATCTAGGTCAAGATGTCCATTAGTAGGCATTGGTGTCTTGATTGACTTACATTCATCCATCTTGAATCTCTTGAGAACATCTTTTGTATATTTCTCTTGAGAGATGAAGATCCCTTCTCTCAATTGCTTGACTTGAAAACCAAAAAAGAATGTAAGCTCACTAATCATGGACATCTCGAACTCCTTCGACATCAATTCACCAAATTCTTTGCAAGAATCTTCATTTGATGATCCAAAGATGATATCATCAACATATACTTGACAAATGAAGATATGCCTATCAAGCTTCTTGGTGAATAGTGTGATGTCGACCTTCCCAATGGTGAAGCCCTTCTCTATGAGGAAATTCCGAATGCGCTCATACCACGCTCTTGGGGCTTGCTTAAGCCCATATAACGCCTTGGACAACCTATAAACATGATTAGGATATCTAGGGTCTTCAAACCCGGGAGGTTGATCAACATAGACTAGTTCATTAATAAAGCCATTTAAAATGCACTTTTCACATTTATTTGATAAAGTTTCATTTCATGATGTGATGCATATGCAAGGAGGATACGAATGGCTTCTAGCCTTGCAACCGGTGTAAAGGTCTCTCCAAAATCCAAACCTTCAACTTGAGAGAACCCCTTTGCAACTAGTCTTGCCTTGTTCCTCACAACAACACCTTGATCATCTTGCTTGTTTCGGAACACCCACTTTGTTCCAATGACTCTTGCACCTTTAGGTCGCTCTTCAAGAGTCCACACTTGATTTCGGGTGAAATTATTCAACTCATCATGCATGGCATTGATCCAATCCGGATCTTGAAGAGCTTTTTCTACCTTAGTAGGTTCAAAGCAAGAGACAAAAGAGTGATGAGCAATAAATGAAGCAAGTTTTTGTGAACGTGTCATCACTCCCTTTGATGGACTCCCTATGATGAGATCTTGTGGATGATCTTGTAGTAGAGGTGTGTTTCTTCTATTGACCACTTGAGGAGGAGGTTGTGGAGCATCAACATCTTGTGCTTGTACCACCATTTGCTCATGGGATACATGAGTATCTTCATTTTCTACTCTCCTATCTTTTTTACCATCTTGTGGCATACTTAATGAAGAGGGTGGATCAATCACTTGTACATCATCTTCATCATCTTTTGGCTTAATGTCTCCAACCGGAATGTTCTTCATAGCCTCCCTCAATGGTTCATCACCTACATCATCAAGATTCTCATGTGCTCCTTGGGAGCTGTTAGATTCATCAAATTCCACATCATATGTTTCTTCAACCAAGCCGGTGGCATGATTAAATACTCTATATGCTTTGGACTTTGATGAGTAACCAACAAGAAAACCAATATCACAACGTCTTTGAAACTTCCCTAGGTGTTGCCGCTTCTTGTAGATGTAGCATTTGCAACCAAACACCCTAAAGAAGGAGACGTCCGGCTTTTTCCCATTGACCAACTTATAAGGTGTCTCACCAAGGAACTTTTGAAGGAATAGGCGGTTAGATGCATAGCATGCGGTGTTGATTGCTTCCGCCCATAGAGCTTCGAGGGTGTTGTACTCATCTAGCATTATTCTTGCAAGAGTGATCAATGTCCGGTTCTTTCTCTCAACTATACCATTTTGTTTAGGAGTATAGGTTGCGGAGACTTTATGTTTGATTCCAACTTCATCACAATATGCCTCTATGTTTGTGTTGTCAAACTCTTTTCCATTGTCACTTCTTATCTTCTTGAGCTTCACTTCAAATTCATTTTGTGCTCTCTTGGCAAACTTTTTAAAGCAAGATGCAACTTCGGATTTGTCATGAAGGAAGAACACCCATGTATACCTTGAATAATCATCAACTGTCATAAGACAATAAAGATTTCCTCCCAAGCTCTTGTATGTTGTTGGTCCAAACAAATCCATGTGTAGGAGTTCTAGCACTCTTGTGGTTGACATGAAAGCTTTTGTTGGATGAGTATTTGCAACTTGCTTGCCGGCTTGACATTCACTACAAAGCTTGTCCTTCTCAAACTTCACATCCTTCAATCATCTCACCAAATCATTCTTCATTAGCTTCTTGAGTGAACTCATACCAACATGAGCAAGTCTTCTATGCCATAGCCACCCAAGTGTTGTTTTGGTGAATAGGCATGTCTTCAAGTTTGCATCTTCGGAGGTGAAATCCACTAGATATAAGTTGTTGTATCTAAATCCTTGAAATATCACTTCATCATCCTTCTTGGATACAACAACCTCCTTCTCGGTGAACAAGCATTGGAAGCCAAGATCACACAATTATCCAACGGATAGCAAGTTGAAGCTCAATGAAGCAACATATAGCACATTGGAGATGGAATGATCATTTGATATTACCACTTTGCCCAATCCTTTAACCTTGCCCTTTGAGGTATCTCCAAATGTAATTCTCTCTTATCCATCTACTTCTTCATCAAGTGAGGTGAACATACGAGGATCACTGGTCATATGTTGTGTGCAACCACTATCAATAACCCAATGACTTCCACCGGTCTTGTAATTCACCTACACACAAGATATTCAAGCTTTAGGAACCCAAACTTGTTGAGGGCCCTTCACCTTCTCAACAAGTGACTTAGCAACCCAAATCTTCTTAGGCCTATTCTTGTTAGAAGGTCATAAGAATATGACTTTCATCTTTCCACTAGAATCCTTTATAAGCATGTAATAAGCATTGAAGGTAAATGGTCTAGCATGGTTGGGCAAGGGTTGTGGTGGTGGAGTTTGGCACTCATAAGCAAAGTGGCCTTCTTGTCCACACTCAAAGCATTTCTTTGGCTTCGGCTTTGATTGTTGTTGTTAAACTTGAGCCTTCTTCTTCTCTATATATGCCACATATCCAATGCCACTTCTATCCATCTTCATGACGGTGTTCATAAGTAGCTCACTTTGAATATATTTGCCTCTTGTGAACTTGCTCAATCCAACCTTGAGATGCTCTTTCTCCAACTTAAGCTTCTTGTTTTCTTCCTTAAGAGCATCGTTGTTCTTTTCTTCCTTGAGCTTCTTGTTTTCCTCTTTGAGCTTCTCATTCTCAAGGATCAAGTCACCATCATGATCAAGGGTTTCTAGCACAATGGTGTTGTGGCTTTTGATTTCTTCAAGATCTCTCTTGAGCTTTGCATTGTCATTCTTGAGCTTGACATACTCATCATAGTCATTGCACTCAACCACTTGCTTGCCCTTGATACTAGAACCTTGCTCAATGCTCTCAATGATCAAGTCATCACATGATGTAGCTATATCAATCTTAACAACATGGTTAGTAGCATCATGCGGCTCATTGGATAGAAATTCTTGAGCAATAGCAAGATTATCATGATTAATCTTAAGAGTAGTATATTCATCTTTTAGCTTGTTGTGGCTAGTGATGAGCTCATTGTGCACCCACTCAAGTTTATCATATTTATCTTTAAGCTCTTTCTTAGAAGATTTGAGCTCCTTGAGTTTGGATGACATAGCATCATTTGCTTCTCTAAGCTCAACATTAGCCTTTTCTATTTCATCACATTTTGCTAAATTATTCTTAGCATCTAGTTTTTCATTTTTAGCTCTACTCTTTCTAATGATCTTAGTGTATTGTCTTAGTATTTTAACAAGATCATCATATGAAGGTGAATCATCATCATCATCGCTATCGCTATCATTATCACTAGCTTGCTCATCATCACTACTATCATCATTCTTAGTTACCTTGCGTTCACCCTTGGCCATAAGGCATAGGTGTGTAGAGGATGATGGCGGTGGTGGCAGTGAAGATGAGAGATCAATAGCTATGGCGGCCACCTTCTCATTGTCACTATCGTCATCGGATGATCCACTAGATGAATCAATGTCCGTAAGCCAATCACCAACAATATAGGCCTTTCCACTCTTCTTTTTCTTGTGGAAGTCTCTCTTCTTATCATCTCTCTTCTTATATGGCTTGTTCTTCTTCTTTTCATCTCCTTCTTCATTGCTTGAGTCATCTTTCTTGCCCTTGAACTTGTCTTTCTTGGGCTTGGTGCATTGGTGTGCTAGATGACCAAGTTCACCACAATTGAAGCAATCCATTTTGGAAATTGGCTTTCTCCTAGAGCTTGTGAAGAACTTCTTCTTCTTGCCATCGAACTTGATGCCACTCTTGTTTAGCTTCTTTAGCATCTTGGCGGCTTTCTTCACCATGAGAGCAAGATCTTCATCTTCATATTCTTCATCACTTGAACTCTCATACTCAAGTCTTGCTTTGCCCTTATCTTGACTAGCTTTGAATGCTAAATCTTTTTCTTTCTTCTTAGTAGAGGATGAGCCATCTTGAGGTGTGATGTGCATGTACATCTCATGAGCATTGATCTTTCCCAAGATTTGTGTCGGTGTAGCGGTGGAAAGATCACCTTGATGTAGCACAGTCATAATATGCCCATATTTGTCAATGGGAAGGACACTCAAGATCTTTCTCACAACATCGGACGGTGACATTTGAGTAAGTCCAAGCCCATTGACTTCCTCTACAATAACATTCAAATATGAATACATTTCATTAGCACATTCTTTAGGAAGCATTTCAAAAGAGTTGAGCTTTTTCATAACAAGATGATAGCGTTCCTCACGCTCACTCTTTGTTCCCTCATAGAGCGCACAAACGTCCGACCATAGTGCATGGGCATCTTTGTGGTTCCTTACGCGGTTGAACACATCTTTGCAAAGGCCTCTAAAGATGGTGTTGCGAGCCTTTGCATTCCATTTTTCATAGTTCACTTCATCGCCTTGAAGTTGTGCGGGATTCCTAGGTTTTGGGAACCCATGTGAGGCGGCTCTAAGTATTCCAACGTCTAGAGCTTCTAGGTACGCCTCCATGCGAATTTTCCAATATGGAAAATCATCCCCCTCGAAGATAGAGGGAGGACCATCCCCGTGAGACATCTTGCTCTAAGCGATTAAGCTTAAAAACGTGAGCACGAGGCTCTGATACAAATTGAAAGGATCAAGATGCCCAAGAGGGGGGTCAATTAGGCTAATTCTAAATTTCTTCGCAATAAACAAGTCCTATGGTTAGCCCAATTAACCCCTTATGCCTAGAGAAGTGTTTTTATTGATCTAACGCACAAAAGTTTAGCAACCTAGTTCCAATCCTACTCTAGCATGGCAATTCTAAGAATGTAAATGACAAGAATTGAAATGCTCAAAGTAAATGCTCAAAGTAAAGAGAGGAGAGGAAACGCGGCGATATTTTGCTGAGGTATCGGAGAGTCGCCACTCCCCACTAGTCCTCGTTGGAGCACCCGCACAAGGGTGTAGCTCCCCCTTGATCCGCGTAAGGATCAAGTGCTCTCTACGGGTTGATTCTTTGACACTCTGTCGCGGTGAATCATCCACAACCGCTCACAACTTGAGTTGGGTCATCCACAAGCTCTTTAGATGATCACCAAGCTCCCAATCACCACCAAGCCGTCTAGGTGATGACGATCACCAAGAGTAACAAGCACGAACTCTCACTTGACCACAACAAGCCTAGGGAGAAGGGTGGATGCACACTTTGCTACTCTTGATCTTCACTAATGAGGGCTCTCTTTGGATTCTCAAATCTCAATCACCTCACTAGGACCTTGCTCTTCTTGGCACTCTCTAAGGTGTGTTTCAGCTGTTGAAATGAGCAAAAGTCACTCCACACACGAGTGGAGCTTCTATTTATAAGATAGACTGAAAAACGAACCGTTATGTGCCTCTACGGGGTGACCGGATGCTCCAGTCATGTTGACCGGACGCTCTGGTCAGTTCAACCCACACACCAGTGTTTACGTGTTGACCGGACGCTGGCAGGGTCCGGTCACCACTGACCGGACGCGTCCGGTCCCATTTTTCCCTCACTGGATGCTTACTGTACTCGATCGGACGCTGGACCCTCAGGGTCCGGTCAGCACTGACCGAACGCGTTCGGTCGCAGATTTACTCTTTTGGAACCTTACTGGAGTCGACCGAACGCTGCCTCTCAGTGTCCGGTCACTTGACCACTCAGCGTCCGGTCGCACCAGACGTAATCTCCTTGGTCAAATGAACTGACCGGACCCTGTGGCCAGCGTCCGGTCGCACCGGAGCCAGCGTCCGGTCAGTATTTGACCCTCCATTCACTTCCAACTCTCGATCATATGTGAATGAAGTTTGCTCCATAGGATCATAGGGCTGTTGTGGAGCTACCTAGTGCTAGTTTCAACAAGTGTGCACCACACCTAACTCACTAGACTCATCTAGGTCAAACTACCCGTCCATACCCCCCTTAATAGTACGGCCAAAGGAAAAACAAAGTTCTAAACTACTCTAAGTGTCTCTCCAACTCCAATAGACACTTAGAACTAGTCATCCTTAACCTTGTCGTCCATCCTTTAAAAACCGAAACGATTTCCATCGTAGGGGCATGACAACCATGATTGCCCAATCGATCTCCATTACCGTGACCTAACTTAATTGCCTCTACAAAATACACGTTAGTCACAGTAATCTAACATTATCATTAATCACCGAAACCCAATTAGGGGCCTAGATGCTTTCAGTATGGTCCTCGGTATTGCGGTTGACTTGAGTGTCCTGCCTCATTTGCACGCGTCATTATGAAGGAGTTGTGTGCAGACGTCGGGCGAGGTGGAGCCAGCCCCTGGACGTCGGACGAGGCGAAGCCAGCCCCCAGGGGTCAGGCGAGGCGGAGCCAGCCCCAAGACGTCGAGCGAGGTGGAGTCTGCCCTCAGACATCGGGGGAGGTGGAGCCGGCCCTCGGACGTCGGGCGAGGCGGAGCCGGCCCTCGGGGGTCGGGCGAGGCGGAGTCTACCCTCAGACGTCGGGCAAGGCGGAGCCAGTCCTCGGGGGTCGGGCGAGACAGAGTCTGCCCTCAAACGTCGGGCGAGGCGGAGCCAACCCTCGAGGGTCGGACGAGGCAGGGCCCACGGTCTCGGTGACCAAACAAGAAGTGACCCGGCAAATAGTGTAGTCGCGCTCTTGACCGCGCGGATGAATCAAAGTTGACGGTCATTAGCTCCTCCTCTTTGGGTACCCTAATATTAGTCCACGAGAGATATGAAATTACAAGGAAACAAAAGTGTGATATCTCTTAGAAAGGGTTGGAAGTGTTGTGACGAGGACCGATCAGTTAGGGAGATCCTCACAAAGGCACACTGGCAAGAAGGTTTAAGTATGCATGGAAGTCAAAAATGGATGGAACACTTGCAAAGAAAGCAACAAACTTAGAGTTAAACTAATGGTTTATAGAAGAAGATGACAAGCTTATAGAATCCATGATAAAACAAAGAGAGGCACAGATTAAGTGATAAATGCTTTTTCTAGAAAGGGTGTAGGAACACTTTGGAAGAGGAGACATGTGTTAGGTCCCACATGTAAGGTAATGGTCTTCCGGGTTTGAAAGGGGCACTGCTCATGATAAAGAAGGTAATGGTCCAAAATGAAAAAAAAAGATCAACTCGCCTGTCATTTCTCAAGGAATCACTTCGCACTAGTAATTTTCTGCTATTAACATGTAAGAACACTTTACACATATGGTTTCATCTGGCTAAGCGAGGAGTTGATAACTCATCACGAACTTGTCGGCTAGGTTCAGATTTTGGATCAGATATTTCCGCAAAAAAGTAGCGATGCAAATCAAACAGTGTGGAATAATAATAAAATAATTTATTTGAGCAAAGAATAATAAATTAATTAAAAAATAAAATAGAAAGGCAGATAGGCCAGGCCGGAGTTGTCTACGGCCACGGCCCAGGGGGCATGGTCGGCCCAACAGAGCGCACATGCACACCGTCACCACCCAGTGGAACCCTCTGGCCTCCTCCCTCTTCGCCCGCACCTGCACAGCTGCGCTTCACGCGCCGCCGAAGCGCGCCCCCACCTCACCCTCTGCCCACCTCGCTCCCCTCCCGTAGCCGCCGGCGCGGCTCATCGGTCCATCCCCCTGCTGCCTCCTGCAACGGCGCCGGGCGCCGGAGATCCATCCCGACTCGCTGGTAAGCTCTTCCCGTCTCGCTTGGGTCGCTCGAGACCAAATCCATGCCTAAACTCAACCCCCCCCCCTTTTTTTTTGCTTCTCTGTACAGTTTCCAATCCATCCGGATAGCCCCGGCTGGATTTGTTCGCTACTCTTGCATAGCACCAATCCGACTCATCTCTGTTTCGATTCCATTCGTTAGGGCTCGGTTCGAGATCGAGCGCACTGTAGCCCTCGTACCCTAATGTTGTGGGAGTGCTACTGATAGCAGTCACTTTTTCATTAGCTCCTTCCTGGTGACGTAAATCCGCCAGTAGACGAAGCGGTGGTTTGGGATTCTCATGTGTGCTTGAGGGATGTTGCTAAATATTTCTCGTCTGTCACACCTACAGGTGACCCCAAGTGGGTGCGGCAACCATGCCCAAGGTTAAGAATCCCCATGTTTTCATGGACATATCAATTGGTGGAAGCAGCGCCGAGAGGATTACATTCGAGGTCGTAAAGCCTGCAGCAGCATTTTTTTTTGGCATAACTGCTCACTGTTTTCAGCTGCGGAGGACATGGTGATGTACACCATATTAACTTACGGTGATTGTTTTGCAGCTATTCGCAAATGTAGTTCCAAAGACTGCGGAGAACTTCAGAGCACTCTGTACCGGTAATTCTGGTTCCATTCTGTGAAACACCAGTGTGCGCGCGCCTGTGTCGAGTTGTTCCTATAGCATATGTTTGAGTTCTATGTCTTAGCCTCTGCCCAACATGTAGGTGAAAGAGGCCTTGGAGCATCTACAAAGAAACCACTCTATTATAAGGGAACAAATATCCATCGCATAGTTAAAGGGTTTGTTGCTCAGGTATTTAAAGATTGCTACCGATCTGGCTGCTGCGTATTTCTTAGCTAGAGATAGTACATTGAAATGTTTTGTGGGATTGAAATACTGAGCTATATGGAATATGCATGCAATTGACCTTCTTCTATTCATGCAGCTTTGCACTTTGACGTCTTTTTCCTTCAAACTAAACTTGTCAAATTTCCTTCCTGCAGGGTGGTGATTTTTCAAGAGGAGATGGTATTGCTTCATTAGCCCAGGCTTCTTCTTTCAACTGACTTCTTGCTGTAGTGTACTTTATAAGCTCAACGTTGTATGCTATTTCCAGGACGTGGTGGAGAGAGCATTTATGGTGGAAAATTTCCAGGTTACTAGCTACATTGAAATTGTGTCAGTCACAATTTGTTTGTTAGCTATCAGTGACTGTCCTGTTAAGCTTTTACTGAAGTTTTCTTTCATTCCATCATGTGTTCTACAGATGAAAACTTCAGACTACTGCACGATCAGCCTGGTTTCCTGTCCATGGCAAATTCTGGACCAGACAGCAACGGGTCACAGTTTTTTATTACATTCAAGGCTCTACCTCATCTTGATGGGTATTGCTTCTTGTTCTTCAGTCACCTGGCTTCATTAGATTCTCAGTTCTCTAACCACAACAAAAAACTAATATTCTGTCAGAAAATTTATTTTAATGACATCAAGTAATGATTAGGGGCTCATGTTGGGTTTCAACTCTAGCCTACCCCAACTTGCTTGGGACTAAAAGGCTTTGTTGTTGTTGTTGTTGAAGTAATGATTAAAAGTAAGTGATGATGGCAACCAACCTAGATCTTGTATTGTATTTACCTTTTCTTTTCAAATAATTCGGAGAGCTGAGTATCATTGCATAAAGTAGAAAGTTTTAGAAATAGACGTTTACAACATGCCACACCCCTAGATAGTATACTGTACTTTTGTTGACAGTATTCGATGTTATTAGTTCCTAACTACCTGCGATGTCTTGTCTTACATTTCCTGCCTATTCTCCATGGTCTAGCAACCTTAAATGAATTCAAATTGTAATATTTGTAGCAAACATGTGGTCTTTGGGAAGGTGGTCAGTGGAATAGCTTTGCTTAAAACACTTGAAGCAGTTGGTGGTGAAGGCGGAAATCCTTCTCGTCCCGTCAAAATTGTAGACTGTGGTGAAGTTTCCAACACAAATTCTCAAGATCTGCTAAAGGGAGAGAAAGGTATAAATAAACGAATACAATGTACAACTGCAAATATTTTATGTTCTTCTTGCTTATCTTCCTCATTACCACTTTGTGCAGAAAAAAAACTAAGAACGGTAGATGGTAACTCCAATGCTGAAGGGAGAGCCAAATTAAAAAAAGCATCCGGTGATTATAAGCAAAGAAAGAAGAGAAAACACTATTCGTCTGATTCATATAGCTCAGACACTTCAGACTCATTGTCCTATTCTTCAGATAGTGGCTCTGATTCAGAATCACACTCATCAATGGATACTAGCTCGTCTAGTGATCATAGGCGTAAGAGAAGAAAAGGATCTAAGAAGGATAAGCGCAAGCCCACAAAGAGGAAGGGTAAACATACAAGGAGTAAGAGAAAGAGTAGAGGATCCAAAAGGCGATCTAGACGGTACAATGTTAATAACCTGCATAATGTTTCTACTTTGTTAGCATGGGATGACTTCTTACTGAAATTCCTCCTTTTTGGTGTGGTTTATCTTTAGGAGCTATGGGAGTTCAAGTGATGATTCAGTAAGCTCAAAGACAGATAACAGCAGTTCTGACAGTGAAAATGGCAGCCATCGTACCAAGCGTTCCTTGCCGAAAGGTAGTAATCTAATTCCATTAGATTTAATGTGTGTGTTATATATTTGCTATCAACATATCCTAATGGACTTCAGTTTGAGTGCATATATTTCTTGCCTGCTAAAACCAGTTCTCCAATGCTGGACAATTTCTGCTTGTGAGTTTGCCATGTCTAGCTAAAAAAGGAATGCTGTGTTGGATTTTTTTTTTCTGCTGCTATTTGGTTTATTACATTGGTAATATCTTTCTAGCGTCAATTTAAAAAATAAATAAAAGTTCTGACTGCCCTAGTGCCTTATTCATGTTATTATTAATCTTCACTGTTTATTGATGGTGATGTGTTTTTCACTAAACAAACTTTATATTTTTCTTTTGATATCAGTCATAACTGAAATGGAGCACGTTCACATGAATGACAAATTATCTTTTTTTTTTCTATCTGAAAGCAACTGTTGATAACTTACTATGGCATATACTACAATAGCTACTAATAGCTTGAAGTTTTATATATTGTATTTATTTATAGTTTTTACATTATGTATAATTTATAAGTTTTAAGTATTCTGAGATCACTTTGCCTCACTTTTTTGTCTTCAATTTTGAAGTATTAATCATTTCCCCCCTGCAGATAAAGAGAGTACCAAAATGACAAATTCAGAACAAGGAAGATCTTTTCAAGATGTAGACAAAGGCAAAGAAACAGTTACTACCGTCAACCGATCACAATCACATGATGGAAGTAAACCCTCAAACAAAGATGACAACGGGGCTGATGACAGATATGGGAATTGCAATTCAGAAGATAGGTATGCCTATTTCATGTTTTGATTTGTCAACCACATGTTCCTTTTGGATTCCTATTACTACCATTGACAGAGCAAAGTTTGTACTGTTCAACTTTGAGATGACTAGTTATTTTTGAGCGGCTAATGCACACCCTTTTTTTTTCTAAACACAGGAATGATCCAGGTGCAAGTTCCAGGATCAATCCCATCCAGGTTGATGTAAATTTAGCAAAACCAGTAAATGTAGATGGCAACATTGATGGTGATGATGCAGAGGCTGGCATGTCTAGAACTAGAACTAGTACAGAAAGGCACCTGCCAAGCAATGAACCTGTGTCCACCAATGGTAAAGATTTAGCTGTGGGTTCTGCAGACAATGGGCAGCCTCAACGAATCAGGAAAGGACGTGGTTTTACTCAGAAGTATGGGTATGCACGCCGATACAGGACGCCATCTCCTGAGCGCCCCCAGTTCGGGACCCCCGCCACGATGGAGGAGAGATGATAGATGGAACAATTTCAATAGGTAAATTTAAAATTAGACTATTTATCAAACTTTGACAGATTTGGCATTTATACTGATTTCTCATCATGTTCAGGTATGGAAGAAATGGTCCTTACAGCAGACGCTCACCAGCAAGGAGATACCGTGGCTCGCCAAGAGCCAATAGCCCATCCAGGTTGGTATTTCTTATGCGTTGAAGTGAAGATTCTTGCACTGCTTTACTAATCTCATTAAACTTGAGAGAAACAATCTGTTTCTTCCCAACTATTATTGTATCCTTGTTTATGCATTGTTTAATGCCATAGGGTATAATAGTATGAGTTTGTTTCTAGGAACCAATCTGCTCATTGTAAATAGTCAGTTGGAAGCCATTGCTAATTGGCTGTAATGCTTAAATTATTCAAACTATTATTACTCCTCATGGATAAAAAGAATAGCACCAACAAGTAAAGAACATGATATTAAATGATTTATCATATCCAATCTAGATAAACCTGTCATTAGTGTAGCTTTAACTGTCTCTCTTTCTCAACTTCTCTCTCTCTCTCTCTCCCCTTATGATGGAGACTGTGAAGGACATTTGTGCCTGGTAACAAAATAGTATGTTGTGTTCATCCCTTTCATAGTTTACCTTGTTTGATTAAATCCCCAAGTTTGTTGGTATTGTGGATACTGAACACTTGATAAAAAAAAAAAACTCGACCGGGGGGGTTAAGACTGCCCCCGCAGCATTACAAATAAGAAGAAGGACCTTCTCACCTGGCCGAGAAAACCCCCGAACCCCCGCCCCCACCCTTACACGGTGGCTTTCCGTCGCCTAAGTGAGTATTGGGCGGTGCCCCTGCTGCTTTGGTTATGGGGACGGACGAGGGGATTTTTTTAACTTGAGGAGTGCCGCCGGGTCACCTAACCGTTTGAGCTAGGCGCCCTTTGGCTACTGAACACTTGATTGTATGATTAATTTTGATCTTCAGGTATTATGTTGATTATTACATGTGCAAGCACCAGATAACCATGCACTGCTTATAGATCAAGCACCTTTTCCATTGCCATGATAAAAATAAAACTGTTCTCCTTTCAATTTGCTCTCTACCTTTCCTACCACCATTTTGTGCAAAGCCATGCTACTTTAGAAGTGGCCCAAAATTGTTAACTAACGTCCATGACTTTAGGTACCCAAGAAGAGGCCGAAGCAGGAGTAGGTCACGCAGCCCAGTGAGACGCCATGACCGTGGAGGGTATCACCGCCCCAGCCCAAGACATAGCCGCAGCCCTGCAGAACCGAGACACAATGTGAATGATAGGCCTCGATCAGGTCATGGTGGAGGTGATCCTGACCACCGTGGCAACAGCCCCCCTGCCAACAGGTCCAGGTCGAAGAGCCAGGACCCCTTGAGATCCAGATCTCCTGATGCTGCCCCAGCCAAGAGGGAGAGCTCGAAATACAACCGCAGGCGCAGCAGCAGCTCAAGGTCCAGCAGCCCTGATGGAAAGAAAGGCCTGGTTTCGTACTGAGATGTAACAGACGCAACAATTTACAGGCTCCAAGAACTATGTTTCTTGCTAGTTTAGCATTATGTACGCTTCTGTAATGGCTTCTAAACTTGAACTGCTTTCGATGTAGCTGTACACTTGGATGAACTGTTAGACTTGAAATGTTTCTTATGTCAGATATTTAGATCTACTTCTGAGTCAGTATCGCTAAGAGTTCAAGTTATTTAGTGCTGTGTTTCTTATTTAGTACTATGCTTATTTTTCTTATTCCAGCCTTTGCAAATCATATACTTCTGTGCCTTATATAGGCGAAGTTGACGCCTCCACTGCTGCTGCCTCTGCAGCAGCCGGTAGGAGACGCCGAGCAGTGGTTTTGGTGCCATGTACCATTCTCACGGCCGGTCACACATGCAGCTTGGCAACTAGTACCAATCACCAATCTCTCTCCCAATTGCAGGCCCTGCCCCTGGTGATGTAGCCAGAGGGCAGGCAGCAACGGACAATTACCGTTCTTGAATAAATTTTGGTCCATCCAATCCACTCTCCTCATTCATGCAGGTATGTAGCTACTCTTGGCAGCAATTCGAATGTACACTTGTGTGTGTCAGCTTACTGTGTTCTGTGTTCAACTCTCTTTCAGCTATACTATATCAACCACATTACAGCACATCGACACGCTCTGGGGCCAATGTTCTGACGCCTTGCAAACTGTCACAGATAACCAGCTGTTTCAGTTTAATTAGTTCACAGTAGTGATGCCATTATAGTGAGTTAACGATTGAACTTTGTTCCTCTGTGTACTGGTTAATGCATTTTAGGCTGTGCCAGGTAGGATCACTAGTTCATTACCCGGTCAAATTTGGTGTGTTTCAAACTTTGGACAAATAGAACATTTTGCTTCTGAGATCTGCAAATAAAATGAAGCGTTCTTAGAAGAATAAAGCCCATCTTTGGTCCATTATCTCTCTGTCAAGAAAAACAAAAATTGTTTTATGCAGGTAATGTTCTGAGCTACCTACTGAATCTGCTTCTGGCTTGTTGCAAAACGAAGAGGGACGTAAGGTGTTACTGTGTTAGGTACGTACGTTGGAAACAACAACGGATGTGAAAGTCCAGATTTTGAATCACCTTTAATGACTGTGGCGAATATTGTCTGTTTTATCAACTTTGTAAGAAGGCACTCAGCCTGGTGCTGTTGTATGATATACTCCATCCATTCTCACTTTCCGAGAAGTCAAACACTTTTAATTTTGAACAAATATAAAAATATATATTAATATTTATAATACATAATTAGTATCATTAGGTAGATCAGTGAATATACTTTTCATAATAAACTTATTTGGAGATATAAATGTTGCACGCATTTTCTACAAAACTAATCAAAGTTAAGAAAGTTTGACCTGCACGCATCTCATAACGACCTTTATTTTGGGACGGAGGGAGTAAGTTTACAAAGTTATCTTAAATTGTCAAAGTATATCAGTTTTAAGATGCTCATTCAGCTCTCTTTTTTTAAACAATGGCAGGAGCTCTGCCTTTCAATTAAGACGAATGAAGTTTATATACGAGCAAAGATAACCAAGCGTGGTGCCAAACACCGCGAAAGGTTAGCCCACCCACGCAACGCGGTAGAGTACACACTACCATGAGTCATCGTTGCCGAGCGTGGTTGCAAAGCAGCCAGCAGCTCCGACTTCCCATGGCAAAACACCGACGACCCATCCTAAGATGTCGATCAACGGGCCCAAGCAGGAGGGCGCAGCACAGTCATCGTTGCGAGCTCAATGGCTCCACGAAGAGCAGCTCCGACTTTTCGCGCTTGATCCCACGCCCCCATGGCGATTGCCGAGCCTCTAAAAAGTGAAACCCGGCCCGCCGGAGAAGGAGGGTTCGACCAGCGTCATCGTTGCCGAGCTACATCCCCGATGCAAGCAGCTCCGACTTCCGATGCGTAACTCGCCGCCTCGCGTCAAGCTGGGCGCCAAGAGGCAGAGGACATCCGCCGAAGGAGACATCACGGTCGAGACGAATTTCCAGTGGACGCCTTTCAGAAGGGTGCACGCAGATAGCGCCGCCGTCGCTTGTCCGTGGAAGACATGGCTGGGGGCACAAGAACACGACGCTTCAACAAGGGAAAACGGCGCCCCACAGCGCCGCCGCCGCCAAGGCTTTTGCCCGAGGTGCCCCTAGCACAAACGTCGAGCCAAGATGCCGTACCGTAGCCTGTCGCCACCGTCGTCGTCACCGCCATCCCGCAGAAGCTCCTCCAGAGGGGCTTCGACGCGCCGGCTGCTCACAGCAGCCACACAGCTGCGTCGGCCGCCACCCCCTCCGACCGGGCAACATGCAGAGGTGGACTTACCTCGCCACGCGTCACGCCGCCGACGCCGAAGGTTGCCGACCTCCGCCACCACCGACAGCGATGATGCCCCACCTCGGCGCGCCGCCGCCACGGGGCACCGGATTCGCCATCAGGCGCTGCACCCAGTGACCCATTTGGTGCCGCCACCTCCATGCCAAGGCCGAGGAGGAAAGGGGAAGCGGAGGAGAAAGAAAAGGCCTCGCCATCGCCCGGCGCGCCGCTGCTGGCATCGCTGGCCGCGCAGCAGCAGAAAGCGGCCCCGCCGAGCCCCACGCGGCTCGCGTGAGGGCACGCCCCGCTACTACGCACGCCGCCACCAAGCGCGAGGAAGAGGAAGAGACTCGGCCCTGGGCGACGCAGCCGCCACCACGGGCGCCGAACCTGCGGATCCGCGACGTCTTGGACAGGAGCCGCTGCCACCGCCCGCCCAGGCGCGGCCCGCCGGAGATCCGCGCGAATCCGGCCGTCGGACCGCCGGATCCGGACGCCGAAGCGAGGAGGCTGCCCCAGACAGGCGCTGGAGACGCCGGCGCCACCACCTGCCCCAGTGACCACGCCGAGCCCCAGGACACGAGCACGTCCCCGACAGTCGCAACTTCCACCGCGAAGAAGAGCCTCGCACGGCCATGCCGGCGGCCTGCTCCGGCGACGGCGCGGCTGGAGAGAGGGAGGGAAGGAAGAGAGGCGGCTAGGGTTTGGGTCGCCTCCCGTGTCGCCTGCGTGGGGGCAATGTGGGCCGAAATATGCTCATTCAGCTCTTGAACTGATATACTCATTCAGATGGCTTCATAGACAGGATGTGTGAAAAAATTACATAAATACTCGTCCTAGTTGATACCGAATCAAACGAATCCATTAGTAAGTTGAACACTGCACGTTGACTCGATAGCAGTTAGAAAATTGTGAAAATGAATCTCTAATTTCATGACACCTGTTGATGCACATAAGACTAAGGGCTTGATTGGTTGGCTTCCAAAATATGTAAGTCAAAGATTTGGCAAGTCATAATTTTGACTATTATTTGGTTTGCTAGTAAAACTTGTCAACTTCTTACATTTGCCTTATCAAATCTATAGCAATTTTTTTTTATCTAACTTTGGCTTGCCAAATTTTGATCGCAAATCAAGCAAGCCCTAAAAAAGTGGAACAATGTGCATATTCTTGGACACGTTTGTGCAGTTTGGGGAGTCTTAAAGCACATTTGCTAATTATAATTTCAAGTATGAAAACTTCTCTAACCTCTCTCTCTCTCTCTGTTTTCTCAGCTTATGTCTCTCGGTCGGTGCTCCTTTTTTTTAACTCAGTACTCTTGTGCTGAAATGCGATGTAATTCCTGATTTTTTTTGAGTGGCCTCGGCGCAGTGTGATGTAACTGTTGCAAGATGGCCTGGCCCATCTGCGGGGCCGGCAGTGTTAGCGCACTGGAGTTTGCTTCTTTGATTTTCTTGGGCTTAGCCTAGCGCACCGGATCAACTTTTTTGTTTGTTTGTTTTATCGTGAAATGAGGGAAAGTCCTCTGTCGCCGATGTTGTTTTTGGCAGTAAAGAAAAAGGCTTTGTGATCGATCATCAGTAGCTGGTGAAGTCTAGTATGTAATGAAGGGCCGGATTGGTTCGCTTTTCAAATTTGCCATGCCAATGATTTGGCAAGCCATAATTTTGGCTAGGATTTGGTTTACTACCAAAACTTGCCAAACTCTCATATTTGTCTTGCAAAATTTATGACAATGTTTTTGTCCAACTTTTGGCTTGCAAATCTTTGATATGGCAAATTTTGGATGTCAACCAAGCATGCCTATAATTACCGTTTGTCTCGGCGTTGCACCCTCCGCTCGCTTGCGACACCAGAAAAACTACCATCACCGCCTTTCCCAGGAACGCCTTGGTCCCCCACCTCTCTCCCATTCGGCGGGCTCACAGGTAGCAAGAGGAGTGGGGACCCGATCTCTCCATAGTTTTTAGTTGTTTTTGTTGTTATTTGTTCTTCTAGAGTTTAGTTTCTGGTATCATTGATGAGGTGGCGGCGACAATGACACAATGGAATGGGATCTCTCCTGCCTCTCTCTATCTTGTCGATGCGTTTGATCCGGCGTTGATAAAGGACCAGTGAGAGCTTGGTCTGTCAGATATGTTGGTTCCCTTCAGTTCTTGGTGGCAGCAGTCAGTTGGCTCTCTTCATGTCGATTTCGACCTCTTCTTTCGGTTTGTTCTTTTGCCAGGTCTATCATCTCTAATACTCTGTTCTTTCTTGATCTCATTGTCAGTGACGAGTGGATTCTGCGGAAGCCTTCTATGGCGAGGGTGTTCCTTTGCTGCCTCTTCAGAGCGATCTTCGACAGCCAATGGACAACAAAAGGATGAAGATGACTGGTTTGATTTTCAATGTATTTTTTTAGAGGTCATTTTGTGTCAAGTTGTCCTTTTGTACGAGCTACTGCCGCTCTTTTGAGTGGTATATGTAATGTAATTTCTTTTTTTTTAGACTGTATGTAATGTAATTTCGGTGGCGCGCCATCTCCGGGAGGTTAGCATTCGCGAGTGGACTGAGTGGGCCGACTGGCCGAGACGCACGCGCGACACTAGTGGGCCTGAACTTTCGTCCGCGGTTACGGTGGGAAATGGGCCAGACTGGCAGTTACGGTAGAACGTGGCACCGTACACTACTTCAAACGGAACGGACCAAGGCAAGGCAGAGGGCCCCCAAGGCAGACAGGCATGCCATCCCGCTACACAACTCGCGAGTCGGGAGACTGCGCTTGGAGCGGGAAACGGAGGCGGCGGCGGAGATGGCGGGCTCTCAGGGCGCGGGCGGCGGCCACGGGGAGAGGTACGTGCGGCGGCTTCCTGCTCTACCGTGGTCTCGTGAAGCCGCGGCCCAATGCTTGACCCTGAGTGATTGGAAATGCGTTTCGTGGCAGGGTCGAGCGTCGCAGCCGTGGCCGAGGCGTGGCCTTGCGCCGCCCGCCGGGCGTTCGACTCCGGGGGAGCGGAAGCGCGGGCACGGAGGCGGCGCGGGACGGAGGCCCCGCGGGCGGACCAGCCGTGGTCGGCGGCGGGGCGAGGAGGTCAGAACCCTGTGCTCTTCCTACCCATTTGTGATTAGGGATTGGGGTCTGGTCGACGAATTTGGGACATACGAATACGACGGCTGGTTGTTGATCCAATTTGGTAGATATATCCCCGTGTTGTTGACTTGCTATTGGCTCGTTAGGGTTTATTTTCAGGGATTTTGCAATTTTGCTCAACTGAATGTCGCCTTGCATTTTGTCTCTGGTAGGTTTCTCCGAGGTTCTGTTCCACCTGAAAGGGCTCCAAAACGTGGCGGTGTTAGTGCTTATGAGCAATCGTTGAAAGATTATGTCGACAGGATGTCCATCGTTGTTATTAGTCCATCAGTTGGCATGTCTTTTGACTCCCGTGCTGAGGCATATGAGTTTTACAACTTGCATTCCTGGGAGCTGGGTTTTGGAATACGGTGCAATATGACTGTGGGTAAAAGTGTTGTGAGTCAAGACATAGTCTGCAGCTGCGAGGTGAGGCGATGTTCTGCCTTTTTGTGTTTGTAACTCTGTGCAATTCAGTATTTCAATTCCAGGATATGCAATGTGGCTTAACTGTGAAAATTGGCCATGTGTTTTAGGGCAAACCAGAGCTGTCCAACACTGCCTCTGCACAAACTGATTGCAAGGCTATGATCCGGCTACACAGGTCCGATGGCAATTGTTGGTACGTTCAGGAATTTCGAGGTGATCACAATCACCCCCTCTCTGGGATATGCAGTGAAGATTTCTGTTGGCCTTCTCACAACCATCTCAAGCCCTACACTAAGAATCTAGTCCGCCGTCTTAGGGATGATAACGTTGATCTCAGTAAGAAGTGCCAAAGCATTTATGAATACTTTTGGGGCATGGAGAATTATAAGTTCGTGAAGGGGGATTTGAAGTCATTGTGTAAGAATATATCATCGGATCTATCAGACATTGACTCCGACAAGACAATCGAGTTGTTTGATGACTTTGGTTCGTTGAGGAGGGATGACCCAAGCTTCATGTTCCGTATTGAGTTGGATGACATTGAGGACCAGTTTAATACAGTGTTATGGACAAATGGACGCAGCAGAATGCAATATGCACATTTCGGTGATACTATAACATTTGATACAACGTATAGGACTAACCTGTATGGCTTACCTTTTGGCTTGTTTGTTGGTGTTAATAACCACCATCAAAGTATCATACTAGGAGGAGCGCTGATGCGACGCAAGACAGTGGAAAGTTTCAAATGGCTGTTCCGTGAGTTTGTTATATTAATGGGTGGTAAAGCTCCAAGTACTATTCTCACAGGTACATGTTTTATTTCCAAACTTGATTATGCCCTCAGTTCATAGTTTACTGCTATCACAATTTTTCAACCGATATTAAATCTGTGGATTGTGCTAAATGTAGACCGGTGCCATGAAATGGAGGTGGCAATCCAGGAGGAGTTACCAGAAACGATTCACAGATGGTGCAAGATGCATGTGCTGAACAATGAAAATGAATTCCTTGGGCCAATTTGTTTGAAGAAAAGTGGATTTAAGGATGACTTCCAGAAGATCACTGATAGCATGTTGACTGTGAGAGAGTTTGAGTGTGGTTGGCAACATCTTCTTGATAAGTACAACTTGCATGACAATGCATTTCTTTCACAGATTTATGATTGTAGACATAAATGGGCCAACCCCTACTTGAAAAAAAAGTTCTGTGCCAAGCAGACTAGTACCCAAAGAAATGAGAGTGCACAAAACATGTTTAAGGGTTATGTACCACTGAATAGATCTATCAATATGTTTGTGCGACACTACAACAAGCTCCAATCTGATCTCAACTCAAAGGAAAGCTCTGAGGAGAATAGGAGCAGGAAGGTAATAGGTCCTGAAACACATCTTGCTGTCTGTCATACTTTTATAATTGGTAAGTCACATCCTGATTTGAATTTCTCTGTCCTGCAGAGACCCAGATTTATGAGCACAGGACTTCCAATTTTGGAGCATGCTGCAAAGATCTATACAAGGGCTATGTTTGAAAAGTTTGAAGGAATAATTTCCCAGTCTGGTTCTTATGTGGTGCATGAGAAGGAGAAAGGGAAGGCATATTTGGCAAGGCACATTAGGAGTGACAGGCAGGAGAGCTGGTCTCAAGTGGAATTTGAGGTTATCATTAGAGCTGAAGATGGTGCAGTTGTTTGTGAGTGCGGATTGTGGGAGCACATGGGGATGCCTTGCTGCCATGCTGTCAAGGTAGAGTTTCTGCTGTGTTTCAGACTGTTATGAAATTCTTTCTTAAATGCAATGGTTCCAAGTTTCAGATGTAAGAGAAGTGACATTTATGTTGATGCAGGTGATGATACACTTGGGAATGCAGGAGATACCAGCTGGGAATATTGTAAAACGCTGGACGATGGATGCTAGGGATACTGTGCCTGTTCATCTGATTGAGAATGATAGGGCTGCAGAAAACTCAAAGTCGTTTAGAACGTCGGAGTTGTTCATTGCTGGGATCAAGTTTGTAAAGTCTGGTTCCAGGAGTGATCAGGCTTTTGAAGCAGCGATGGCGGTTTTGGATCAAATAAAGCAGGAACTTTTGGAACTCGGTGAAGATGAGGACGTTTCTGAGTTGACTGAGCAGTCCAGCATTTCTGCGGCAACTACTGATGATGCTACCTCGGCACTCGGCGGCTCAGAAACAGACTGAAACACAGGTGCCTGATCATGCACACAAGATCGTGCAGCATACTCAGGCAAAAGGGCCACAGTAGGGGGCATTTGGGCTAAAGCGCAGTGGATTTTGTATATATCGAAGCAAGGTAGCAACTTAAATGGAGTGTGGACTGGCAGTTCACAAGGCCGCAACTGCTCATCGACAACTTGCAGGGAGTGTTGTTAGTGGGGTGTTTTCAAACTGTGTGTGGTCCAAAGCACGAGTGGGTGTGCTTGGTTGTCAGTGTTACATTCTGCACTGGGAATTGCAGCTTGTGTTCTTGGCTGCTAGTTAGATAATTGATCTTTTGCTCAGTAGGAAGTCGTGGTCTGGTCAGTAGGAAGTTTTGTTTTGCTCAAGTCTTGTAAATTCGGGAAGTCCTGGTCTGGTCAGTAGGAACTTTTGTTTTGCTCAAGTCTTGTACACTGTCAGTGACGCTGAAATGTGACAGTTCCAACCTGCATGTCATGCCATGTTGTCATGCTTTCCGATATGCACATTTCGCCATTTGGTACTGCAGACATGTGGTTTACGTAGGCTGCTGCGGTGCTGCCGTTAGTTCTGTCGGATCTCTATATGGTGTGCTGTTCCTCTTAACAGGCTACTGTATGTTCCAGTTAGTTAGAGTCAGAATCTTGCAATCCTTGTCGGGGATTGAACTGTATCCCAAGAAATTTCTGTAAAGATTATAATGCTCCAACCGGAGCCTACATAACACAATTACACAAATCTTAGGAAGTTAGTGCCATAATCTGGATATTTTACCACCATTTCAACGACCACTCAGCGATCCTGAGGACTGCATATGCATCTTGGCCTTCCTCGTTTACAGAGGCAAGCAAGCCTTTGGGGGCCTGAGCTCTGAACTACAGAAGAGCAACAACAGGTACCTGCACTGGGGAATCACCGAATGCTCTCTTGTCGCCTGTCAGTTGCCGTCGGACACCGTTTGGGTCGTCCGATCATTCTGGAGCCTGACGTCGTCGAACCCTGCTCCGTGGAACCACTTTCTGTATTCTTCCTCCTTGGGGAACAGCATCCACATCAGCGAAGAATTGGGACGATAAAAGGTTGGGTAAGGTTGGGTAAACTGGGCCAATCAAACCAGCAACACAAACACAATACTCTCTGCTGGATAATACGTGACACCATATTAGTATTTGCAAATTGTAAATGAGTATCTATGACATTCAACTTAGGGATAGGGAAACATAATTTATTTATATATCTATTGGTGTTACATTCTACTTTATTTTTTTTGGATATGAATGGATTAAGTTATCCCGAGGACAAATATTAATGCCAGTAAAAATGTGCCAATTCCAGCAGCAGCAGGTCTGACAGAGAATGAAAGATGATTTCCCCCCTTAGTCAAAGAAATGTTGATGCAGGTGATGTAATCTACTTCATGAACACCTTGTTTGTAACCGATGGGCCTCTTTTGGCCTAGATCAATCAATAAAAATGAAATCTCAGGTGGGGATCCTCTCCCCCTATTGACCTTAAAAAAAACTCGAAGTCGTTTAGAACGTCAGAATTGTTCGTTGTTGTGATGGTCTGATGGAGCTTGTAAAGTCTGGTTCCGCGAGTGAAGATGCTTTTGAAGTAGGGTTGTTTTTTTTTTGGAAAAAGTCCATATTACCTTCCTCAAAAAAAGGGCGTACCCAGTGCAGAGAGCTCCCGCTCTGTGCGGGGTCTGGGGAAGGGTGTTAGTGGCAAGCCTTACCCTCGCCTATGCAATGCGAGGAGACCGCGACTCGAACCTGGGACCTTCCGGTCACAGGCGGTAAGACTCTACCGCTTGCACTAGGCCCGCCCTTCATATTACCTTCCTCAAACTTTCGCGAAAATCCATTTTTCCTCCCTGAACTCTAAAACCGGGCAAAACACCTCCCTCAACTTTTAAAACCGTTCATCTTACCTTCTTGACCCTGTTATAAGCAGTTTTGAAGTCGGTTTTGTCTTTTTCCTTTTTATTTATTTCGGCAGAATCTTTGAAAAATCATATTAAATCAATGAAAAATCATAAAATGGAAAATTCAATTTTGTTGGACTCCACATGAGTAGATCTACAGTGAACATATAATATGGTATGCTTTAGTACATTGAATTTAGTATTTGTGGCTTTAGATCTATGTATATATTAGTTATAGATTTATTTATATTTAACAAGCATAAACCTAAATAAAATTTATAACTAAGTTATACATGATCCAATGAGTATGAAATTTTTACTACAGTTTAATCATACAATAATTATCCCACCATAAAAATTTTACCACAATTGGACCATTGAAACTGCAGCTATGAATTATTCTATTTAATTATAGAAAAGCATAGATCTAAAGCTACAACAAAAACTTTGTACTAAAGCATACCATATTATATGTTCACTGTGTAAATATACTCATGTGGAGTCCAACAAAATTGGATTTTCTATTTTATGATTTTTCTGTGATTTACTATGATTTTTCAAAGATTCAGTCGAAATAAATAAAAAAGACAAAACTGCCTTCAAAACCGCTTATAACCGGGCCAGGGAGGTAAGATGAACTGTTTTAAAAGTTGAGGGAGGTGTTTTGTCCGATTTTGAAATTCAGGGAGGAAAAGTGGACTTTCGTGAAAGTTGAGAGAGGTAATGTGGACTTTTTCTCTTCTTTTTTTTCCTTTTGAGGAAAGGTTTTTGAATTAGTGTATGGTTCAATTAGCCCAGGGCGCGGCCCAAATTTCCTAGCAACAGCTCTTCAGCAGCCCATGGAACCCCAACGGCCAGCCCAAGCATAGCCGCCCCCCACGGCCAGCCCTGACAGCCCAACAGAGCCCTAGCCCAACTCCTTGCCGGCGGCAGCCTCCCGCTCGGCGCTCCGCGCTAGCTACTCCGCGTCGGCTCGGCGCTGCTCGGGCCCTCGGCGAGACTAGAGACGGTGACGGCGAGAACGGGACAGCGCATCCGCGCGGCCACGCCCCAGCTGCGACTCGTCGCCGTTGTGGGACCCGCGTCCACGCCCGATGGCCGACGCCCCAGCTGGCCGGTGGCCGCCCCTTGTGCATGCTGCAGCCTGCAGCCCTTCCCGGAGGCTGGAGGGCCGCGGCCGTCCCACCGGCTCTCGGCCGCCCCTTCTGTTCTTCTGCAGCCGGCAGTGGGCAGCCTGCAGCCCGCCCCGGCTGCCCAGCTCCAGCTCCAGCTCCAGACCTCCAGTGCTGAGCGCTCCACGCTCCTTCTGTCCTTCAGGCTTCAGTAGTTCAGTACTTCAGTCCTTCTGCTGTTCTCTTCTGTAGCCAGGTGCCCAGGCTCAGAGTCAGAGCTCAAGGTGAGAACAATGCCGCGTTTCGCTTTTGATTTTTGAATACTCAGTGAATGTCAATGTTAGTTCCTAATAATTGCATTGCAATTTGCAATGTTTCATATCGTAGGACATAGGGGGATACAATGGAAAGACATTTTAGTAAGAAAGATGTGTCGAAGAGTAGTGCTGGAACTAAAGAGAATCGGGTCGCTGATCTAGGACTTGTAAAGCCAACTGATGAGTTCCATCATGATAATAGGGATGATGCTAAAACAGCATATCTACAAATGGGTCCATGCAAACCATTTGGTCATAAGGTTCCACAGGGTAAAAGTCAAACAAGAGGCTTTGTTGAATCATGGCTTGGTCAATTTGATTGGTTACAGTACAATATTGACAAGGATGCAGCTTATTGTTTTTATTGCTATCTATGTAAGCCACAAAAAACCAGTAATGTTGGTAATGCTACATTCACCAAAGTAGGGTTTAAGAATTGGAAGAATACAAATGATGCTTTCAAGGAGCACGCTCAAGCAATTGATTGTTTTCGTAGTAATGCAAGAAAGGGCGCCCTTCATTTCAATAATCAGAGGAAAAGTGTACAGCATGTGTGGACTGTGACAAGTGCGGCAGATGAAGAGGCATATAAAGCTCGTTTAACTACCATGTTAGGTATTTCTAGATTTGTCCTTTTGCAAGTTCTCGTCTTTCGAGAGATGATGAGTCTAAAACATCAAGAAATAAAGGGAACTTTCTAGAGATGCTTGAATGGTACAGAAAGAAGGATTCTAAAGCTGCACTTGTGACTGGTGAAAATGCTCCTGGGAATAATCAAATGAGTTGCCCAATAGTTCAGAAAGATTTAGTTAGAGCTTGTGCAGAGGAGACAAGTGAGGTAATTAAAAGTGAAATAGGAGATCGTAATTTTGCAGTGCTTGTTGATGAGCCTCGTGATGTGTCTATCGAGGAACAAATGGTTGTGGCCGTGAGGTATATATCACCTCTTAATTTGTCTATTTCATTTTTTTCCTTTTCTGTTTTGAATTAACCATATTTTCCCTTTTCTCTTGTAGGTTTGTCAATGATGAAGGCAATCTGATTAAGAGATTCCTTGTGATTCAGTATGTTCCTAACACTACAACACCTTCACTAAAGGTAGCATTGGATGATATGCTTACAAGATATCGTCTATCTATTTCCAGAATTAGGGGACAGGGATATGATGGAGCCTCCAACATAAGAGGACAGTTTCATGGATTGCAAAGATTGGTATTGAATGAAAACCCATATGCTTTTTACATCCATTGTTTTGCTCATCAATTGCAATTGGTGGTAGAATCTGTAGGCAATTGTTGTGGTTCAGCTTTTGATTTCTTCAATCATGTCACTTCGATTGTCAATACTGTTAGTGCTTCTTGTAAGAGAAAAGATCAGCTTCTTCAAGATCATCATGAGAGGCTTGTAGAGCAACTAGATAGTGGTGCTATTTTTGCTGGGAGAGGAAAAAACCAAGAAACTAGTCTTGCTAGGCCTGGTGATACAAGGTGGGGTACACATCACAAAACACTGACACGCCTTTTATTGATGTGGTACTCTGTACTAGAGGTGCTAGAGAATATTAGTGATGATGGAATTGATGAGGAAAATAAAACTATAGCATCTGGATTGATAGTAAAAATGGAGTCTTTTGAATTTGTGTTTATATTACAACTTATGATCAGAGTATTGGACAAGATTGAAGAATTGTCACAATGTTTGCAAAGAGAAAATCAGAACATTGTTCATGCAATAGGATTAATTGGATATGCAATGTAGAATTTGAATGACATGAAGGAAAATGGTTGGGATTCTCTTTTTGAAGAGGTAAAAAGCTTTTGCCTCAAAGTGAACATAGACATTCCTAATATGGAAGATCAAACACCAATTAGAGGTCGTTCGAGGTTTCACAGTGCCAAATTGGTGAGTTACTACCATCATTTTCATCATGGAATTTTCAATGTTGTGATTGATCAGATTGTCTGTGAGTTAAACAATAGATTTCCTGAAAGATCAACTCAACTATTGAGACGTGTTGCTTGTCTTGATCCGGGGGATTCGTTCGCCAACTTTGAGGTAGATAAGTTATTTGAGCTTGCTAAGATTTATGTCGATGACTTATCAGATTATGACTGCTTGAGGCTTTTGGATGAACTTCCTATATTCATTGATGAAGTTAGAAATGATAATGATTTCTCAACTTGTATTGATCTTGGAAACCTTACTGAGAAGATGGTTCAAACTGATAGATATACACATTTTCCTTTGGTGTGTCATCTCATTGAACTTGCATTGACTATCATAAGGACTGAACGGAGAAATAAAGTAAATGATGATTGGTTGAATAGTAGCATGATAAGTATTCAACAGGATTTATTTGCATCAGTTGAAGATGAAAAAATTCTAAAGCGTTTTCAAGACTTAAGTAACCGTATAATAAATTTGCCCTAGGAGGGCCCGAGGAATGAATGGTACGTATTGTATCTGTTCATTTTAATTCATAATGTTATCTTATTTTTTGAAGAACTATAAATTTTTAATGTTTTTATGCAGAATTGAGGATGGCAGCTAAAATGGAGTGGAGTGTGAAGACATGTAAGATCTTTTGGTTATTCGATACTCTTTATTTGGTATTTTTGTATCCATAATGTTTTATGTATTGCTTGAGCACTTTGCATTGATATAGTTATTTAATGTTTTAAATGAAGAAGCGCCTGAGATCGAACGCCATGGCCTGAGCTCTGAACTAGAGACGAGCACCAAGTACCTGCAATGTGGAACCACCGAATTCTCTCTTGATGGCTGTCAGTTGCCGTCGGACACCACTTGGGTAGTCCGATCCTCTGGAGCCTGACGTCGTCAAACCCTGATATGTGGAACCACTCCCTGTATTCTTCTTCCTCCTTGGGGAACAGCATCCACATATTACCAAGAGAAAAATTTATATATCTATCTCTGTTAAATTGTACTCTATTTTTGGATAGGAAAGCATTAGGTTTTCCCGTGGAAAAATACTATTGTCAGTAAAAATGTATCATAATTTCAGAAGCAGGTCTCTGACAGACAATGGGCAGTCATCGCCTATTTGGAGAATGAATGATGATTTCCCCCCTTAGCCAAAAAAATGTCTTGTGCTGCTTGTTTATAACCAAACCGAACAGAGGACATTGCCAGCAACTGCACGAGAAAAGATAGACCAATTTTACTTTCAATCCCTCACAATCAGTTATTTATCAATGGAAATATTATAAACACTATACTGTAGAACCAGAAGACCTTTCTTTCTGTGCTGTATGAACCTAGGCTATGATACTGACTGCACACTTCAGTGCCACATACTTTGCACCCGATCTCACACTGCAACTATTTTCTCAAAGTATTCAAACCAACTTTGGGGGGCCCCAGGAACCCTAACCCAATGGTTTCTAAATGTTGGGGAAGAAGCCATTTCTTGATCTCTGAATGCAAACTCAAATCAAATAGAGCAAGATAAGGATGCAACCATAATTTGACATAACAAAAAAACTAACTAATCGGACACGAGTTAAGAAAACTCCTACAGAAATCTTTGTGAGGTTTCTTGATACATCTGCAAGGAAATATATAGAAGTCACATATCAGTGCACTTGTGAGGTGAGAAACTCCTGGCCTTGATCACAGTAGCTCTCAACGACCCAATTTCAGACCACAGAAACTTGAGACCTAGCAGCAGCCATGTTAACAAGCATCTCTCTGTATCATGTGAGATTTCTTGCGTGCTGCGACAAAATACTTTGGTGGTACCAGTACTTCACGACTCTAATAGTACTAAACTACTAATCCATCAGGCCACATTGATGTATATATGGGGAATTAGCCACTTGTTATCTTGCATTGATTTTGCAGATCCCATCCAAATACCACTTTTTTTTTTTGAATATCCAAATACCACATCTAGGTCATTGGAAACACTACACTCTTTCTTTCTTTATGTAGGTCATTGGAAACACTATCTCTTTCTTTCTTTCTCTCTCTCAAGTCTTAAGGTCATACTCTTTCATTCTCTCTTAAGGTCCATATGGTTTTTAATTTGTATATATTCTTTAGACAATTCTTACTAAAATAAATTTCAACATAATTTGGATTATCCATATTTTCAGTTGTTCATTTTTTTTAACATAAGTTCAAAATTCAATGGTCGCTAGGAACATACTGCTTATCTCCACAGAGGATAATTTTCTAAATTTAGTAAGAGATTAGTACACTAGGCTATATTCACCAATTATTCAAAACATCAGGGTTATAGGGCATGGTTTGAATTTTCATAATCTTAATCACCTAACAAAAAAAAATTCTGTACCCTTACAGGTTATGTTCAGTTTCCTGATTCTACATTCATGGAGAACCCAAAGTCTCTGTTCAACCAATGCGCATATACAAATGTGCCAAGAGGACCAAGACTATAATGACAAGCTATATTGCATGAGTTCTTGTGAAGGAGAACCATGTTTATTTGTAGCTTTGCCACTATTGTAGACATTTATACAAACCCAAGGAGATTTCCTTCTTACATTCAGATGGCATTGCCAACACAAAATCTGTAAATTTGGTTAGTAGGGGAGAGTCTATGTTGCCAGGTTGATTTTATAAGGTTAGAACGATACTGTTACAGGGCCATGGGCCAGTGTTCAAAGATTATTCCTCCAGACAGGCAACCAAACCATCAGCTCTAATCACAATTTTGTTCACGAGCTTGGACAGATCACCCCCGTATTTGTGCATTCAGCTAACCAGATTCAAGTATTCCTTTTTCGTCCCTAAGAAACTTCAAGGCTAGCAGTTTTTGTTTCACTTTGTTGAGCTTGCTCTGCCTCAAGTTTCCTTAAAGCAGAAGAGCTCAATTTCCCCCCCTCCACACCACCAGAAAGCAGATCAACAACCTCAACCTGAAATTTAGGTCATCCACATTTGAATCAGTTGCATAGTACACCAAGTAGTAGAATAAAATCAATTGAATGAAATATAGAAGCAAGCACAAATGAACCTTCAACAGTGGGAGCCCTTTCTCTTCTCTTTTTCTATTTACAGCAAGTCCACCATTTAATGTCTCCTTACTGAATATAAGCAGCATTTCTATGTCAAATGATGTCCAGTAGAAAGAGAAGCTTAAAAATGAACATGAACTGTTTACATATTAGGAGACCACATATTTCAAAGTCCAATATTATGAGATACTTAAGATACCATTAGTATGGTTTTGAAATGGGTAGAGTATTGACTTTCTACATTTTGGTAAGGTCATATACTCATATGCACATGAAGAACAAATGGAATAGTTATGAACAGCTAAATGCTTGAAAAAGGGGATGGCGCTATTGTTGATACCTGACAATAATGGCATCCAACTTTTCATCAGTGATGGATGGGCCATAAGGATCCTCAATAGGCTCCACTTGTACTATCAGTTCTGGCTTTATAGACTGCATATGACAACAGACCAATCACGGATTATTGTCAACACATGAAATCGTTTGGCTGTGGTTTGTCGTAAACGATCGTAAATTTCCAACCGGAACAGTATTTTTCTCTCACACAAACCAGCCAGCAGTACTTCTTCACGAACCAGCAACGAAACGAACCAGCCAACCGAACAGGCTGATTATTCTTTGTAGTTCCTTCCCCCTATTACCCAATGCAGAACCATGCAAGAACATACAAAACTGGAGATATGGGACTGATAACCCCTACACATTCAAAGCCATGTATCTCCAAAATTGAAAACACGGGGCTAATTTCCATTCCAGAAACTCCATCCAAAGTACACCATGCTTAACAACTTTTCTTAGACAGATAAATAGGAACAAATCTCTAGCCACATAACAGTAATAACCTACTTCTATTTCATCAGCAAAACTGACGAATTTCCGTATCAAAACAACTACAACTTGATGCTTACGCACCTTCTCCTCTGCATATATAAAACAGGCCTGGCACCCATCCCCAAATCCTTCTAATTCCTTAGCAGCAGAAATCGCACAGAACAAGAAAACAGGGTAAACATAACCAGACTACAACCTTAATGTAATCCTCCACGCCCTTTATGCGCTTGTCGACGGGCTCAATCAGCTCCGCATACTGCACCAATAGAATCAAGAAACCGACCGTGAATCATCACAAGGTCCAACCGTGAATCATCACAAGGTCCAGTAATCTACGGCATAATGTTCAGAGGAAAAAAGCTCAATCTTTGGGCAAAGCCGAGATGCCTGCCTCCTTCTTGGCGAGCATAGGTCCCGTGCAGACGCCCACCACGATCCTGTCCCTCGCCAAATCCGCGGAGGCCTGCCGCCCACCAATTCCCCGATACCCCGAAGAAAGCAAGATTCAATCCCAACTGTCAGGGGCTCAGGAGGAACAAAAATGATGTGACTTTTTTTTTAATCTTTGGCAGCACCTTGAGAAGGCGGCGGTGGCCGTCGTGGAGGCGGTCGAAGGTGCCGCCGAGGACCACCGAACCGTACGCCGGAGTTCCCGCCTGCTGCTCCTCGTGAGCTCGCGGCGGCGCTCCGGCCGGTGTGTCGTTGCCGGCATCGACCATTTTTTCGCCGTTGTTTCTCTCTGTAATTTTTTTTTGATGAAAGGGTCTCTCTCTGTAATTTAATGGGGGCGAAGTAGAGCATGCGGGTACGGCTTCTTTTTCTCCTCGGAGACGGGAAGATTTAATTTTTTACTATTATAATAAATTACACCTTTTCATTTTAATGGATGCCAATATATTTTAGCCAGCACAGAGAGAAAAGTCGCGTGGCACGCCAGCCTCTCACGCCAACATGGATATGAGTCAGCAACGCCCATGAAATGTCACTCCTACCCCTCCCTTCATCCCTCGACGAATACTCCGTCCTGCCGCCGCTGAGGGAGAGGGAGAGCATGTCCACGCTGTTAGTCACAGCGACCTCCGTGGCCTTAAGGATGTCGGAGCTGAAGCACCCGCTGACCCACCACACCTTTGTACGAGCAGCGTACCCAAGCAGGTCCATGCCCTGGATGGCGCCGCCGGCCGTGGTGCTCGATGTGTGCATCTCGAACAGGAACCAGCGGCTCCGTGGTTGCCGTCGGTGGCCTCGGATAGCAGCTGCCGTGACGAGGCCGTCGAGGTCTGCAGCGAGCTGGATGCTAACGATGAAGCCGTGGACGACGAAGCTGACGAACGACGAGGAGCTCCCGCACCGCGCGCACGCAGACGCTGGTTGCTGGATTCCGTAACGGAGGCGATCGGCGCGGCGATGCTGGAGCGGCTGCACGCGTGCCCGCTGGGCCGGAACCGCGTGTTGGTCGGGGAAGCCGACGCCACGCACGAGGCCATCGAGCTAGAGCTCGACGAGCCACCGTCCTCGCCCTCGCCCTCGCCCGTGGTCGGCATCAGGGGGGTGACAGAGCTGGCCATGGAGCTGTGCGCGGACGGGCATCGCCGTGGTGGCGCGGTGGCTGTTGCGCGTGCCCGCGGCCGCCGACGCGTGCGCCGTGCGTGGGCTGGCGGCCGTGGACGGCCGGGCCACGTCCGCCCACAGCAGGTTGATTTACGGCGCCGACGGGACCTCCGACGTCCCTGTAGTGCGCACGCTCGCGTGCTGCGTGGCCTCGCACCCTGGGCCCGTTCGCGGCGTGTGCGTCACTCGCGGCTCCTTCTACGCGCACGAGTACGCGCTCTGGCGCTTGGTCGCAGTCTCGCAGACCTCGCCGACCTCCGGAGGCTAGCGTTGCCGACGGAGGCAAGGCCGAACGTGGCGCGCATGGCGTCGGGCACCCACCCGGAGAGCTGGTTGTTGCAGGCGTCGTGCCAGGTGCGGGCGTCGTCGCCGTCGTCGGGCCAGGGCGCGGGCACCGCAGCCTGCCCAGAGCGCCGCCGCCGCCGGGCACGAGCTGCCGTGTTCTGGGCTACGAGCGCGGGCACCGCCAGGGCGCAAGCTGCCGAGGCACGGTGCGAGCGCACGCACCGTCGCCGGGCCAGGACGCGGGCAACAGCGCGCCACCGCCTGGCCGGAGCACCGCCGCCGCCGGGCATGAGGTGCCGCGCTGTAGGTGCCTGGGGCTACCAGCGTGGCCAATGCTAGGCGCGCGAGTTGCCGCGGCCGCCAGGAGCACGGGGAGAAAATGCCAGTTGCGTGGGTGGAGAGGAAAAGGACAGGAGGGACATTTCACATGTCCTGCTGACTCGAATCCACGCTGGCATGAGGAGCTGGTGTGCCACGTAAGCAAAAGTGGTAAATTTATAGCTGTTTTCTCTCTATGCTGGCGAAAATGTATTGACATCCGTTAAAGTACTATTTGATGCGGTGCCATTTGTTATAATGGTAAAAAGTTAAATCTCCCTCGGAGATGTGTTAGGTAGTGTTTGGTTTTAGGGATAGGATGGTCCCAGGGTGACGAGCATGCGCGCACGCGATTTTGGACCAGAAGAAGAGGAGTCCGGGTGACTGTGGTGTGCGGTGCCGCGGGCGAGCGGCGGTGACGTGAGGGGCCGCGGGCTGCGGCGGCGGCGCGCGAGGTCGCAAGCGTGCAAGGCTCTGTCCCAGCCCCTCGCGCATGGGATGCGTGCGGACGAGAGACGACGGGGAAGAAAGGAAGAAGAAAAAAAATTAAAAATGCTGACGGGTGGGCCACTTTTCTATTTATTCGAAGTTTCAAACCAAACAAACGATAGAGATGATCCCAATCTTTGAAGTTTTTAGTTGTTTTCTACTACCACCTAAAAAATACCGAAGGAGATCGTCTGCGCCCCTGCCCCCGCCCCGGCAAAAAAAACCGTTTCGCCATGGGAAAAACACCCGGCAAAAAAAAGCGCCCCCCGCAAAAACAAACGTCCACCCCGCATGGCAAAAAAAATTGTTTCCCCACAGCAAAAAAATGTTTACCCTGGCAAAAAAAAGTTTCCGAAATAAAAAAACTCCCCCCCTAACCCCCAAAAAACAAACGTCTGCCCTGCCCCCAGCAAAAAAAAAGGCTTCCCCCGACAAAAAAGAAAGTTTCCGAAATAAAAACATATACGGCACCAAAAAAAGCCACTGTAACAGAAAAAAAACAACGTCGCCGTTCCGTAATAAAAACCCACCGTCCCGTTTCTGAAAAAAAATCCTATACAGCAAAAAAATAATGTTTCAAAAAAACATATACGAAAAAACGTTTACATATGCATATCTATTACCACCTAAAAAGGGGAGAGGGTTTTCGTGCACAGAATTTCCGTGTGCGCGCCCGCGTCGCCCAGGCTGCAGTGTATGCCCACATGCATACGGGATGCAAAATTTCTGATTGGTCACTGAAGATTTTTTTATATATAATAAAGTTCATATTACAATCTTTCTTTACGTTAAATTTATTACGCAACTGTTCTTATGTATTGCAGTTGGTCTTTGTGTTGCCTAATTGTTGATTAAATTTATCAGGCAATTGTTCTTGTGTATGGCGGTTGGTCTCAATTCCATTTCATATTTTTAGGTGCAGAGATAAATCACACAAATATGCTAAAAAGTGAAGACCAATTTGATTATGTTTCTATAAAATATGTACACGATATCAATTTTATATTTTCTATGTAAATAGATTTATACATTTCTTACTATGTTCATCTAAACCATAAACCACGTGTGTCAACGTAGACAAGGACAAAAAATTATGACCCAGTGCAACGCACGGACATATATCTAGTTATTATATATATAATAATCGAACAAGTGGCTTGTTGTAGAAATACAAGTTCCAAGTAACAAGCACAAATTTTAGCTGAATAATTGACAAACGCAGTTACAGTTTGATTAAAAGAAAACTTACACAATTTTCCAGTTAAATCGAAAATATGGTCCCTTGGGGGCATATAAGGGGGTGTTTGGTTCTTTAGTTGCTCCTAAAATTTATGTCACGTTGAATGTTTAGATATTAATAAAGAGCATTAAATATAGATTAATTATAAAACCAATTACATAGATAGAGGCTAATTTGCGAGATGATTTTTTTAAGCCTAATTAATCTGTCATTAGCACATGTTTACTGTAGCACCACGTTGTCAAATCATGGACTAATTAGGCTTAAAAGATTCGTCTCGCAAATTAGTCGCAAGTTGTGTAATTAGTTTCGTAATTAGTCTATATTTAATACTCTATGCATGTGTCTAAACATTCGATGTGACCAGAAGTTTAGTAGCGCATGTATAAACTAAACAGGGTCTAAACAGAAGAATTTGAACTTCAAGAGGGCATGGGCACATTTTAAGTCCCTAAGTTATTTGATGACGTACTCAGTCTTATCCGTGACATGGGCCACCTCTTCGCAGCATCTACAAAATCCAGACATGCCAATACGATGGTCTGACGTGAGAGAAAGGAACCCAAGCATCTGGTTTTCAGACGACTTCAGTGCACTCTCTTTCAGCGATCTCTTTCTCATAAAGTGGTACCATCATCCACAGCTCAGAAATCTGTGTGTTCACAGCATATGAGATTGAAACATCAGCAGCATCAATGCTATTCAGTAAGGCTGTCTCCGGCAGGTGACAGGAGAGCCAAACCTAAAATGAATCTTCAACAGAATACCTATGGTGTCTAACAGAGTATCTATATAAAAGACTCATTTTAGATGTCAGGAGAGGTATAACCTAAATTTGAGTATCCTCTTTTCTGAAGACCCATTTGCAAAAAAGAGTTCTCTTTCGGGTCTTGTTATTGTAGAAGACCAAAAATGGTTATTAAACCCTTTACTTGTAGCACTACCATAACATAAAATGAGTTAAATGAGTTTTATATTTTGGGTAGCGGTTGCCGGATACAGTCTAACCGATAGGAATTCGAGGATGCAAGACGCACATGAGTTTTTGGGCTGTGTGAAAACAGAACTGAAAAAAAGAGAACACGGTAGGAAAAAAAGATTATAATAAGATATATAGCCAGATATAGATTTATTTGATTAGAATTTCTATTCAATTTAGTCAGGATCGTAGGCTTAATATTAGGTATAGATAGATAGAGATGTTAGATAGAGATTAGGATGCCTATTCAGCTTGTTTGATACCGTAGAGTTCTATTTTGGATTTGAATTCGAAGCTATCCTGAACCTATCATATAAATTAGGAGAGCTATAGACAGCACAAACTCAGTTAGAAGGTGGTGGACAAAAAAAAAAGGATAAACAGACAAAAAAAACTGAAATTTTGTCTCTTTAATACTTTTTTTTGTCCCAGGATGCTTCATTTTGATAGGACAATGGAGACATAAGTGGACTTTCTACCCGCCGTGCTCCGCACCAGATGTAAACCTACTCATAGATACATACAAATGGACCCCCGCGGCCACGTGGCGCAAGGCCACCGGCTGTGCCACATCCACGCCCTGGCCCCGGGACGCGGTCGTGCTTCCTTTGATCTGTGTTTTCCATGAGCCTACGACACACGGCCCCAGCGCCACGTGGCAAGCCACGAGTTGCCACCGACCCAAACTAAACAAGAAATTCTCTAACAGGGCCATTATTGGAAAATGTCAAAAATCTAGGACTAACACAATTGCATTTTCAAAAGCTTAAATTGCAATGGACATAGATACTCTTTGCTAAGTTTTTTGATACCTCTGTCTCTTCTGTCGGCCTTTCAACTATGCGCCAATACTCGCCTTCGATATCTTCCACTGACGGTGGTGAATCTTTGCATTTATCTTTCATAAAATACTGCTCACTGAAGTCATCTACATACTTCTGAAACATCTGTAGTATAAACTCTGGTCCTGGTTCAAATCCAAATCTCTCTTGGTTTTGCTGCATTCCAATTTGATTGTGATTGATTTCTTCAGTCTCTGAAATCTTTCTACGCTTCTTCATCATTCCACCTCTTCTGCTCTTCTTGGACGATTTATGATTTTGGAGCTTGTCAACCTTCTGTATCCGAGTAGAAAATTTTGAGCATTCCCAAATGTTTCTCTTTAAGAAGGCATGGAGGCTCCCAAGACCATATAAACCTCCATAGTTATCTCATGAAGCTCGCCCCGGCGGTCAGGCAGGCGCTGCGGCAGACGGCCACAGCCGCTGAGGCCGCCGAAGACGACAGAGACGCAGAGGGGGATGACGACTGGCGTTGCAAGGAGGGCCGTGAGGCTCTGTCGCGGGCTGTGGCTTTGGCCGCGGATGCGACCCGACGACCAAAACCAGTTCATGGTGTTCAGAGAAACATCAGGAAATCTCCACCGGTACATGCAATCCCGTCCAAGTTCTGGGGTCATGAGGATGACTCCGAAGAATCAGAAGATGAAGGGCCGGAGGAGATGCAGAGCGAACCATCAACCCCATAATTCATCAAGGATGCTTTAGATGCGGGTTTCACAGTGGAGCAACTATTCAGAGCAGAACAAGCACTGGCTTCAGGTAATGTTCCGTCCTTCGGTGATCGTCATCTTTCTAAATCAATTATCTCGAAGATGGTCCAGAGAAAGTGGTTGGGGCGCCATGGCAGGGGCCTTTGCCCTCGCCTCGAGTTTCTCCCCCGTGAACTCTTGGGGATTTCGTTGCCAAGGCAACTCACCAGCACTCCGGCACTTGTGGTGGTTTGGCCTCGTCGTCTCGACAGTCGAGATTGCTGGCGAGATCAAGTCCGGCAAGGAAAGAAGTGGGTTCGAAAAATTCCAAAAATTTGAAATCCCAGGGTCTTGATCCGGTTTTTCCTCCCTTGACTCCCGCTGTGCTTCCGGTCGCAACGACCGCGTGCATCACGCGCGGTGCTTCGGAGAAGACGGATCAGGGCGCTCCTGGGTTTCCAAAACGAGTTGTTATCGGGCCATGGAAAATATTTCGGCCCACACAGGGGCTGTGCGCCTTATTCGTGAAGACATGCACCAAAAAAACCAAAAAATCCCTACCCAAGCCGCCGCCATCGAATTCCTTCGGATCACCTCGTTCGCGGTCTTTCGCCGACGTGGTTCGAGAGGGGACGTCCATGGCGGCTCAAGGTTCGGACAACAATGGAATGCCTCCGGGCAACTTTGGTCCGCGTGGTGGGGGAAGAGCGGCATGTTTCAATCCCAGCTTCCATCCTGGCTTCAACCTAGGGTTCGGTGGAAGGGGTAGAGGCCGCGACTTCTTCCCATCGCGTGGCCGGGGACGAGGACATGGAGGGCACGGCGGCTTTGGCTACAACGGCTACAACGGAGGCTATCAAGGCTTCGGCAGTGGTGGTCGGCCCCATGGCGGGGATTATGGCGGTGGACGGGGTCCAGGAAGCTGGCCGAATTCTGGTCGGCCTCAACCTCAACACCAACCGTCTGCGGCGCCGGGGAATCAGGGAGGACATCCGTTTGCTCCTCCAAATCCGGCCGCGTTCCAGGCCGGTGGCCTGCACTCGGCTGCCACGATCGAGTTCAGGCAGGGGGATGCGCCAGTGATGCCGAATCAGACTGCCCATGGCGCTGTTGCCGACCCGGTACCAGTCATGGGGGTAGTGCCACAGGCATCTGGAACTGCGACCAAGACTCTGGCACACACGACTACGATGGCGCCGGCTGCATCCAAAACTCACAAGACCGCTGCCCCACCGAGCACTAATGCCTCAATCGCGACTAGTGAAGCGCCAGAGTCATCTCTTCATGGAGCTCAAAAGAGCGGGTAAACCTTTTTGCTATCGTTGCCATACTAAAGGACACACCATGGCTGTTTGCATTGTGACGCTTTGTTGTGACATTTGTTATGATCACGTTACAAAAATTTGCCCAAATATGAAGAAAATGCAAACTACTGCTATTCCATGTGGCTATGCTGTAGAAGGTCTGGGCTTTTATTTTATTCCAGTTGCTGAGAATCCCAAGTTAAATTTAGAGGAAAAATCAGTTGTGGTACGTGTTTTGGAGGGTTCTCTTACTGCTGACCAGTTGGCAGTGGAACTTGAAAAACTACTGCCTGGCAAAAATAAGTGGGTGATTGAGGAGAAAGGCAACGATGCCTTTATCACTAATTTCCCATCCTCTCAACTGCTGGATCACATGGTGAACTGGGGTCCTATGGACACAAAGACAGTGAAAGGAAAAATTCGTTTAGAAAAAGGTGTTGAAAACGAGGTTTACAAATATGAGATTGACAAGGTTTGGGTTCAGTTCCGTGGTTTACCAAAGGAATTTCGGGAATTTCCTATTATTTGGGCAATTGGCTCAATTTTAGGTGTTCCTCGAGCCGTTGACACAAAATTCACAAAGAAGTTTGGTCGAGCAAGAATGGAAGTAGCCGTGCTGGATCCTAATCTCATCCCGGACCTAGTGGATGTAGTGATTGGGGATTTTGTTTATGAGCTACAATTTATTGTTGAGCAAGATATGTCCAATGGTGAGCCTCAGGTTATTGACATGGACTCTACCATGGATAAAGATAAACCCAACAGAGAAAAAGAGGGGGATGACATGGATGAAGATGGTAATAAAGGGGAGGAACATGCAGACAACAATGCACCTGGTAATCAGCTACCTGCCTCTGGTCAGCATAGTGCCGCTAGTGGTGCTGTCCATCAAGAGGAAGGAGGTGCTGGCTTTGGGATTCAGCAAAACAAGGAAGCAGGTGTGGGATCTGTCTCAGCAGGTGTGAAAGCGAGCAATAAACCAGTGATAGTGCTTACTCAGAGTGGGATGATAACAAATGGTACTGGCCAATGGAAGGCTAATTTGATGACTACTCAGAATGACTCTGGTCTTCTCAATAAAATGATAGTGCAAAATGGTGGGACAGTGTCACCTATGAGATCAAGCAAAAGGAATGCGACAACTGCGGACCAAGACTCTTTGGAGAAGGCAACGAAATTGAAAGCACGCAAAAACTTGGATTCCTCTCCAGGCAAAGCTTCTTTTCAGGGGAACTCACTGGCTCCGGCAATGGGCAAGATTGCAGCGGTGTGATGATCGACGGGACCAGCTGATCCTAGTAGGGCAGCATCTAGAGACGTCGGCCTTGCATTTCTTTGGCTCCAATGGGTGGTTGTCAAATAGACATATTGGTCTTATTTAGTCAAGACTTCTATTTTGTTTTGTTCATTCGTGTGTTTGGCTGTAAGTTGGAGACTCTTTACAGCTCGCATGCTAGCCTACGGACCGAACTTTGTAATAATTGGCCTGATTCTATCGATAGATAGATGAAGCCAGATATGAACTATCCTTTATCTAAAAAGAAGGCATGGAGGCTTCCATGAAGCTGGTGGAACAATACGGAATATCCCATATGGTTCTCCTGTTGGGCGGATACTCAATGTATTTTAAGGTGTCCTAGAATTCCTGATCCATACGAAGATATCATAAGATTAGTGCACGCAAAAACAAATTCAGTGCAGTGAAAATACTGATACAATACAATGTGGCAACAAACCTCCTCGGTAGGATAGTAAAAGGAGCCTCATCAAGAACAGGCCTATGTGCACCAGATGGATTCCATCTTGCAATAACCAGCATGATGTGATGTAATATAAGCAACACAACAACACCTTTGTGGAGGCTATCCATCAATTTTCAGAATTACACAAACCTTTTGACAATCGGCACATTTTGGACATCCTCGAAGGACTCCTTTATAATGTCTCTAACAACCGTTATCCAAAATACAAGACCCATTTCATATTTGGATAATGCTACAAGCAAAGGATTTAATACCCATTTTTTGTCTTCTCCAACAAGACCCAAAAGAGAACCCTTTCTGCAAATGGGTCTCCAGGAGAGAGGATACTCATATTTGGGTTATACCTCTCCTGACACCCAAAATGGGTCTTCCATATTGTAAGGTCGAGATGGCGGACTAGAGGGGGGTGAATAGTCCTTTCTAAAATTAATCACGTTGGCTAACCGAAACAAGTGTGGAATTAAAACTATTGGTCTAGCCAAGACTACGCCCCTCTATTTATGTTCTCTAACACCTTCCAAAGATACTAATTAAGCAACAAAGGTGCCGGGCTAACTAGAGCTCACCTAACCAATTCTAGGAGCAAGGTCACACAAACATATGCCACTAGTATTTCAAGCAATGAGGGAGCTCCTATAAATGCTAGTAAGCAAAAGCACAAAGGCAACTAAGCTCACTAGCAATGCTCAATAACAAGGCAACCAATGCTAAATTAGAGAGCGCAAATACTTAGCTACACAAACTAAGCAAAGTGACTAACAAGGTTACACAAACCAAATTAGCCACGCAAGGGAGCTACTTCTATGCTACACAAGCAAGAAGGTAACTAATGAGCTATACAAGCTAACTAATTACAAGAGCAACTACACAAACACAATGTATATAAAAGTAATCACAAGCTTGTGTAAGAGAATTGCAAACCAACGGGAAGAACAAGGTTGACACGGTGATTTTCTCTCGAGGTTCATGTGCTCGCCAACACGCTACGTCCCCGTTGTGTAGACCGCTCACTTGGTGGTTCGGCGGCTAATTGGCATCACCCGCCAAGCCCGCACGTCGGGCACCGCAAGAACCTACCCCGAAAGTGAGGGTAGCTCAATGACACGCTCAACTAGAGTTGCTCTTCGCGGCTCCCACGGGGCAAGCATAATGCTCCTCACAAAGCTCTTCTCCGGAGCACCGCACAAGCTTCTTGCGGGCTTCGACGGAGACCACCACCAAGCTGTCTAGGAGGTGGCAACCTCCAAGAGTAACAAGAACCACCGGCTTGCAACTCGATCACCTAGTGCCACTCGATGCAATCTCACAATGCAACGCACTAGAATCATACTCACTCGCAATCGATTCGCACTCTTGCAAGCACAAGTGAGTTAGAGAGCATCCAAGCACTCCTACACAAGCCACATAGGCGTGAGGGTGCTTAGCAAGCAGCCCAAGGCCAGCCACCACTTCTATTTATAGCCCCATGGGCTAAACTAGCTGTTACCCCTTCACTGGGCAAGATTCGGGACGACTGGACGCGCAGGTCATAACGACCGGACGCTGAAACCCGGCGTCTGGTCACTTACAGAGAGGTTCCAGCGACGTTTTTCAGCGACCGGACGCGTCCGGTCATCACTGACCGGACTCTCCCAGTGTCCGATCGCTTCTGGACACGCTAAAAGCACTGACCGGACGCTGGGACTGGACGCGCAGGTGCTGACCGGACGCTGGAAGCCAGCGTCCGGTCGTTTTTCGCGCAGCGTCCGGTCATAGACCTTTCAACGCTAAAACGGCTATAACTCTTAGCTCTGAACTCCGATTTCGATGATCTTGGATATTTTGGAAATCTTACTCAGAGGGCTACACATCCTACATGCATACTTGATCCAAATCATAATGGATCAAAGCAGTATTCCAATTCAAGGACCATCCTATAGTTCGGAGTACACCGAAAAACCTTTTTCTCTTCTCTAAGTTGATTCACAACAACTCTAACTTCTTCTCCTTTGCAAATGTGCCAACACCACCAAGTGTACACCACCATGTGTATGTGTGTTAGCTTTTCACAAACATTTTTCAAAGGATTAGCCACTCAACTTGCCACGCCACTCGATCCTAACAATGATGCAAAGTTAGATCACTCAAGTGGCACTAGATGACCGATATGCAAACAAGTTTGCCCCTCTTGATAGTACGGCCATCTATCCTAAACCCGGTGATCAACTTCTCTACACACCTATGACCGGTGAAATGAAATGCCCTAGGTTATACCTTTGCCTTGCGCATTTCATTCCATCTCCTCCAATATCGATGCAACACATGCACCAACATGATCAACAATGATATGATCCACTTCATATCATCACGTGATCATATTGGTTCATCGATCTTGACTTCACTTGCTTTTCACCGTTGCCTTCGTCCATCGGCGCCAAGTCTTGCTCAAGCTTCACCGCCATGTGGTCCATCGCTCCAAAGCCTATGACTTGCCCTTCACGCTTGCAACCGGTCCATCAAGCCAAGTCTTGTCTTGATCTTCTCCACCTTGATCACATGACTCAATGTCATGTCTCATGTGCAATAAGCTCCTTCATCATCACATGTGTGAGCTTTGTAACATCTTCAAACTATTTTCACCTTCACGATATATGTTGCTCACACACATGTACTTGTGGACTAATCACCTGTGTATCTCACATAAACACAATTAGTCCACCTAGGGTTGTCACTCAATTACCAAAACCACACAATGACCTTTCACATGTGTTGGCATTTCTTAGCGCAATCACCAAGTGAGGAGGTTTTAAGTCCATCACCGACAACGGCGCCAGAAATACCTGTTGGTATTTCTTAACACCATTACTAAGATTGAGTTAATCTTAGCAACGTCGCCGAGAAACACCAACTATGATAGTTCTTAACGTTTACATAGAATATCCGCAAGAGCACAGATCTATCATTGTAGCATTTTACCCGAAAGTATTCAGAGTATCGTTATTTATATTTTCCTAAAGGAGGGCAAGTTATTAAGACTCTAGCATGAGCATGAACAAGATTACGTACTTGCATAGTGAACCATAGTACATGACAGGGGTAAAAACGGTGTTTCATGGATAGTGGACACACATCTTGGCCAACTTCAAGGATAAAAGGAAAACAAAGAATAAAAAAATGTTCCTAAGTGGAGCCGACATGTTCTAATATAGCCATGCAAAGAACAGTTAATGACAATACAAGTTACATGATTAGAGCTAGAGCTAAGTATAAGATAGGTTGGGAGGCCACCGAGTATTGGTCTGCCAGCAACCTCGTGTGATAATTTAGACTCCTACACCCTACCCAAACATGGAGGATTACAAAGGACGGACATGGCTATCACCACCTGCCGCCTACCTCTCAACCGTGGAGTAGGAAATATATTTACCTGCTCCCATGTACCCGGGTACCACGCCCGATTCCACAGAAGCTACCCACATCCCCTCAGGACTCCGACCCTACGGATCGACAAGCATAAGACATGGGCACACCCAAAGGCACGATGAACAGTGTGGGGGTACGACCTCGGATACCCATGGCAGACCACATGGGCCACACCATCAGAGGTGGCCCAGCCCACAAGATCAAGGTGTGCACGGCACTGGTCGACGTGCACCGCAAGATATTGTATAGTACCAAATATGATACTTTCCTTATAACCCTACCCCTCCAGAGTATATAAGGAGAGACAGGGGTCCCCTAGTCGATAGCGACTACATCTCAATACAATACACCAAAGACACAAGACGTAGAGTATTACGTCGATCAGACGACCCGAACCTGTCTAAATCGCTGTCTCTGCGTCTTGTGTCCCCATCCGGTTCCTATCACGCGCACCTCCACCGATCAATCTACCTTCATGGGATACCCCTCGGAGGACTACCGAGCATCTTTTGTCGACAGTTGGCGCCCACCGTGGGGCTTGTGCGCACTGATCCCTGGTGAACCAAATGGCGTAACTCAAGATCAACATCCTTCGCAGCAACTCGGCGGATCGCGTCGACATCCTTTGACAACCACGACACACGTCTTCGTACGCGGATTGACTCCGCCAAG